>VZDJ01000090.1:6673008-6822186 GCA_008694505.1 Cyanoderma ruficeps | reverse complement strand
AGAAACCATAATTATCATTCATTCAAATATCATTCATAAATATGTTTCTATAGGAAATGCCTTCCTAGGCTGGACAACTTGTTGGGTGTTCATGTCCAATAAGAGAAACTACATTTAAATTTCTGGCATATTTTGTGTGGCTACCAGTATAGCTGACAACTCCTTTTGCTCCTGCTCTGAGAAGGAATTACTAAAGCCCATTTCAGGGTCACTGATGGTCCCCACATTCTCAGGCTGAGAAATAAATGCAGCAGAGTCAACTTCTTGTCAAGCCATTTGCTGTTGTGTTGCTTTCATCATTCATCAGTTTGAGTGGGAATATTGGTTAATGGAGTTTGGTTTTAAAGCATAAACAATTTATCTGCTCCACTGGAACACTTCTTTATCAAGGCTAGCGTTTGAATAAATTGGTGCATAACAAAATACTGCATAACCTGGTTTCCATTCAGTGTCCTCAAATCTTACAAGTTGCATAGGCAGCACAATGCCCTCCGTATTAAAACTGGATTTCACCCACACTTTCACACTTCAAAACTCAATTTGGTCTTGCACATCTCCTCGGGGAGCACAGCAGTGACTACATGCTGCTTTCTTCCAAAGCAATGGAGTTTCTGCAGTGAGGCGTCTCCTTACACTGCCAGGCAAATGAAGGCTACCAGGCACACCCAGTGTGTGTGCAGCACAGCTGTTACTCAGCCTTTCCTCAGGTGCTGGAAGTAAAACACTGTCCTTTTCAGACAGGGTGGTGGCCCTTCCCAAGCTCTGCATTGCCACAGCCACACTCCTACCAGCACTGGGCTCACCTACCCAACCATACAGGTTTTGGGGACCACCACAGCGCAGAGCTACCATCCATCCACCGATGGACGCATCGTTTTGTGGCTTTTCACCCCACCAGCCAACCTGCTCTCTTCCCTGTCTTTTTCCCCAGCTGCTTCTCATGTTTGACTCTTGCTTACTGAACTGCTTTTTCTGCATGGCAACAGCCAGAAAAATCCATGGAGTTTTTCAGCTCTAAAACTGCTGTTTTGCAGCTTCAGAATTCCTGTTGAGAACACAGGCTCAGTATTGGCTTGCTCCACACTTTTTGAAGCTGGAATTTGTACAGAAGGACAAGCTCTTCAAGAGGATTGACAGGTGAAAGAAAGCAATATTGCTGACCTCTACTCTGGGTACAAAGTTCATAATCAAAGCAGTGCTGTAGGGTGACTAAGATTCCAAATCAGAAAGTTGTTTTTACCTGCCGCACAGACTTCTGATTTTTTTTTTCTGGTTTTCATGAGTTTGCTCATTTTAAGCAGCTCTCTTTACTGACAGAAATTGCCTGCATATTTTTCAAATAGCAGATTCCAAGTATGAACAAAGGCATAGTTCTGGCATCTGAAATGGAACTTGAGATGCCTCTTTCCTATTTGCAATCCAGACTTAAACCAAATATTGCCAGAGGAAAGAAATAACATCAAGAAGAACCTAAGAAGAATTTAATTTTCTTACCATTTATCAATGTTTGAACAGTCACATTTTTCTCCAGCATTTTTATCAAAATGACCTGAATAATTCCTGGTTTGTTGCTTTTAGTTCAGTATAAGTATGAGCCATTCAAAATCCAAAGTATTTTTATTAACCATACAGTAAATTTGCTCCCTTCCTTTTCAAACTAAGGCAGAAGCATGATGTAAAAATTATGCTAGACACAGGAACCCTTGCAATCTCACACTTCAAGCCTACACTCTGCAAAATGTTTGCCTACAATTCATTATTTCACCAGAAAATCGTCTTCTGAAATTAATTCACCAAATAATTTTGAAAAGCAAATATGAAAAGGTATGTGAAGAAATTAAGTATTATCATTTCTGAATGCAAAGAAGTATTTGAGAGGTCTGTTTCTGAAATAAATTGAGCCCTACTACTCAGTTAACAATTCCCACTGAAATAAATATCAAGGTGCAGTTGTGTTGTATAACTTAGTTCCCTTTTAATTTCATCATTAGTTCTCTGTTTTCAAATAATGGAAAACAGTGTTCACCTATGTATAACAGACTGAACTGACACAGGATTAAAGGAAGAGACTGAAGAAGCAAGTTCCTGCCCACACTTTCATATCTTGGCTACAACTTTTACAGAAGGCATGAATCTACTTAACAGTGATTGACAGAAAAATGTTGTTAATAATCCCTTTAAAGAAAGCAGTAGATGATGATGATTTGAACAAGCAAACCTGCAGAAATCTAAGGGTAGAAGACTTTGGCAAAGCCATAGTTCCATCATTTTAAAATGGCACAGTCCCAAGAAACAGAATAGATAGTATACAGAGAAACCACAAAATACTCAAGACACTATTTAAATACATTCAGTATGACAGCCCAGTCTTGTGCTTATTAATAATTACTTTCAATTATACTAAGACAACCAGAAGTTTTTATATTGCAGTAGGCAGTAAAAGTTCAAGTTTCCATTTCCTCCCTTCAGCCTGAGTCAATTCTAAAGCACGTGACTTGGCTCAATAGTTTGACTTCTCAGACAGACACTGAAATAAAGCACCACCCAAAACAACACTTCAGGATCAAATCTTTCAGATTGCAGGAGAGGGGAAACAAAAAGACGCTAGTTTGAAAGACATTATGAATCGTAGAGAAACATTAGAAAACTGTTTGAACTCATGAATTGGAGTTGTTGGATGGAGGATCTGGGACCAGTACCATCCAGACATTGCAGCAGATGCATGCAGAGACAAGAGGAGGAAGCCTTACAGTTATTTTATCAGTATCATAGAAAGCCAAAAAGGTTCTGAAGTGAAGGAAAATTGTTCCTGACCTCATACAACAATAAGAACACATGAAAATGGTATTATATAAGACAGATAGCTTTTCTTTCCAAAACCATGTTGCATACTAATAGGTTTGGCAAAAGAGCAATGGAAAAATAATGCAATAACTTTGGGAAAGTCTTCTAAGGTAAATTAATTATGTTCTTTCCTCTGAAGCATGCCTTTGTTCAAATCTTGGGGCTCAATAAGAAGTGAAGAAAACTGAAGGATTAGGAAGATGCATGAGTAAAACCTGTCCAACCCTGCACCACCAGAAGATCACTTGCTTTGCCTAGGACTTTCAAAGATTAACAAGCACAAATCTGAGAGCACAAATTAAGACAACACATTTACTGAGAGCAAGCAAATCAAATACTTTAAAGACAACATTATTATAATCAGCAATACCATCTATATGAGGAAGCCTTGAGGTGAGAACGTACAGACATGCCAGCAGTAAACACTGCTGGATTGCTAAAGCTATGGTAGCCACCTTGGGTTCATACAAACCTGACATATTTCATCACCCATACTCATTTGCACATAATTTTCAACACTTAGCTTAAATCTCTAAATATTTTCAGAAACCGACAGAATTATGAAACTGACGAGTTTCATGAGTTACCTCTCTTACTGGAATGGATCTGACACGTGGAACAATACAGAATAGCTTTAGAGAATATTCTTAATTGCAAAAATATTTAGATACAATAGAACTAACCTTAAAAATTCCTTACCTTGAAAGCAGCATCATTTTGGCCTTAGTTATTGTCAATCCTGCATTAATAATGATATCAAATAATTCTCCAATCTTACGCATTCCATCAGGTTTAATCAAAGCCAGTGTTCTGGGGAAGAAAAAGAAACAGTAGAGAGATACAGCCAACATGATTTTCCTTAGAGCATTTGGTGTGCATGTTGGGTTCATATTCAGACTAAAAACCAGCACGTCAAAGAGAGAAATTTTGTCACAGTCACATATCTACTGTCCCAGTGTCTCATCAATTTCCATGCTGCTCTTGAATGCCTGTGCAACACATTATTCTGATAAGAACATGCTTTGCACATTAAAATTTCCTCGGCTTTCTAACCCAAATCAGCTCACAGTATTCCAGCAGGAGTTATTATTTACCAACTTCTCCATTTGCTCTCAGAGCACACAACTGGACTACTTCTTCCTTAGCTAATTGGTATCTCGACAGCTCCTCACTCTGGGTTAGAACACAACTGAATTGTTAATCTCTCCCTGTGCTTGCTCAGCTCCCTTTTTTCCTAATGTTAATCATGCACATAAAATTGAAGCTGTTAAAATTCTGTTTAAAAATATTACTTAAAATATTACTTAAAAAATGTGCCTCTTCCATAAAACTCAAAGTTATACGATTGCTTTATTAATAGTTTTAAAATAATTGAAGTCCTCAGTGAGAAGAAGATCCTCTTGTGCTTGGTACAGTATAAAACCTTCATGGCATAGAATGTGCATGCCAAATAGCTGACACTGTTAATAGACACAATAAAAGGAAGGCAGAGGAGGTATTGCATCTCTTATACTGACTGACAGCTATATTCTATATTCTAAGGGACATCAATCCAAAAATCTCTATGCTCTCCCCCACATCTTTTTTTCCAAGTACATCCTGTCTTCTAGGTAATTATCTTTTTACACTGTACATCCCCAGGGCCAGGACAGTTTTATTAGTGAGCTTTGCATAGCACCAAGAACACCATCAGCACTAAACGTATTATTAATCAAAAATAACAAGCACAAAAAGAAGGTCTGTAAAATTGCATTTTCTATTTGCATTCATCTTGTGGTGAGTCAGCTTCAAATGCGTGTGGCTTACAAACCAACAGATTTATTCAACCCTGCATCTCAGAAACGCCATGTCTCTGACAATCCTAAAGAGCAGTTGCCATCTTTTACACTGTTTCCAATAAAGAAGGCCCTCCAAGATGGAATTTTTTATTGTAGTACTTCCTTGAATGAAAGACAAATAATTGCAAATTTCCCATTTTATGTACCAGCATGGCATGGAAAGCAGCCCTTAGGTTGGCAGCAACATATTCCAGCCAGGGCAAATATGCTGAGATTATAGGAGATGGATGAACTTCCACTACATTTACTCTGAACCTTAAGTGACCCCAGATTGACAGATGCTTTGGCAAGAGACAGACTATTTCACAGCACATGTAAAGCAAGGGAGGTGTTAGGACCAGGAAATGTAACCAGGAAGATTTGAACATATGCGACATTTTATCTGCAACTAAGGGAGAGGCGTAGACGGCCTTCAGAGCTCAGAAACAAACAGATTTCCTCAAGCACCATGAAGCTCCTACACACGGAGCACCTCAGGCTCAGACCCATTGGGAAGTGTGATACAAAAAGACTGATGGACTAAGGCTGCAGCTAGAAACTGCATGAAAGCAGTCAACCAAGACTGTGCTTCAGTCCACTGCAGTGCAGGCTAAAGCTGGTTTAGCCCCATCTTCAGATCAGGAAAGGCTGACCTCACCAACACTGAACACAGTTTGCCAGCCTACTCCATGCAGCCTTACAGCTTGCCCCCTCTTCCCCAGGGATTTCAGAGCTCCACCTCATTTTGTGACATTATTTATCATATCACAGGGTGTACCACGTGAATCGTGGCCCACGAGGAGGAGGGTCTCAATTCACGTGGTACACCCTGGGATATGATAAATTGCACGTTTGACCAAAGAGAATCACACAATGCATGACCTGCATCTTAGCAAAAGAGGTTCTCAGCACTGTCATTTCCCATGAACAATAAGGATCAAACCCCTGGAATGGAATCTCCAGCACCATTCGCATTTCCTCAAGGAACACTTTTTCTGAATTTGTTATTACACAGGTGGTTTGAGGCAGACTGGTAATGCTAGAAATAAATTGTCCCTTACTTTTCTAATATCAAGGGGTTTAGTAACAGCATAATTCCTACAAATTTGCAAAGAAATATTGCGTTACAAAGCAATTTACCTAGAAGACATTAATACAAACTGCAATGAGCAACCCTTGTAATATCTTTTGTTTAACACTGATATTTAAACTTTAACATTTCAGTGTGAGCTTTTCAGAAACAAGCAGGATACAAAAAGCATACTCCAGGATGTTGAAGACTGTTTCCGAGATTGGATTTTGATTCATGTGCCCTATTTTTAGTTTTAATTAGGAATACGTTTCATGGGGTTTGGCATGATGCAGTCTGCAGTGTCGATTTGAAAACAGTTTCATGTCTAAGAACCAAGGAGAAAGAAGGAAAATTAAGCTCACTTGCTTACATTTTTCAGAGGGACTGTGTGACAGTACTGCAAGGAATAGTGAAACAACAGAAAATGAGAACTGATCAAAGGAACAATACACAAAGCATGCTGTGACTATTCTTTTGAGACCTACCTCCTTCTAATAATAGGACTGCTGCATGTACAGTAGCTTATGTCTTGTAGGGGAAGAAATGCTGATTATGACAATTACTAGAAGCATAAGAATAATATATCCCACTCAAAACAGAACACAAGTATTTCTGGGTGACACACAAGTCTTTTAACATCCTTTTCAATACCAGTGATACTGACTGAGTAAAGCCTACTTAGACAGGACACACCGGTCAGACAAATGTTTACCTCAGGTTACAACCACCCAGGATCACAAGTGAATGAAAGGCTACAGAAACAGAAAGCCCTGTCCCATGCCAGTGATTCCTTATGTGACACACTGTAAGTAAGCACATGCTCACTTAACCATTTTAGTCACTGTTTGTGATGGCTTTCTTATGATACATTGGGAGGGGAACAGAAATGCAGAACACTTAAATACAATATCTAAAAACTGACCCAAGACTTAAGAAAAGTAGGTATAGAAACTGAAATAGAACTGTCTAAATAATTCTAGCCTAATTCTAGAAAGTGCCTATGCAAATCAGATGTATATTTTCTATACTTCTGTTTTGTATCTCATGTACCTAGGGTCATAGTCACTTGTTTTGCTGACAAAAATAACGGTTCCTAACTCAAAACATTTAAGATTTTTTTTACATTCACTCCAAAGCCTCCCTCAAAGGTCTCTGCTGAGCCTGTCTGAACACACATTAAGTGACCAAAGACCATATTTCCAAAGTCAAACTGATCTGCCAATAGTCCTGTACAGCACAACGGCAAAAAAAGACAGAGAAACCTTCTGCTTCATACAACCACCTTAAAATTATTAATTCCAACTGCAGATTATTTTGGGAATTATCATGCACTACAGAAATCTTATTACATCTAATAACTGCTGTAAAACCTGCTAGGGATAGGCCAAAAAGACAAATAACTCACATGCAACTGTTTTTTGCCCAGAGAAACTCTTTTAATAGGACCCTGTTTACTCAGTGAAAGCTTCTGTGAAGAAACTGGATTTTGAGGGTCCCTTGCCTGAGTAAGGCACCTTTCACTACCGTTCCTTAGGGCTATTCTGAATACGTAACATCACTTGAATATCTATGTTATCTTTCAGCCAACATTCCTAAAGTATTTTCCAAGCAGCTGACATGTCATAAATGCCTTTTCTTCCTTTTGTAGAGCAGTACAAAAATTTGCCTTCTCCCAAGACCAACCACTTCATTGACACAATTACAGTGTTGCCGTGTAGACTGCAACGTCTCCTCACAAGAAGAAAATGTCATTTTATCAAAAGCTGCCTTTCCCTGTTATAACTGCATGAGCACTGCAAGAGCACCAGGGATTATGTTAGTTTAGGCAGAGCAGGAAATACACAACATTACATTGATATAAAGATGTAATCTACCCAAAGCTGCACTGAGGAACAAAAAGAGTAGCCACATACAGAGAATCCATCCCTTGTGCTCTCTACCTCCTTTGCTGCTCTTTCACCATGCCCCATCCCAGCTTGCAGAAGTACCAGAACTCCTCTGGAAAGGTATTATGGCAGGTATTTTCACAGCAATTTTTGTGCAGTTAAGACAAAGATGCATGTTAAAACATGCAGCTCTTCCTCTATGTCTGGTTATGTACAAGTGTCCAAGAAGAGCTCAAAACAAGCCCATTTACTGCGAGGGAGCAAGAGAGCAAGTGATTAAGGCTCACTAGAATATCATACCTAAGAAAATGTTGTGTTCTTTTCAGAAAGGCTGAAGAAAATTATAAAAATGCATTAATTTGCAAATTCAGAGATTACCTGCACTGCCATTAAACCGGATCTAAAGTTCTTGTAAATTAACCTTAGTGTCCTTGTATTCTTAGTCCTGATATTTGCTCTCAGTTGGCTACTTAAAGTCTTTTCCAAAGCAAGTCTTGAAATCAAAAATATATTATGAGTTCTATCTTCATCCATCTTAAACAAACTTTGTCTTAACAAACAAACCTGTAATTTTTACTGACATTATCACACTGTATTTTCAGTCCTCATGCACACAGAGCTTAAGAGAAGCTGAAAAAAATTCTCAGAAAAAATCTCCATAGTGAGGAAAAATAACAGAGAATGGGAGTGGTCTTCTAGTACTTTCATTTATTACTCCTAACAGAGAGTAGATCAGACTAGTGAGGCACTAGGCTTCTGCACAATCCCAGAGAGACAGCAGCAACTTTCACTAACTCCAGGCCTTTCAAGCCCAGCATGCATCAGTTACCAGATTAATTCTACCCCAGGAGAACCCACAAATCATGAGAACCCTGCTGCTGCCTGCCATGGCTGAGTAATGAAGCTGAATAGGACCCAGTTTCCTTCTCTCCCAAGATACCTAGAGCAGCAAGCAGCTGACACCACAGAGAAGCTGGCCTTGTGGTGGTACCATGAGGAGGAGGTACCACTGTGCTTCTCTGCAGCCACCAGAAAACCAGACCCCTTCAAACTGCATGCAAACACACAGCCACCTCCTCTTCTGCCCACATTAGTACAGACACCTCATTCCTAGCAAACATCCCCTCCTACAGCCCAGCCCCAAGACTCCCAAATGTTCCCTTCTGACCTCTCCTTGCGGCTTCCCAGCTTGCGGGACGTGTACAGGTTGCCGTAGTCCACGATGGTGAGGCGCCGGGAGAAGACGGTGACTTTGCTGCCCACGTAGAGATCCTCGAGGTGCAGGCTCTCGTACTTGGTGCGCCGCAGGAACGTGCGACGGTTCTTCACGTCGTACTGCAGCAAAAACAAGATTCCAATCTACCTCAGCAAGAGATCTAGCTGTGGGCAAACCCAATCTTTACTGTCAGAAATTTCCAGAGTACTGTGGGATTGAACCTGATCACTTCATCAATTTAACTCCAAGCCTTTTGAACTTAGAGGTGTACCAAGAAATCTCAGAAGACTAAACCACAACTACAAATTTATTCCTTTTAAATAGTCTCAGGCCAACAGCTATATTTGAATTTGTTTGTTTGTTTGTAATTTGCTTGTTCTAATTCAAGCTGTGCTAAAACGTTCAGGCGCCTGGTGGATGCCTCTGCCCAGTCTCACTGAGTGTTCCCCCAGCACATCCATGCTGTTTCACAGCCCAGTGGCTCGCACCAGAACGATCAGGATACACACTGGCAGGTCTCCTCTTCAGGGCATCATTCCAGCGATATTATGCTCTATTTGACTGTGTAAGACTCAGCATTAGGGACAGGGAGATGATTGCAACACTTGGCTGAGATATCTCCACTGCCTAGAGCTGCAAGCTCAAAGGCCTGTCAGGACAATTCAGCTTTACATATGATCATTCCAAGGAAGAAGCCAGACATTAATGTGTAGTTTTCTGGGTGGGCTGGCAAAGCACAGAAGTCAACCTGCTGAACAGTTAGATATTACTGCAAGTAGATATTACAGATGCCCTCCATTTCCTGGGAAGTGGAAGCCTATGTTTGTCCTCCTCAGGCCAAACTTCCCCTTCTGTCTAGACCTACAGGCGCAGTCATCCACTGCAATGGTGTAGCCACTAGAATAGCATAAAAAGGAAGAACATCATTCCCACAAATTTTGGAGGGGAAAAAGAATTTAAAGATTTATAAAAAAAAATTTAAGAATTCCATGTTCTGAAACATGTGAATACAGTTCTGTTAGAAGGCTAGAAGAATCGTAATTGCTTTCAGGATAGCCAGAAGTTTGCAGATTAAAGAATTGTAAATAGTTTAGATACTTCCTTCTGCTGAGGCATGATTGCAAGGAAGAATCCTTCCCTGTTAAATATCCTTAGCCCCTCACACATGCTCCTACCAAGTGTTCACTATTCAAGTGCAGTAGGGAGTGAAATGACAACATGGTAAAACAAAAAAAAAAAAAATCAAAGAAACCAACTTGAATTTGACTACTTGTTTTTTCCCAGACTTTGTCAGGAAGTGTATTACCTGTCTCAACCATAAGCAAATTCTTCCATATCTTGCCAAAAATCGGAGCATTTCCTTGGTTATTTCCATTATTCTAACGGTTGCTAGAAAAGCACCCCGAGGTGCTTCTCTCCTCTCAAGAAGAAGGAGGGTCCTACCTGTGTTAAAGAATTCTTTCTTAAAGTGGACTTTTGAATCAGTTTAAAAGACTTTCTTATTAACTGAATGATAAGCCACAGCAGAAGAAATATAAAACTGGACTGTTCCATTCCTACCCATGCACACGTAGAAGTAAATTACCCAAAACAAAAGAGTTCTCTGCTAAGAATCTGTCGTTTTAAAAGATTTCTTCTCTGTTTTTAGGAAATCTTTTGTAGAAAGAAAAGTTATTTAGGCTTTAAGAATTCCCCATGAGAGTTATTAACTACAGAAAACTCAGAGAATGGGGCCTCTCTGTCAAGAGATCCAGTTTGACTGAAAGAACTGCTTGCTGTCCCTGGACAAAAATCTATGCTGTCTTCTCACAGCTGCAAAGCAAGCTGGAAACTCCTCTCATTCTTCCCACTGTCATTCTACTTCACCAACCAAGACATGAAGGACAGAAAGAAAATTAAGCTCAGGACTTCATATAACACAAGTCTTCAAGAGCTCTGCTCCACCCTCAGGTGAGGTGTGTGATAAGGCAGAGCTGTTGTCAGGGATGGGGGGAAAGGGGATGAAACATCCTCCTAATATATGGGGAAAAGCTCATATCCATCACCTCCCTTCTCTCAGATATGCTAGAGGTAAGAGCAGGCTGTCATCTCCTCAGGGAAATACTAAAAGATACAGAAGAATTAGGCAGTAATAAAGAAAAAAGATCACCAAATTCTGCAGAAATTAAAAAAAAAAAATCCAGGAAAGAATTCTAAATGTACTACCCATCCACAAACTCACCCCCAAAAGTGATTTTGAGATATTCTTTCTCTAATGGTGTTCACATATATTTTTGCTCTTTTAATTCCTGTCCTGCCCACATGTAGTCTATGGCTGTGTACACACCATGCCACTTTACCTTAAGAGCACAGCAACAAAATTCAAAAGTCTGCCAAGACACAGATACTGCTTTAAGGAGTTCAAGAACACCTTGGAAGCTCTTGGTTTTGAGACGTGTAGGTGAAATGAACAACAATTTTGCCAGCCTACACATGGTTGTGTAGGAAGATTATTACAGTTCCTGACTGATCAGCTAAACTGTCTCTGGGAAATATAAATTAGAAATCTCACATTTTGAAAAGCGTGCACATACAGACGTCGTACAAAGAACTAACTTAGTAATCAGTGCCAAAAGTGCATCTTCTCACACAACTGGGTATTATTGCTTCAGTGAGGAGCAGTTTGGGTAAGAAAAGACAAATTCAACTAGATTTCTTGTTTCTGCAGTTGATTTTTATAGCAGCAAAGCTAAAATTTGATATTGAAATTACTAAGTGTGATTATCCAAATCTAGGCAATTCTTAGACTCTCCACTAAGAATCAGAATAGACTGGTCCATGCCACTTACTCATTCCTAAAAGGAAGCACAAAGCATTGGTTGGCATGAGGATTATCTTCACAGTAGATATTATATTTTTATATACATGCTGCTACTGCAAAATGCTGGTTTTCACCACTGTCAATAAGCAACGGAATTAGGTGTAGAATGAACCACAAGTCAGAAAGGTCTGTGCAAGCACCACTGACGAAAAATTTGGATCCTAATGCCTGAAATGTCCTACCTCTCATTAAACCAAATTTACCATTTCCTCTACTATGATAAGACTCTTTTACATTTTACTCTTCAGAGACTTCTGGAATTCCTGCTGAAGCTTATTCTCCTGTTTGGAATTAGTTTCAGCTTGCTTTTCTCAAGCAGCAGGCCAGTGTTGCTGAGTTTCAATTCTGAAACCCAAGTAGAGATTGAATGAAAACAGATTTGTGAAAATAAATCCCTTCACACCAAAGCAAGCTTTGCAAGAAAGCAAGAAAGAAAAAAATCATAATGTGGAAGCCATTCTATATGCTTCACTGTGAACTCATATTTTTGCTTTTTTTTTTAGTTTTAGAAACAGAGCAAGATACATTTTAAATTAAATTTTCTTACCTGGAAAATTAATAGGCATAGGCAGCAGCTTGTCATTTTATGAACTGTTTACTTGGATATTATATTTATGACAACAGATTTTTTTTTCTTACATCCTTACCATTTCAATTGATGAATCTTTTGGATAATACAGAAGTTCATAACGCCGAAAGAGGGATGCATTTGGGTCATACCATTCAGCAATGAAAGCATATCTCTCATCTTGACTCTGGAAAAAGAAAAGAGGCAAAACTGGCTATTACAGAAAGCACACAAAAGTCTACATGTAAAAAAACACAAATAAAAAACTTTTCCTTCATTTGTTATCAGAAAAGTAAAAAAAAAAAAATCACTTGTAAATGGCCTTGCACACTCTGCATATTATCTGCTGCCTACCACAGCTGGTGACATCTTTTCATTTGTTAACTATCATCTTTTAAATAGGATGGAACTTGGATCATAGCAGTTTTCCAGACAATCCCATAATTTACCCTGATTTCATCAGTCATGAAGCATGGACTGCTGTTGAAGTTGCTGTTAGACTTCTCAACTTAGTCAAAGTATTTGAATTACTTTCTTTTGTTAAAAAAATAATGTGTTCACCTACAATTAAATTACAGACTCTTAACACATTTTCTACTCATCCTACAAGGAAACACTTTCCTCTTCCTTAACAGTCGTATCTAAAATACTCTTAATGATGAGATAAACATATCCAAGTTAAGGACAACATTAGTTTGAGTCACTGCTTAACTTCCTGAAATTTACATAAAGCATAAATAGCCCAACCTCATTTACAAATCATTTTCTGCCCCTAAGGAGTGCAGATGAGGAAGATGGATTGCAGTAATTCCAGAAGTGTAACTACCTGCTAGCTTCTCTCCATGCCTCATCCTCAGAAGATAACAGCTCCCAGCAAAGCAAGCACAAAGGCGAGGCCCAGCACGTGGATGTGCCATTCTCATTCCTCTCAGTGGTACATGTTTGTTAGTTATTGATGCAGTATTAGTTATTTGACAGCTAGAATAGTTAGATGGAGCTCTAAATTTTTAATTCCCACATCTCCTCTAAATCTGACTGCTACTCCTAAGGGCAAGCATGGTCTTATCACAGACTTCCACACTTCACACATATTTGTACTCTTCTTACACATTTTAAACACTCAGGAACCACTGGGAGTTTAACTTAAAGGCATGTGGGCCTTTTCAGGACTTCAGATTTTAGAAAAGGGCAGCATTTCAGTTGTTACAAAGACCACTTAAGCAAAAAAGACAGAGACTTCCTGTAAGCTCCCATGACTACTCTGAAACACCAGCAGGAAAAGAATCATGATTTTCCAACATCTTCATCTTACCACAGACTTAGGACTAAGTGCTCTTGCAGGCTTAAGTGCTAACAGAAGCAGGAGCAGGCAAGAGTGAGATAATGAAGAACAAATTCAGAATTTTACAATTTTATGAATAATAGTACCTTCTCTAGTCGAGAGCATCATGGCAAATGCCCCACCCTCCTGTCAGCTCTTATGGTACCCCCCACACTGCAAACAAAGGATGATTGTACTGCAGAAACACTCACACCACGGGGGCAGCACAGTGCCCAGTGAAGAAGGCAAAGTTTCCATTTCTCTCTGTAGAAGTCTCTGCAGCACTGGAAACCTTATTAGCATCAGCCACTCCAACTCCTGTATTATCTGTACAGCACACACTGCAGCCCTTGCCAAGAGTTAAGCTCATCTTTTACGTGCAGCATCCAGCATGAAAACTCCCAAGGGACTTAGCCTGGTTTCTGGCCCTTGCCTGAGCTGGATGTGTTTGCATCATCACTGCTGCTGCCATCATTCTGGAGATATGCAAATCAGAGCAAAATCCGTCATGGCAAAACTCACTCCTGATTTTTCTATACAGGCAATAAGCAGTAATAAGGGTTGGCAGACTGATTTCAACTTTGATCTTACACTCCTGCTACTGGACAAGAAGATACTTGATCAATTGATTTGACTGACCATCATCTTGTCAAGAATGGATTTTATAGAGAAGCAAAACCTCTCTGCCAAAGAGGTTGTCTAAAAAGAAAAACAGTCTGGTTTCACAGAACCATAGAATGGCCTGGCTTGGAAGGGATCTTACAGATCACCCAGTTCCAACCTCACTGCCATGGCAGGGACACCTTTCACTAGACCAGGTTGCTCAAAGCCCCATCCAACCCTGAACACATCCAGAGATGGGGCATTTCTCAAGGAGTACCTCCAGAAAATGACTACTGATGGATGAAATAAAATAGATGGACCATCTTTACTCAATGTTTTTCATAACATGAAAACATATAATTGCATTGCTACATGCTACTTTTTCACATTTCAACTCTATTTTCCAGGTAGTAGTTGCCACAGAAGCTACCAATTTTCATTTAAGTAACACTTCCAAAATTTGTAAATGCTTAGTTGTCTCAGGGAAGTAATGTATTTATGTATTTATGTGAACAACCAAAGAAAGCACCATTAGATTTTTTACTTAGTCACCAGTTTCAATCATCAGCACCTTCTTGTTTACAGTGAGAAACTGCATTGTGTGCCTTGTGTGGTGAGGAATTGGTCTGTCTTTTTTATTTTTTTTCTTTTACCACAACCTTGGTTTTAAGAATCTGAATTTCATTAAGAATCTTAAATTCATATTATAAGATTTTATTCAATTTCTGAGCTATTAATATTTGTTATTCAGCAAGCTCTGCTGGCCACTGAGTAGCAGAAATCACCATTCTGTATTATCTTCTTTTGGCATTGTAAGCAAAGGCAAGGTAATAAATGCTACTTAGATTTGAGAAAAACTGCAGAGCTAATCCCCAAACACCCAGAAAATGCTATCAGTAAGCAGGACAGCTTGAATCCATTACTGTTATCTATCCAGAAAATATGGAGACCTAGTATTTTTCTAAAATGTCCAAAACAAAGTCTCTAAAGCTTCTCCTGAGCCATAATTAGAATATTCCCGGCTGTATGGACATAGAATTATTACAATAAATATTTATACATGCAGAGAACTGCATCAGAAAAAAGTTTAAAACTTATGGGAAACACTCTAACTCTGGAACATGTCAATTGTTCCAGAGGCAGACACTGCAAAGTGAAGAAATTCAACACTGAAAGCAAACTGAAGACCCTGCCAAACAAGTACCTAAAACACAGCAGGACTCTGATCTTACTATTGCAGATTCATGCAAACAGTCTTAAAACAGATAAAAGACAGAATACAGTCATGATATGGTGAACTTATTCTGGAAAGCCCTTGCCAGGCATTGCTGTGAAACAGTCACTCCAAGTCATCAAAAATGCCAACCAATTTTACAACCTAAGTTTTTAAAAGTGACTACATATTAAGCACACATTATGTTTTTAAATGAGAACAGAAACTTTCATTTACTTATTTAATGGAATAGGATTTTGAAGGCAAAAAACCAAATACAAAAAGCTGTCCACTTCCCATCACATACTGTAAGGATTGCAATAAATGTTTAAGCTTTCACAGGCCTGAAATCCTAATTTCTAATTTATCTTCAGGCAGTTTACCACTCAGTCAACAGAACGGGGATGGCAAACAACCTTCTTACACACCACTTCACTAGTGTGTCCTGACTGCAAGGTGGGAAGGAGTCTCAAGGATGAGGAAGTACTATGGGATGCAAGCTAAGTTTCATTGTTAGCTTCTGTCCCTCCTCCTAACAAAGAAAACCCAGAGAAAATAACTCCCCTCCAAAGAGGAGTGATGAACTGTCAGATGGTAACGTGTTCAATGCACCACACTGCTTCAAAGAGTGAGTCCTGAAAGGGGAATATTTCACAGCTCTTGACCAGAGAGCACCTCCTTCCCCCAGGAAATGGGACAGGCATGTCAGTCACCACTGAAATCACATTCCTTTGAACAGCTCAAGTAATAACCAATCAAGTGAATCTATAAATACATTATAACTCAGAAAATCCTTGCTTTAAAGAATTAATTTCCGTTCACTTCTGTACCATTCTCTCATTAAAATCACACATAGCCTCTGCTCTCATGACTAGGCAATTAAACAACCAATACCTAATGGGGGAGAAATATTTTTTCACAGATGTTCACATTAGTGGAAAAATTACTACCACTAAAAAGCCCAGCAGTGATTATGCACTTCACATTTACATACTGATACTTCCAGAATAGCTGTCTTGAGCTGAGGATTTACATCTCCTTTCCATGGTAAAATCTAGAACTGAGATCAGCAATGTCAAGAGTTCACCTAGTGTGAAGATGGAAAGAATAGGGGTTTTTTCTCTCTTCCTTCTGTAAGTTGCCCAGAAAAACATTTAAATGCATGTGGGTTTTGGTACCTTTTGATTTTTGTTTCTGTTGGCATGTGTGAATATGCAGTAGGATGGCTGCATGCACATGAGAAACACTTATTGAAGTACAGCTGAATTAAAAACCCTAAATTTTGTACTTCTGAAAGTGATGGGGGAAGCAGTCATTCTTAACCAGCATGGGACTAAGTTCTAGAAGCTAAATCCAAGCATCCATCAAAGAACTGTGCTCCCAGAAAACTCTGTGCAAAGGGAAACAGTGTGTTTGGAACCAAACTGCCACGGACATTGAAAAAGCAGAGTTCTTAACAAGCTGGACGGGACACAGTATCTTGCCCTGTAAACCTTTTAGACTTCCAAAAGGCTTCTGTCCACAGGAAAACAAAAGGACATCTTCCAAAGGTTTTTATGAGAAGCAACAGTAGTAGAAGAATAGCTCAAGGACTAAGGAACTCCATGGAAAGGTGGAAACAACTTTATCCCTCTGGTCTGACCTATGAGGAATGTAGATCTGGATTTGGTTTTCCAAATGCTTCATGATGCCACCTGACAGCCACACTACTGTACTGTTCTGGGGTGAGTACTTCTGTCCTCCTCCTCCTCTGGTTTTGACTAGAAATTTCATACCAGAGTTTACCTTACAATGGAGAACACAGGGAATCAGGAGCTGCTGAGGGGTTTTTTTCAGCTCAAGAGAACTTCAGATGAAACAGTACCAAAATATTTCTTAAAATTAGAAAGCCCTAAGGTATCTAGAAAGTGCACCTTTACATGCCATTAGCAATTTGGTCTCTATGGGGTTATGCAGGCTGTCAGGAACTTCAGCATGCATGACATTATCTGACACAGGCTCAGGGCCCACTGCTCACATATTACAGCTTTAGTCATGCAGAGTATTGCTATATTTTAAGTGTGCTCCTTTGATTTTTCTCAGTGACTCAGTGACTCTGAAATCAGAGCAAAGAGAAAAAGAATCAAAGGATTTGAATCATCTCCTAATGAAGCAATAAAAAGACTGCACAAACCTCGGTAAAAGCCGAATCCGATCCATCCTTGTATCTGTGTTCTGTATTTTGTAAAACTCTGCTGTCACGAGGAAAATCTCCACTAAAGCACAGACCAAGCTGTTTCTATGAAAATCACTGGGAACAGGATGGACCAGAAGACAGGAACTATTCTCACACCAAATGAGTATTTCCCCTAATACACCAAAAAAGCTTTTTGGAAAGGTTACTCTGAAGCTTCCTAAAATTCTTAAAATAAACAATTTTAAGGGAACATTTTTTCACAACCTGCTCCCCCCCCAAATGAGGTTGGTGGAACTCTCAAAAATACATTGGAAGAGCAAGAGCATTTTTATAAAAAATTAGATGATTTCAAAGCATAAGAATACAAATTATTATAAAACATTTCAGGTGAAGATATCACGAGGCTGATTGACTCCAACATCAGGTAGTCTGCTTATGTACTAACATGTACTTACCTTATGTTTTGAGGAAGAAACAAGATTTAAAAGATCACAAATGTACAAGAGCTTAGCAACAACAACAACAACAACAACAACAAAAGCTGAAATGGCCAGTGAAGAGGTATCTTTATCTTTCCTCTTTATAGTTCCTACAAAAAAACCCCCACCAACTATTGCCATATGTGCTGGTGCATTCCTTAGACAGATGTTGGCCTTGTGCTCTTCAGACAGGGTGAAGTGGGGGACTTGACCAGCCGCCTTCACCAAGAACATTATTTTCAAAATTAGGCCCAGAAACTATTGTTATAAACATATAATCAACCTCCAAATTCCAGAAGCCACTGCTACAAATGTATGATCCACCTCTAACAGCAGGTATCTAAGTCCTGTCATGAATTATTTGAAACAGTTTCTCCAAGCTCATGAATCTCCAATCCCTGCTCTTCCAGACCATTGCCCATTTCAGATTTAATGCTACTTCCCAGATTTAATGCTTCTTTCCCTGAAGAGGACTTGAGCGCAAATGAAAAGCAGAAACTGACAGATTCCGGGTCTGAGGAGCAAGAGCCAAGACCCGCGGGCAGAAGCAGCGACTGACAGTGTTACACTCCTCCCGCAGGCCAGCGACAGAAGCACCATCACAGGAGCACCTGCTTGCTTCAAAGCCCCAGAAATGCTCTCACTGCTTCGAATGGTTGACTTGATCGCTTTCCTGTTCTCCCATTTTAACATCTGGCAAGCCCTGCTTTATTTTCACCTGGATGCTTTTAGGCGCAGGCCCTGCACGATGCCAAACTTCCCACACAGCACCGAGTGGTCACAAATTCAGACCACCAGACCAAAAAATTGTAACTTCAATTAGCTTAAAAGACAGTGTTAACCAGTGGGTTAGGGGTGCTACTCTGTCATGGAATGACATCTTAAATGTCACAATCCTCTGCAGACATAAAAGTGAAAAAGAAAATTCAAAAACATTTAAAACAACTGAAATCTCTAAAAAAATCTCCCTAAAAAGTCAAGTACTTCTGCAAGCATGAGAAATAATGACGCCTGGTCCTCTATATTCATGTTTCTCATCCCTGACTGTTGCGAGCAGAGCCTCTCTTCAGCTCAGGTGTTTAATAAAGGCCCATATCCCCCTGGATTCTCTGATGTCTAACTATGGCTGAGCTCACAGTGAAGTCTGACATTCTGCATGCCAGAGAGTGTTCTAATTTTCAACATTGTAGTGCACCTTAAATCCCATAATGAATTCTCATCAGTGCATGCTTATTAAGCTGTGTTATTCAAGCCATCTTCTGCCTTCACAGTTTATGTAATACAGGATATTTTCCAGGCAAAACTTAAATCCACAACACTGTGTAGATAGAGCACTCAATTAGCTCTGTCTCTTAAAACTCATTTTCCTCCTCCTCTTCTATTCATGTTTCTGACACACGAGCTGGAATAATTTTTAGAACTCCAATTCTGAAGCCCCCTCACTGCTGTTGCACCTCCCACTACTTTCTCCACAGGCTTTTCTTTAGTGAAAAAGTAAAATCAAAAGATCACTTTTCAAAAGGAAAAACATCTGGCAACTGCAATTTCCATGACAATGTCTTGACTAGAGGCAATTCTCAACCTAAGCTTTGTATTCAAAAGCTCACTGATGAATTTTGTAAGCATACCTCTTTTTATCCTCTCCTTGTAGAAAGAAAAGCCTAGTGAAAATTTCACACACATTCTAGACTATTTCAAATTAAGCAAATATTGGATAATTTATTAACATTCTTAATCATATATGAAATCTATTGAGTCAAACACTCTACTGCATTTGTGATTACCCTCCTCCAATTAGTGCTACATCCTTTGGATCCACAGACTTCCAATATTACTGGTCCCTAGGCATCTCAGGTGCCTTTTGGACTGGGTATGTTCATATGGCTATTGCTGTCTGGACCATGTGTTACCAAGTAGCATGGGGATACTTCTGTCCCTGTGGCACTAACCAAGGGAATCTCCCTCTTCAGCTGGGATCTCAGTTCAGTGAATCATCCCCTTATGCTCAGGGGTTCTGATAAAAATAGCTCTAAGAAGGTTGAAGGCCTCAAATTTTCTTCCCCGATTTAGGAATCTGCAATTCCATCCACATCAGCAAATTCATCTGGCTGTTCTGTCGATTTACTAAGCAAGAAATCTGCTTTTACTACTAGATTGTGCAAATTATGTAAGCTTCCTATGAAGCACGTAGGTATGATTAGTATAACCTAACTTTCTTTTCCCCCTGGTCTCTCATATAAAATAATCAAGAATTGAAATTCTCAAACAATAGCTTCAATCCTCTGCAATTACATGTCATACTTAAATACTTAGTTACAGGATTCATATCATTTTTCTAATTATGGAAAACAATTTCTCTAAAACACATGAAGGATGCCATACTGCTCCTCACTGCTCTGCTCAGACAGGTTTAGCTTTAGAAGACCAGCTACATCTTCTTTTGAGAAAAACACGCTATTTAATGCACATTTATAAGGCTGCAGATGACAGGGCCTTGTATGATTGCATTCATAATTACATGCTCACAGGTAATTCCTCTCAGAGCAGTCAGTAGCGCTCAGCACGTGCCTGTCGGCCTCCACTAACTCCAGCAGAGCCTGACAGTGATTTAAGCAAAAGCAGAGCTGCTCCCTGACTCAGAGCACAACTTGCAACGCAGGTCATCCCACAGAATCACATCTGAGCACAATGTTTAGGTGCTTTGCACTTCATCAGCCAGCAGTGACAGAACTAACGCTGCCTGGTCAGGTGCTGAACGCTGCGTCTCCACCGTCCAAGCACGAGATTAATGCCTCCATGTGACACAGGAAGGAAACACTGAGCTACCTGTGCACAGCTCCTTACAAGACCCAACCAATATTGTACTTGCAGGAAAAACATCTCTGAAAGGCTCAAAACTTGTCCTAACATTAAAGCTGATGTCAATGCTCAAAGGTAGTTTTCTCTAATAGAAAACCATTCCTCTGCCAAACTTCCAGTTTCCAAATGGCAGTATTTTGAGAACTAAAGCTTTTCAGAGGAACACTGATTTTTTTTTAAAGTATTTTTATTAGGATTCTGAAGCATTTTCAAATTTTTTCCCCACACATTCTTATTCAGGTATCCCATGAAATTTTCAACCTCCTATAGAATCAATCTGGAAATTTTCACACTGAATGGTTAAAATTGGAGAAAGTTACAAGCAGCTGGAAGTAGAGCTTTGAAAGGAAACACCTACAAATCCTAAACTAAAGCTGTCAACAGCGCTTCAAAGCAGTATAATGCCTACAGCATCTTCAGATTATCTCAGCTCATAATAATCTTCTGAAAAGCTTTTTTAACAAGAACTAGTTGGTTGCCTTGGAATCACAGCTAAGGGAGAGCTGGTCCTTCAGCCAACCAGTACCACGAGCAATTAGCACCCAGGAGTTTGTGTGAATGCTCTGAAGACCACACATGCTGCATCCACCTGGAACAGTCAGAGCTTGTCATGTTCTAGTAACAATTTATCGTCCCATGAAGCTGACAAGTCTGCTGACACATTTCTCATTCACTACTGTGGGCCCTTAAAGCAAGTATTTTGTCTGCACTATTGCTTAACCAAATGCTGGCATTACTTTTTCCTCAAATTCTAAGGTAGTTGGACTAAATCCAGGTTTCAGCTAGCACAGATGTCATGGTCATAATTTATTCTGAAGCCAGACTAACAACAAGTTACATGCAAATAGAAGTTTTCATGATAAAAGCTGTTCAGCGATTTCCCATTAGTAAAGTAAGAACTTCCGTGGGGTACAGAAGCAAAGTGGGTGAGGATAATCATATTCCCAAACTCTGCCAATCCTAACAGACTTTTACAGGTTCACTTTATGAAGATTTGTTCCACAATCCACAGATTATTTGTTTCCCAAAGCACAGGACTTCTGTCATCAGATTTGCACAACTGAACTATGTTATTCCCCTGAGATGCAAAAGTCTCTGCTGGATGAAGACAGTGACTGAAAGATTCCAATCCCACACACGGTTTGAATAAGAGAACAAGATTGCTTGGCTCCACCTAAACAGCTGCCCCCTGCATTAGTGCATTTGATGTCCAGCATCTTTTCAAAAAGGAGGATTTTTCCTACCTTTGTAAAATGGAAATAATCATTACCATCACTCCTTTCACAGAAGGATACCAGGATTTAAAAGCTATAATATTTTTACTATTTAGGCATCATAAATCCCCCTTCATTTTGACAAGAAGTGAATAGAAGCAGGTTAGTCAGCTCATCTTGATTTCCTGCTTCCACAGACCCTTCACTGCAGCACAGGAACCAGGCACCTGTGGAAGAAGTCAGAAAGGGAAAATGCAGCCCAGCCCACTGCCCCTGCAGCTGCCTCCAGGAAACACTGCTAGACCAGAATGTCAGCGGCTGCCAAGGACTGGATCCAGACCACAGTTCCTCTACTCCATCCCAGTGATTTGGAAGCCTTCAGAATTAAAAGACCATGGTTCAATTATCAAAGAGTGTATGGTAAAATAGACCATGGGACTGGGCAAGGACAGCATTGCTCCTGTGTAACTAGAAAACAGCATGATACAGTCCCTACAGTAGGAGAAAGAAAACAAGGAAAGAATAAAAACAGGAAGGGTGCTACATTCAGTGAGGGATCACACTGAGATGTGCAGTATGTGGAAGAGCAGGTACACAGGTTCAAACATGCTCACCCACATCTCTCCAGTTCCCATGTGTAGCCTCTCCTATATGTGGCTCCAAGTGTGTTGGAGTATTCTGCAGGAAAAGCACGATTTTTTAAAAAGACAATTAAGGTAGTTACAATCACTGAAGGATCCCATGCAAACAAAGATCGTGCAACGGGCTCAGGAACACATCCCGAGAGAGCCGCTCCTTTGCAAAGACATGAGCACCCTCTGGTGCCCAAGGACAGGTTGAGCGCCTCATTTAAACGTGAAGAATTCACTTCTGAAAGGATCGGTGGGAAGCCATTGCTACCTCTTCCTAGTACACCTAGAGCTTCAAAATTAGTAACCTCGTAAGAGGAGGTAGGAATGATTAAATGATAAAGCACAGATCACAACAGACAGGGTGATGAAGTCCTTTCACACAGGAAAACTGAGACACATGGGCAGGTGGCCTTCCTCTCAACCCCACAGCCTCCCAAAAATCCCAATGCCGCAGTTTTTAATAATGCCACAGCATCAGAGCTGCCCATTCCAGGACAACTCATAAAGGAACCTCACAGAGTTTATCTCATAACTCTGATAGGCACAGAGTGTGAGGGGAAAAAATAATAACTTCTTCCTCTTGTATGTGCTCATCTGATTTGAGATATGCTCCTTATAGATGAAAATATTTGCTGTCATTCTTAGTATCAAACTGTGACAGCAGGTTCCAAAGCCCTGCTGCACACAACTTACTCCCTTAATCAAGCCTTGTGCTGTTTTTTCTTTCCATGTTGGTGATTGGGAGAGAACTATGGGGTTCCACCCACCCACACAACACTACTGAGTGACCCTGGTGTGTTGCTCAGGCACCAGGGTCTCTGGTTTCCATCCGGTATAAGGACACAGGGAACACAAAATAGTTTGGATGCATTAGGCCAAGCATAGTGTTTATTTGCAGGAAATAGTACTTTTGGTGATTATTCCTGGTAGCTACAACTACAGTTAAAATGTCAGTGTCCATGAAAAAGCCCCATTCAGACTTAGAGCAATAGGTGTTCCCTACAATCATTGTTTCTTACCAGCCAGTTCATGATTAACAGAGTATCCCACCTGGATATACCAGATCACCATAGGATTCTAGAAACTGACACTAAAATGGGCAACCAAACAGCCAAAACCACTTTTTGGAGGGTCACCAATGCTTTGGCTTAAAGGAAACAGACACTATAACCCAGCAAAACAGAAAAGGTTCAGTTTTTAGTGCTCAGCCACTGGGCACCAAGGCAGTCAGGGTGTGGAGAACAGGACACGAGAGAGGAGGCTGGGAGAACTGAGCCCACTCAGACTAGAGAAGGCTGAGGGTGACCTTGCTGCTGTCTACAACTGCCTGACTGAAATACACCAAAAAGATGGAGCTAGACTTCTCCTCAAGGTGCACAGTGAGAGCAAAAAATGCAAAGGACACACGTGGAAACACAGAACATTCCAGTCACATACCAGAAAACCAAAGAATTACCAAGAGGGTGGTCGAGCACTGGCACAGGATGCCCAGAGGAAGGGTGCAATCTCCATCCTGGGAGATGTTCAGGACTTGCCAGCACACAGCCTGGAACAGCCTGGTGTGGTTAGACCTGTTTTGAACAGGTTGGAGGTCCCTTCCAACCCAAATGATGATTCTATGATTCTAATTATAGCTTGCTGTCTCTTTGCCCAAAGGTAATGCTCATCCTTCCAAGCTGTTCCAGATCTGACACTGAACTGGATTACAGCTGGATTCCTGTATTAACAGGAATTAACAACATTTTAGATGTACTTTCAAAAATGCTGAGCTCTGATGGTTAAATGTAAATTTTGCCCACATCAAATCTGCCTGGAACATCTCTCTAAATAACTACAGTCTCTGTCATCAAAATCTATTATTTTTTACTGCTAACTGAAAGTTTGTAACTTTTCTTTATTCCTGGCAATGGTTCACCAAGTAATTCCTCAAATTCTTGAGTTTCGGACAATATACATATTTTTAAAAAAACCAACACACCATTAGGACAGACATATCAGTTATTAAGATCTGTACCCACAACCCAAAGGATCTGGAGAGACAACTCTGTCTGTCCAGAGATTAGTGTCAAACTTATTATTAGACAATGTTAGGTAACTTTAACTATCACAACATCACCTGTTTGAGCCACCCCATCAGAAGTGCCATCAATTCATCTCTCTAAAATTACATTTAGAGAGATGGTAATTTCTGCAAGCCAAAGCCAAGACTTGGCTACAGTAGGAGGTAATTTATCCCATGTATTCTAAACCTGTCAACTTTGTATTTGTAGCGTGGTATTTTATACAGCACATAATGTCATAAAGATGTCAGCATCAAACCCGAAATGAGCTCCTGGAACAAAGAAAAGTTATGGGGGTTTTCAAACAGTTTTCACTTGCCTGACAGAGTGCCAAAGAATTTGTTATTTTATCAGCTACATCATCTGCAATGCACACAGCCTACCTGCTGAAGAATTAAATTTCCACTGTTTGGAATCACCACTTGAAGACAAAACCATGAGATACTCCTGATGATGACAGGAAGACTCACCATGCAATAAACAGTCAGAGGCTACCTGATAGCATTTTGCTTATTTTCTCCTCATATTACATACTTTTTTTTTTTTTTCCCCTGTGAGGAAGTGCTGCAAATGAGAGTTGGCCATTAAGTACAGAGACTTGTCTTTGTGGTTGGTTCTGTCTTCCAAACTTTCAACTGACAGGATAAGGCCACTGTGCAGCTGAGAAAAATTCAATGTAATCACCAGCTGTCACTCTAGTGAAGCTGAGTCTTGTTTTAAGACCAAAGAAGCAAAACTTCTCAAGCATTAGGAAAGTGTCTTTTGTGGAGATACAGCATCTTTTCCTGGAAGAGTTTAAAATAACTTTTTTGTTTGGTTGGTTGGGTTTTAATGGCAGCTCTTTTGCAACAGGAAGTAAGCAATTTGAAAATTACGAAAAGTCATTTTATAAATGTGCACTTGTTCGGGAAAGTCTATTAGCAGGAGAGTTTAGTCTGTTTATATGATCAGTTCTGAATGACAAATCTTCATCAAAATTATTCCATTTTACCAGCTCATCCAGTATGGTTGAGATCACCAGGTCCCAAGAGAAACTTCTGTAAACAGGAGCCCCATGAGCTGTTCTGCCTTTATAAAGCCTTCAGCTGAAAATCTGAGCATGCCATGAAAACACAGGCCCCACTATTGTGAAGTTCTAGAAATTCCTGAATCATTTCCTAAGACCCATTTCCAAAAAAGCAAATAAATATTTTCCACTGATGAAGCAAAGCACTTTAAAACATTTCTCATTTTTCTTCCCTGTCTTGTCTAAACTGATGATTTCCATGTTGGTATTCTCCAGGATGTGGGCTTTACTAATGAACTGATGATAATAATAATTACAGCAAACATGTAACACACAAGTTGTCAAATTTTCTGTTGAAGTGAGCAGAACTGTTCATCCTTTGGTATATATAAGATTTTTGTCAAAATTACAAGACTGCAAGCTCTGGCAACCAGGAGAGCAAATTTCATATATACTTTCCCCTAATTTTGCTAAAAAAAGAACTAAGGTAGTTGGATACTTATATTCCACTAACGAGGAATGTCTCTACATCCACAAGATCAAAACCAGATGGCATCAATTAGACAAGTCACCTGGCTTTTATGTGCCTTGATTTCTTTGTGCAGAAGAAGGAAATAATTTGTCTGTCCTGTTGTTCAAAGAGTCTTTGTAATGTAGAATGCAGCTGTCAGACTGCAGGAGTAACAATAATTGTTTCAAAGGGTGGAAGAAAAGGAAATCCTCTAACTGCACCTCTGTGCAGAGTTTCCACTGCAATCAGGCGTATCTGTGGTGAACAGAGCCCATTGTTCTCTGGAAAATGCTGCACTTCCATGTCTGGAACACTTTCAAGTGTCAGAGTGCACCTAACTCATGAACCAAAAGAAACTAATGTTGATAAGATCGTGGACAAATACATCTCTGTATGTGATTAGATGAAAGCTATGACTACAGAATAATGGAGCATTCCAGCAGCCAAGAGGGTGAGCACATCTTGGGTGGGGGAAAGCAGGTTTCCCTTTGGGAATTTACTGCTCACCCTCCACAGCAGCCAGGGCTCACACAATCACAAACCAGACACCAGAATGCACCAGAACTGATCTGAAATGCTGCCATTTGATGACAAGGAGAGCTGTTCTCCACTGATTAGCAGGCTGCAAAGCTGCTAGACAAATAACTGCAGGGTATTTCAGAACATTTGTCTCTTTACCTCAGCCTCTGCCACCACAGCAATATGCCTGCCCAGTTTTACAGTGCACACATCCCCTTCCAGAGCACTGCTTGCATGTGAGTGGAGTACAGGGTGTGACACAAATACATTCCAAAATGATTCCACTGAAAGTTATTACCTTTTTCTCTACGTGGCCATGATGTGACTTGTAACACGTTTGTTCCACATATGTTAAAACTTACTCAAAGCTACAACATTAAGTGGAAGCAACATAGTACTAAAGGTTGGTTAAGATTTCTAAGCCAAAATTCATTACTTTCCAAATCTAATTAAAATCCTGAGGATAAAGTCCAGCTTGCAGATCAGTATTAGAATCCACCAGAAAGCATCTTTTGTATCCGGATTTTGCTCCTGAGAAAAGATGTTCTGAACAGGTATAAGATGGGTCAGGTGCATAAAGTCATAGCATCCAGCAGTCACATGGCTTAGCCCTTTCCCAGTATCCCATGTCCATACAAAACTCAGCAGCACCCTTTCCCAAACATCTATCTTCCCATCATCTTCCAGCTGCCAAATTATTCTTTTAGGAAACTGTCAGGATGAAGGGTACATGACTGGAAAAATCAGTGTGATTTTAAGTATAAAAGAAGCAAGCAGGACTCTGTAACGCTTGAAAGACCAGAGAAGAAACTCAGGATCAGGAGAAGGGCAAGAGAGGCAGTGTTTGGGAAGACAATGGAACGAGTTATTAAGTAGCTGGTAACTGAACATCTAAGACAACAACAACAACATAATAAAAAGCAGATAATGTGCATTTGTCAAGAACGAATCTTTTTCTGACACAGTGAGCAAAGGAGAAGCCAGTTGTGACAAACAAGGCCTTTAATCTGATAAGGCTTTTAATCTGCCACCAGAGAATCTGACAAGCTGAGTAAGACATTATGGCCTAAACTAAAGAGCAGTTATGTCTATCACATGAAGATGTACTTAGGAATACTTCCCTTGCCAACTGGGAATCAGATGGTGTTCCACAATGATCTGCCATGCACCTGCTTCATTTTGGACTTTTCTTACTACACTGAAAATGAAACTGAGAAAGCACACTTTCAGAATCTGGGCCGACAACTAAGGTGTGGGAAAGACTGCAAGCATCTTAGAAGCAGAACTCAGAATGATAATCTGGAAATCCTATAGAAACAAATGCAAAGTATTACAACAAAAATTCAAACACAAGGGGAGAAATTGCCCATACAACAAGACCACAGGAAATCTGATAGTTACGGCAGGTTGCAGTGAGAGTGCAAAACAGCTCCATTAAAAAAAAATGGTAAATTTGACAATATGAAGATCTAAGACACAAGAAGCAAATATTTTGCTCTGTTCAGCAGAAGTGGATCACAATGCAGTTGGGAAGAAACCTGCAGGTCAAACACCACATTTAGAAAAAAACTGCAGGCAGAGTGGGAATGGCTAATTTTTAAAACCACAGTTATCAGCAGAAATAGAGAACAAAATTTTAAGAGAATAAAATTTTTTTACTGAAGAAAAATGTGAAATGAGGAAAGGGCAAAGTTAAAAACCTTCAAGTACTTCTACAAATAAAAGACAAAATGGAATATCTTTAATCCACAAAGGACAGAACAAATAACCACTGGTATCATTTCTTTCCAGCACAGAATATAATCAGAAAAAACTCAGTGACCTATAAAAATCATCATGCAATGGAATTATGTCAACAGATCCTGCAGTTCCTATCACTGCAGGCTTTTCAAAAGAAATTTAACAAATATGCCATAAAACATTTTGTTAGAGGCTGCTGTAAGATTCCACACTGCTTTAATGAGGTTGGTGTCACCTCAGAAATAAAGGGAGGTTAGAAACATGTCAAACTCAGTGACAATCAACTAAAACAAAGTAAATGCTTTACCTAAATGCAACTCACATAGCAGGACTTCCACCTACGTGAATAAATTCAACATGGGAATTGAAAATTACAGTTTTACTTGGATTAAACAGAACACTTGTAACCCCTGTATCTGAAAACAAACAGTGGCATTTCTATTTAAGTGGCAAATGCCAATCTTGAGTTTATGTTCCAAAAGCAAGGTGTAAAATAGGCCGCTGGAGGGGCTGGGGAAAATTCGAGGGGCTGGAGATGGGTATTTAAGGGTGGACCCACCCACAGCTGCATCTGCCTGGCTACTGCATGTGTCTTGCATATGGGTTTGAGTACAGAGTGCAACTCAAAGCTGTTGATTCTTTAATCAGCTCTACGACATTGGGGTTTGCCTACACCATCTTGGGCAAAAGGGACTCAGTTGAGTTTCATTATAACCACAGAATACGCTGTGATGGAAGGGGACCACAGGGACTGTCCAGTCGAACTCCAGGCCCTGCACGTGGCAGCCTCAGGAATCACGCCGTGTGCCTGAGAGCATTGCCCAAACACTTCTGGAACTCCTTCAGGCTTGGTGCTGTGACCACTTCCCTGGGGAGCCTGTTCCAGTGCCCAACCACCCTCTGTGGGAAGAACCTTTCCCCGCGATTAAAACGCAAACCGGGTTGTTTTTTTTATTATTGCCCGTGCAGTGACATCCCGTCGTCTGTCCTGCATCACTACACAGCAGATCCAGTCAAGAATAAAGACTGTGACACCTGAAACGTATTCTCTCCTCCAAACGCACCACTGCCTTCCCGCTAGGTCTCCCGAGTTCCTGGCCTATTCCCAACTCAAGGCAGCTCCGGGGCGGCAGCAGCAGCTTCCCAACAGCTGGGCACCAACGAGCCCGAACGAGCCCTCAAACACCCCCGGCTGCGCCGCACGGGCCCCTCAACCAAGGGCCGGGAGGGGCCGGGCGCGTCCCTCCCGCGGCCCCGAGGGGCCGAGTCCCGCGGAGCCGCCGCTGCCCCCCGGGCCCGTGTCCCCGCTCACCATGGCGACGACGGCGATGACGGCGACGAGACGCCGCCGGCGGCGCAGGCGATGCCCGGCCCGCCCCTGCCCCGGCAACCGAAGCACCGCCCCCGCGCCCGGGCCCGCGATTGGGCGGGAGCGGACACGAGACGCGCGAGGCCCCGCCCCCGCCGGACGCGGAAGCTGCGGAGGTGACAACCGTGGGGGCCGCGGTGACATCGCTGCTGCGGGCCGGTCTGTCGGGGCCGGGGACCGGGGGACCGGGGGGCCGGGGCCGGGGACCGGGGGACCGGGGCGGGGACTGGGCGGGCGGAGGGTGGCTGTGCGAGGCCCTGGATCCTGCAGGGCTCGGCGTCCTGAGAGCGGCGGTGGGTAATGATGCAACCAGTGAGGGAGATGGAGGAGGAGGGGGAGGCTGCTCCCGCACGTAACTGGCCGGGATTATAGCGTGAACTCTCAAGGAGCACGATCACCGTGTCTGGTGGAGCGGATAAGCCCAAATGCTCGTAATCAGTCTTTCGCTGAGTATTCTTGCCTCTTCCTGAGCAGCTACGCTTTCATTCTCCTCGTTCTCATCAAGTAAATAGAGATCCTCAATCAAAAGGAACGAACAGCAGTGGTGATTAACACCTAATGCTATTAATTAAGCAAACACACAAGTCCAGTTGTAGAAGCAACAGATGGTGAAACATCTCTATCTGTAGTTTGACAAAGCTCAAGGATAAAAAGGTGTTTTTCTTGTCTTCTGTTCATCACAAAAGATATATCTGCCTGACACATAGCAAATCTTTAATCTAGAAACCCAAAAGTAGCAGTGTGCTCACTGCTGCCATTTTCTTTTTAGGGCAGAGAGCTGCTACAATGGAAGTGAAAAAGCTTTAGTTAAACCTTTTCAGTTAGTGGTACAGTGAAAGGAAGCAAGGGCCCTGGGGATCTCCCTTGAATAATTAGGAGAACTCAAGGAAAAAAAGCCAGCCAAACAAGATAGGGGTAATACTGGTCTCAAACTAATGTAGTTAGACCCTTGAAAAGAGGGATGAGTGACTTGTATAATTGAGAGTGGATGGCCCTGTGGATGAAGGTGGCAATGGTCAATACCTTTGGTGGATAAGGGAGAGAATGGCCAGGATGGTGGTTTGGGCCAAACTGGGGGTCAGTTTTTGTTGTTAGGTTAAAATAACCATGTGCACCCACTCAGGGCACTGACTCCATCTTTGACTGAGAATTGGCCCTCTCAAAAAGGTTGTTTCAGCAAGCAGGACTAAAGGAATTGTGCAGTTGTGCAGTTGCCATTATTTTCTCCTCACCTCACGATCTGTTTGAAGAACAATGGGGGATTTCCTTTTCTTGTGGTTCTGTGATTATTTTAGGTTATTTTGGCACAGTCATGCAGTTGTACTGTGGGAGTGTTACAGACTTTTAAAGGGTAAGAGAGGGGCTCACTGAAAAAAGGAGAGAGACCAGATTAAAAAAATTGAGGGATGGAAACTAGAACAAGATGAGGAGCAATGAAAAGGAGTTGAAGTGCAGCTCTTGGTGAAAAAGACACAAGCACCAGAAGACTCACAGTCTTCTCCTTTTAACTCTTTGGGTTTTGATGTAGTTTTTATAATTTTTGTGGTTTTCCCCTTTGTTTTTGTGTGGGTGTTTTCACTGTGCTACTGAACTGGAGTTTAGAGGTTGTACTAGAAAACAGGATAATCCAAGACTAACTGTCGTTGTTACCTTGCTAAATATTTTTTTTTAATCCCCCTCCTTATTTCTTCCTCAGACTTAACTAGTTAGGAAGAGCTGACTGCTAAAGAGAAAATGACATCTCTAGAAAAAGGTAGGTTGTTCATTATGCCATCTAAGCAGACTGGATTAAAAAGTACTGTAACTGGAATTCTAAAGACCAGGGTAACACTGTATACCAGGCTCCTTTCATTTAAACTTACTCCTTTTATGTAGCTATGAGGAAGTAGTTCTGTGACTTCATGATTGCAGTGAAAACCAGAGCTGTCTGGATGAAATGGCAATTGAATGAAACTTTTCTAATCCAACTTGATATTGAAAAATAAGTTTGTCACTGGTATTGTGATCTGTCTTGTCTGTACAGTTGTCTGACAGTCCCCTCTGGTATTTAGAACCTGTTGATACTGATTCAGCAATCTTGAAAGTAAGGCAATATCCTGGTGTTACTACAGGAGTTTTGAAATCCATTAGTATTTGGATAGAGGACACAAGCTCACCTTACTGCCTGCAGTGTGAGAAAAAAAGCAGTATGTTTAGCCATGCCCTCAGAAACTTTGTATCTCTCACCCATTGTGAGGAAACTGTACTACAATAATAATTCATTCAGCTGAAAACTTAGTGGACTTAAATAAAATTAATTTCAGTAAATGGTGTGTATGTTGGGGACTATAGAGCAGAATGCAGCATTACTGGGAATGTTGGAGTCTGTAGTTCAGAAATGGAGCAGAACTGGGTTGTTGGTTTTCCTTAAGCCTTCACTTGGGCAACTAAAACATGTTAGTACTTGAAAGTCTGCTAAACTTCTTAAGGTGTCAGTAGCTGTCTGGGTAATAGCTGTTTTTCATTTGCTTCTTTCTTTTAAAATGATACTGCTCTCATTCTGCCAGCTCCCAAAACCTGATTTTGTTTTCAGCCTATGAGTAATGTCAAGAATTTTTTTTTTTCCAGGAAAGCTCTTTTTTGTGTCTGCATTTAATCTTGTATGACAGCAGGAAATTAAAATTAATGCAATTCAGATCAATGTTTGTGTCTTGTACTGCTGTTGTTAATGAGCAATGCACATTTGAGTAAGGGCTTACTGTGAGGGTGGTGAGACACTGAAACAGGTTCTCAGGGAAGTTGTGGATGCCCCATCCTGGAAGTGTTCAAGAACAGGTTGGACAGGGCTCTGAGCAACCTGGTCTAGTGGACGATGTCCCTGCCCACAGCAGGGGTGTTGGAACAAGATGATCCTGAAAGTCCTTTTCAATCGATAATCCTGAAGGTCCCTTTCAATCGAAACCAATCTATGATTTTCAGACTTGTGCTTGATAATCACTGCTGCAATGGATTATTTGACACATGCAGTGTACAATTAAAATCTCTAACTTTGAAGTACAGAAATTAAGGGAAGACTCACAATGACACTATAACCAAGTGAAGGTGGTAAACTTTTCTTCCACATTTTCAAAATTTCAGTTGATGATGCCTCAGCACCCATTCGAGGACCTGGAGATGGCATGGAAACAGAGCAACCAGCTGGATCAGTGGAAGTAATCACTGGAGCCAACACTACAAGCCATCACATCCACCACAGCCCCCATAAAAAGACAGTCTCTTCCCTGAGTCCTGGCGTTCTGCAGCTGGGGAAAGTACATGCAGATAAATCTGTGGAGATTGAAGCTATTCGAATATTAGTCCCCAAAGCAGCCATCACCCATGTTGTTCCAAGTAAAAATGCAAAGGTAGCTAAATCTGTGGGGCATAAAGGAGACACATTCCATCAGTCAGATGGAGCCCCAGATCCCAAGAAAGAACAGACAGAGCTGAAAAATGCAATTGAAAAGCTAAAGAATTCAGAAAAGCGGTTGTTACAGGATAAAGAAGGTCTCTCTAATCAGCTGCGTATACAGACAGAGGTAAGAAATTAAAGGTGTTTTCCCCCCCACAGCTGAACTGTTTTGGTTTGTATAAGCAGTTTGTGAATGTGACCAAAGAGAACTGCTATGACACTCTAGCCTTGAAACAAATAGGTTCCCTTTTGAACTTATCAGCTAAGATATAGAGTAGAAGTACATCAAAGTATTCCAGAGCTGCTTCTCTGACAACAGATGAAAGAGCCAAAGACTTAGCTGTGAGAAACACACTTGATAGCTGCAGGGAAATGAATCTTTCATGAGGAAAGACTTTGCTCTTTAATTACTAAGTGAAAAACTTTACACTGTAGAAGGGTTGACTATAGCTTTCCATTTCATACACCCGTGGATGTCTTGTCTAATCCTTTGTTATCTTACTGATTCAGGAGTTGAATACTACTGAAACTGTGTTTCCTGCAGCAGGCTTTCATTCTTCCTCTTTGACTGTTAGAATTTAAACAAGGATATGTTGGACATGCATTAGGGTCAAATGTTTAGCTTGGCTGGATACATTCCATTCTGGAAAGAAAAAGACAATTTACTGTTAGCAATTTGCAATAAGTTGCAGTTCGTTCTTTGGGGTGTTTATTCTCTATTGATAGTTACAAGAGAGTCTGGTCGAATTCTAGGTCAATCGGGAGTTGAAGAAATTACTCGTTGCTTCTGTTGGGGACGATCTGCAGTATCACTTTGAACGGATGGCTCGTGAGAAGAATCAGCTCATCCTAGAAAACGAGGTCCTGGGCCGGAATATGGCTCAGCTGTCTGAACAGCTGGAGCGCATGTCTATACAATGTGATGTGTGGAGAAGCAAATTCCTAGCAAGCAGGTATTCCCTCTCATGGAGCTGTCCTGACAGCATTCTCCTTCAGTCTTTCATCACATACACTCATTGCAGCACGCTCACATATGCAGAGGACAGCCACAATAGCCATGCTGACACCTACTATGAAATAGAAGAATACAGAAGAGGTATAAAGAAAGTAGGCTCTTTGTAAATCTGAATAGTCCTGCTTTTCAGAGGTAATACAGCGAGTCCTCAACCTCTTAAAATCTCAACTACAGTTCTTGTCAAGAAAGCAAGAGAAGCTCTTAATTTTGATAACACCACATGCAGTTTAGGGTTTAAAAATGTCTTCTAGGGCAGCTAACTTTTCTTTAAGGTAATTAGTTGATTTTCACCCTGACCCCCCGAGTATGATACAGTCATCAATTTGAGAAGAAGCTGATGTGTTTAAGAGCTCTGCTTATAGTGAGCCAGGGATCTACTATAGAAGAAAGAGTAGGGGGACCTCCTTATCAAACACTGCTTGTGTTACTGCCTAGAATCCTGTTGTTACTTCTTTAACCATAAAAGCAACTCTGAAAGTCAAAAGCTCATTTGACAATGACTTTAAACTTGCTTAGTTGTCTTACCAGATCTGTAAATAGTGTTCTAGGATTTTTAATTTTCTACTGTACTTGGATATAACTGACTGAATTATGATGCTTAATACATATCACAAAAGACCTTAGTGCTTGAAGGAAATGGCAATAGAATACAGCTTCCTCCTTTTAATTTGCTGTTCTTAAGAAGTTTCAGCATATGGGGTGAATGGTAACTTGTTCAATATATGGGGTGTAATGGTACTTGTAAGTCCTAGTTGAGCAAGAGTTACTATGCAAAATTTGGGGGTTTTTTATTTTATGGGGAGTTCTGAGATCAGGGCTATGAGTCTCAGCAGTGTGCTTAAAGTAACTCTTCAATATTGTAACATTCTGGTTCATTTTTATCTCATATTTCTAACTGGTGGTTGTTTAAATGTCATTCTGGTTTTTGCATTTGGAATACCACAGGCATTTGAAATGCCTGCTGGAGGGGTCAGTACCAAGCCTCATGGCATAGAAAAATGTGACAACAGCTGTCTCCTTTGTAGCTCTTAAACACTCATATCTGGCATCTGGTGATTGCCCCTGAGAAGGGCAGAGAGGTAAATGAATGCAGTCTATAGCCATAGCTCCCATTTTTAGAGATGAGTGAACAGATGTGATTACAGCATACTTGTGAGAATTGTTAGTAAAAGAAAAATGTATTTAGCTTTTTCTTTCACAGGATCCTTGTCAGCCATGTACACTTTCCCAAGCTATTTTGAAATGTCTGTTTACTAGATTTGTATTAAGTGACCTAAGATTGTTTAAACTCAGTCAAAACATAATCTTGCACTGGTGTTGGCACTAGTTGAACAGAAATTATTCTTAAGTAGGTTGTTATAGGCTCTGCACAGGGGAGGGGACAGAGAATAGCAGCTTAATACTCAGGTTGAGCAGACAAATGATGGTCTGTAGTAGAAAACAGTGACTTTCAACCTGTTCACTTGCACTACTGACTGGAGATTTCCTTTTCAGGGTGATGGCTGATGAGCTGACCAATACCAGGGCAATTCTTCAGCGCCAAACCAGAGAGGCACAAAGTGCAATCCAGGACTTGCTGAATGAACGCGATCAGTTCCGTCAAGAGATGATTGATACACACAAGTATGATTTTTCTAATCCTCTGTGCAAACTTCATTTCTGTCAGTTTATTTTAGGCTACAGGAGGATCAAATAACTTCCCCTCTTCCAGTGATATTCAACAAAACTCGGTTATACTGATGTATTATATGGTCACTTTTCAGTCTTAGAGCTGAAAGAGCTAAAGTAATGGAATACTTTCTTCATTCCCTAGAGGTCTGAGGTCTTGAGGGTAATAAACTGTGGAACTGACATCCCTCACATCCTTGGGCTTTCTCTCTTTGATCACTTAGTTTCTTGACTTCAAGTCTTCTCTTCCTTCCAAAATATCAGAGATTCTTCCAAAATATCAGAGATTCTTCTACCTACATGGACTTTACAGTGCTTATTCTGCCAGATGTCAAATAAGTGTTCCCAGTATTAATGTTCTGTGTTGGTGAGGCCTTGCCTTGGAGAATAGCCCATTTGTCTCCTTGTTCTTAAACACTTTTTTTGTCCATTTCTTTGGTTTAAGATTTAGCTTATGCAGTAAGCCTTGGGAAGACATGATTCCTCTGAGGTGTGCTGGGTGCTGATGATACAGTATAGAATACAAACCCCACTAACAGTGCTTCTTTCCTTTCTGCACAGGCTGCTGGAGGAGCTCATGGTCTCTCTTCAGTGGGGGAGACAACAGACATACTATCCTAGTGCCCAGCCTTACACTACAACGGAGCTAGCAGCTGTGAACTGTAAGCTAGCCAAAGCTGTAAGCTCACATCTTCTAGGAAATGTTGGCTCTAACAGTCCAAAAAAGACTTTGACAACTGTGGAATTTTGCAATACACCTGCTGAGAAAATGGCTGAAATGGTAAGAACTCTTGATACATGTTAATCTTTATATTAAGGTTTTGGATACTTCATTTTCAACTTGGAAAAAAGATGGAAAATGGCTTTTGAACAGAAATCCTTTCTAGCTCTTAGAGAAAGAAAAAGCCCATTAAACTGTATAAAATATTTTCAATGTCAATTTTTCCATCCTTAGATGCTACATGTACTGGATCCAGCTGCACGTCCAGAAACATCAACAGAAGTTTCTTTTTCTGAGACTTCTCCATCTTCTTTCCTTCCCACAAAGAAAAGTATTGGAAGGTTTCACCCATATACAAGATATGAAGATGTCACCTTCAATTGTTGCAATCACTGTCAAGGAGAGCTGATAGCCCTTTAAAAGCCCAGCCAAGCTGCACATGCACTCCTTCTGAAGAACTACACTAGGTGATATTCAGCAGGCTTCTCTTTGTCCTTTTTCCGTAATGGGTGGGTTTGGCATTGGAAATTATGAAGTTTCTGCTTCTCTACCTCTTGAAGTTAGAGATTGATAGGATTTCCATAGTCTCTGGGATACTTCTACTTCTCAAGGGGGAGAATTCTCCCTACTTATTTTCTTATACAAAGGCAAGTCAAAAAGCATTATGCTGGTCCAATTTGTAGAGCACAGAGATGCTCTTGACTATTTAACATTTATAGTCTTATTAGCAAATAATAATGAATTTCCATAATAATGAATTTCCCTTTAGAGGGAGACAGAAGTGTAACCATACCAAAGCAAATGAAGTGCTGATCAGTAATTTAAAAATAATGGTAAATGGTCAGTTACATGTTGGGATTCTTTTTAATTTTAGCCAAGGTGCTGAACTGTCCCCAAGTCTATGTTCTACCTTTTCAATTTAGTTACAAAAAGGAGTATGTGCAATGACCATAGCTCTAAATTCTGAAAGCAAGAGTATGTGCAATATCAGCCCTCCTGTCAAGGAGATGAAGCCTGAATGAACTCCAGCTATAATATATAAGTAATAACTGCTTTCAAGTGGATTCTAGAAAACTCTGTGGGGTGAGATTACTCTTGTGTTTCCATAGAGCTGAAATAATGGCTTTTCTATTGTTTCAGCTTCTAGAGTGAAGCTGCTGCATAGCTGATCCTCAGCAAAGGTGGACTGACATACTTCCTTTAGTACATAACATTGTACTCTGGCCTGGCATTAGGGCTCAGTCCTTGCCCAAGGTCTTCCTGGGTGTTATGGGCAGATGAAGATAAGCACTAAGTTTGCACAGGTACTGTTAAAAAAGAAATATTTTTTTACTTGTACGGTTTTATAATCTTGAGGTAGATTTGAAGTTCTTGACACAGGTTTGAAGAGAACTTTTAGGAGACAATCTGCTAAATCCAAAGAAGCCTATTTAAGTTTCTTAGTTTGACCCCCAAATTTACCATATGAAGCTGTCTAGTTTAGAGAAAAAGGTTTCTGAAATGGTTGCTTTTACCCAATTTTCCTTTGAATCTCATACCTGTGGATCAGAATATGTAAGTTCTAAGTTCTTGCTGTTGCTGGCTCTGCTTTGGTTTACATGAAGAAAGCTACAATAAACTTCCTTTGCTTGCTTTCAAGTTGCAGTTTTGGATTTAATGAAGTCACATTTCTGACCCCATTTCCTCTGTAGCATCAACAGAACTGTATGACATTGAACTGTAAAACCCTTCACTCTGCTGGTGTGAGGCAATGAACCTTTTTTGTTTTCTGCAATTAGGGAGATGGTGTGTGTGAACCTTTGCAAACACTTCCCCTGGATTTTCTGCCTAGACACAGGATGCTCTTCCTGCCTTTGGTGTCAGGGGAAGGTACTGGAAGGAGGAAGGCACCTGTTACTTACACATCCCATTAGTGTGTGAAATTTTCATTTTGTGGCTGTGCTCGCTCTCTGTGCTGGCAAAAGCGGCAACAGGGCAGGCTCCAGTCCAACACCAGTGCTCTCAATATGCCTGTAACTAGCTTCAAAAATAACCAAGAAAAATACTATCAGCAAATCTGCTTTGCATCTACTACACTTCTGTCTGTTGCAGTAGTCCCAGAAAACACTGTGAATGTGGAAAAATTCAAGAGCAATGCCAGGATCATGAAATCTGCTGGAGCATACAGTTGGACAGAATGCTCCTCTTTTTCACTGACTTTATGATTTCATGGGTGACTTTGGCATGTTAAGAGTTCACAATTTAGCTGGGTAAGGTAATGTAGTTTGGTAGATTTATTATATTAAACATTGACATTTATAATTTCCTTACTACTGGAAAAGGTCATAATTTGCACAAGCTTTTAATTCCACAGAATAGAAAACTACTGAATATGACTCACAGAAAAAAGTTTCAAAACCTGTTGCACGATCACCTACACATTAGTCTTCAATGACCACTTTCCAGGAACCTAAAAGAACACTCCTCTAGTCTAGAGCTGGTCAACAGATCAATAGAAAGTGGTACAAGAAACAACATTTTCCAACATAACACTTTCCACAGTCTTAATCACTAGCAGCATCAAACAGCAATATTAATCCACCAAAAATTCAACATTTTACACAGTAGCCTGCATCCAGGAATCCATGATGGAGCTGAGTATAAGGTGCCTTTTCAAGAAGGGAATATGTATTTGCCACCCTTATATATACATCTTGCACTCATATAGATTTGGTTAAACTGAGAAGATCCCTGAGTTATGCATTAAAGCAGGCTTTTCAACTAAATTACAAACAAATAGATAGTAAAATCATTGTCACTGAAGGTAATTGTTAAACTTCCTTGTAAGGTTTAAAAACATCACAAAAAGTCAGTAGCTGTAAAGGACAAAAAACTCAAGCCATAAAAATTAAGATTGTCACCAAGAACTCTGTGGCTACATCAATTTTTCAGCTGTAATGATCTATGAAGCAAAAGGATTCTGGCTCTGAATTAAATGTAGTGGATGTTCCGCATCTTCCTCGCTCTTCTGGCTTCTAATCTAATCTGCCTGTTTCTCTCTTTAGCATCTAGTTCTGCAGCTCGTTTCTCTTCTCTCTTCCTTCTCAGCCAGCTGTGGAGAGAGAAAGAGGACCAGAAGTACTGGCAGTTGTCATTTCAAGTTTTACATCATCCATTCGAAGGAGATTTGTCCCCCACTTAACTGGAGCCCACCCTGTGTTGTAGGGTGAAGCTGGATGTCACAGCTGAGACAGTCTAAAATCCTGCCACACCCAAACACAGGAAGCACTGCTTTCCCACCCCAATTCCCCTGCTTCTGCACCCACCTTTATCTCCCCTGTTTTGTTAAACTGGATTAACTTTATGCTCATTTCATGGACTGAGTCAACCCAAGCTTGCTCCAGAACAGGCAACAAGGGTTTGAGGAGAAGATCCCTTTTTTAGCAAAAGGAATTCACTCTTTTCAACTCAGGTTCTAACAAATAATTTCCCAGTAGTGAACAAATAACATCAAGTAACTGATGTGTTTTTGCTAGTTGTAAGTTTAAAAGGGCAAATGCATGCAAAAAAACAAACAAACAAACAAAAACCAACCAAAAAATCCCTCCAAAACAATGAGGACATCAGCAGCAAAGATGTACCATAAGATAGCTACAGTTTCGAGATGATAGACTACAAAAGTTTCAAATGTGGTTCCTTGGGAATGACCCTACTCACTCTCTAAAAGCTCTGTCACATTCCTCTGCACTTGGGAAAAAGGACACTTCCTCAGTTTGGCGTCTCAGATATTCTATCCGTTTTTCTTTCACGTATTGTTGGTGCTTTTTTTTAAGCCATAACCTGTAGGCTTCTTCTGGATCCCTGTTCACTTCCTAGTTAATAAAAAAGACATGTTACAAGGGTTATCAGTAAATGACCATTATAATAACCACATTATAATATTTTTTTTGTATTCTGCTGTCATCTCCCCTCCATGAAACATACTTTATAAACACACTAGAGCATATGCTAATCTGGCATAGACTATATACATGAGCAAGCATTCAAAACACCATGTTTAAAAAAATACTGAATTTAGCTTTTCAAGCTCATCACTTTAAGGCAAAAGAACTTTAGAACAGCATCTGAATCTCCAGGTTTTGATCAGGTCATGTGCATTAAGTGCTTGCTAACAAGTTCTGATGGTAAGGAACACACTCCAAAGAAGTCTTCTGGCTGCTTGTTCACCGCAGGGCTCAATCAAGTCATTCTCCTGGTACATGGGAGCATCACTGTATTCCCTGTGGTTTTATAGTTAAGTTCATGTATGCTGCTTCCACATTGCAAGCCACTCTGCCACGCAGATCAATCCTAAACCTGCAAGTCTAGCTCTTTACAGAAAACAATGTAACAAGAACATTTTCCATTGCTGTAAATTTTCATACACTTAGCTGAGAATGCAGGTTTAGAATTTGGTTTTCCTATTTAAAAAGAGCACTATAGATCCCAGTTCCACATTAGGGAGACCTTACTTTCATTCTCAGCTCTTCCAACTGCTTTGCACGACGATTTCGCTTTTCTTCTTTTATCTGTTCTTTCTTCTTCTGTAACCATGCTCTATAAACTAATTCATTCTCTTGTCTCCTCAGTTCTTCTAGTTCCCTTTTCCTTTCTTCTTCCTTAGGTGGAAAGAAAAGTGAATAAACTTAGTTTTTAAGAGAATGATCTTTATCTGCAAAGACTGTGGCAGGCAATAAATAAGCCATTTGAACTGCATGAGAGATACTGAAATACAGATGAAACAGGAATACTCAAAGACTGCATCACAGCTGATACTACATTTAGGAAGAAATTGCTTGGAGCACCTCTGTGGTTTGTGATATATTCAGACACTTTCAGTCTAATCCTTTTTGTGATTACCTCCATTTCCATGACACCTCTCGACTCACAGACATTTAAATTGTAACAGGCGAAAGCTCTTAAAATTAAGTCTGCCCGATATCTGTAGTTAGCTTAGAATCACTTTAAATGGATAAATTTTAAAAATAAATGTAGCTCTCAGGCTTGATGGACCACTAAACCTTAAAGGATATTTAACAACATATGGATTGCAGGCACTGCCTTATAAATATGGACCTTGTTTGGGACATGAAGTTGCAATGTATTTACTTAATGAGATCTTATTAAGGAGTATTAATAGCTTCAGGCCTTTTTCAAGTGTACAAAATTAAGTGATATTTACAAAATTGAGAAAAGTTTCTATTATTTATTAATTACATTTTAGCTAATGATAAGTATCTACAAGGAGGAGAAAAAGTTTCAATTAATGCTTCAGAAAGCTGACTAGGATATTTTTTACCAGGATTTACTCTCTGTGACACAAAAGCTACAATCCCTACTCATTTCAATACTTTGAGAAATCTAATCTTCTTGCAAACAGATGATGTTCCTCCCACCTACACACAACTTTCAGATATCCTCCAAACTTACCATTTCTAATTTACTGGAATGAAAGAAACTCCACCAAAATGAAGCAGATGGATTCTAGTAATGTCAAAAAATGTTTTATGCCTGGGAAATCTATCACAGAATGGAAGAATTCCATTCCAAAATGAAGAAATAAATCCTTACCTTACAACATGTCCTTACCTTTCCATAAGTCAGCCAACAAAGGAAGAATTTAGCACATGCTGTTAAGGAAAATAACCTTCCTTCCCCTCACTACCCCACTTTTTACTTTAAATACACAGACCATGGCTTCAGGAGATCTAGTCTTGTGTGCACAAAGAAAACACTTCAATTGCTCATCAGTTTTCATACCCCTTGTTACTAAGCTGAGCATCAGCAGCCTTTTCAAATAAAGCAGGCTAGAGCTCTTTCCAAAGATAGAAAGTAACCTTGGAAGCTACTTAGCCAGCTTAATTAGTACATCATGGCACAGAAAAATGGCAGATGCTTCCTGCTCCTTTTATAGAGCAACACACATAGCAAGTTACCTTTTTGTAATCGTATCGTCATAATGCAAGAAGAAGAAAAAAATCAACATTTTTTAACTCTCTGGTGAAGATTTCTGAAAAAAATCAGCCCCATTACAGCTGTCAGAGGCTGACTCTATTAAATACAAATACATTTATATTTAAATAATTTTTTTTTCTGCATAAGGAGCTGGGAAAGAATTAAAAGGGTTCTTACAGTCATTTTGCTGTGTAAATGTTATATTATGACTGAACACTCTCTCATATGATAATTGCCTAATCCACACTTCTTGAGTACCCAAATGTGCCCCGTTACTGTGGTTAATGTAAACTTCCTGCACTGCAGTATAATATATGCAGATGTGACACCACGTCCCACATTCCATAAACTGTGGGACTGTAATAGAACCTAGGTAGAGAAAGTCAAGAAGCAAAAGCAGTAAGAAAAATACAACAGAAGAAGACCTATTTCTGAAGGATATATTAAATAAATACTTCATTTCTCCTCTGGGCAAGGCATGGATCCTGTGCCACTCTGGGAAAGAAGCTTTGAGAGATTCTATACAAACCCCAGAGAATTATTGTTATNAATTCAATTAAGATGATAAAACTCTCTATTATTGTTGTTGTTATTATTATTACTACTACAACTATTATTGCTTTCTCTTTTTTCAAGAAAGAATGGAATAAATACTCTGAGCACATGGTCTTTGTGGAGCAGGGGAATAGGATGGTCACTGTGATTTACTTTTCTCTATATATTTACCTCTCTCTTCAGTCTTTCCTTCCTTAGTTCTATCTGCATCCTTAATTCTTTTTGTCTGGGAGTAAGAGTGTAAGTGGAGCTTTTCACGGGTTTGTTTGCAGACTCAGTCTTCTGTTTTCCCTGAGATTTTGCATCGTTCAGAGCAGAATCTGGATGATCCTTAGAGTCAGATGGAGGCGTTTCTTTCATTTCAGAGTCAGGGGGCAAAGAACCGGATTTTGGAGATGCCTGTTGAGCTTCAGTATCTGTAAAAGAAACACTTGTTGGGGGCAAAATGCCCTGGCTTTCAATATCACATAAACTTAAGAGTTCAAACTTTCTATCTTTTTCTACTAGAATTTTACCATCTGTTGTTTCCTCATCTGGGCCAGCATATTCTGGAAGTGATGTGGATTTCTGTTCCTTGTCATCAGAAATATGCAGCTGAGACAGCCCAACTGAAACATCGTCTCTCCTTGCAAGGTCAGTTTTACCAGCTTCAGCATCTTCTGGAGGAGGAGCTTGATGACCCATCTCATCCTTGAATTTTAATTTCCGTTCTCTGCTTCGATCGGCAGGATTCTGCTTTTCCAGGTCTTTGTTGGCTTCTTCAATCTTTCCCATGACGTAACGCTTCATTTCTTCATCCTCTTCCTCATCCTGTTCATTTTCCAGCTTGGATTCCTGCACAGAGCTTTCTCTCTCAGATTCATGGTCCTTCTGTTCAGTATCTGCCCCGGATTCCATGTATTTTTCATTAGAGTATATCACTTTGACGTTTACATCTTCCTCTGCAAGCTGATCTAGATTTTCATGCACTTCTTCACTGTCTTCCTGAAAGCAGGCTGCAGCTTTTTGTGCTTCAGCATCCTTTTCTTCAGGATTCTAAAAAAATTAAATTAAATTAGTCTCTTCTCTCAACAAAAGAACAGTTATCAAAGAAAGAGAAAAGAAACAGTAAGAGAGAAGAGCAGTACAAACTACCTGCATTCTAAACCAGGCTGTCAAATAGTGCATGCCATAACTAACAGCTTTTTTGGCACTAAAAAGTCTCCTCATTTTCTTCATGTTCACATTCACACAAAGTTTAACTAACCAGTAAAGTGATCAGTGACAGCATAAAACCAAAACAAATGTTGCACAAACACTTAAAGAACCCGGAAATACTTCTGAATAAAAGGTATCATTTTCACTGAATTTTCTGCCTTACAGATATTATAATCAAACTGAAATGTTTCGCTGAAATGTTCTTCACTATCATTCCAAATAACCTTCCTTGGCAAAATTCAGTGAATGCACCTACACATTTCAAGCAGTACTGAATTTGTGCCTCTGATTCCAAATATTACTCAATTTTGTCTTCTACATAACACAACTAGCATTTAATGTAACAAATACCTCTTTTTCACCACGGTTTTGTTTTTCTTCTTCATCAGTTAGGCTTTCTGGGTCTTTTTCAAAATCATCCTCATATTCTGCATTTTCTGTTAAATCACTCACATCTCCTTGATCTTCCTTTTCACTCATTTTGGTGATGTGCTAGAGTTATACTACAAAAAAGAGAGGGAATAAAATGTTTTCAAACTCTAGTTACACAAATACTGATATCTCTTGTGACACCCACATCAAACTTGTGAGCAGTATTAGCACGAGCATGCTAGACAGTGCCACAGCACCTCAGGATGAAGGATCACCGATGGCTCATAAACATGAATGGTTTTGGCCCTTCCAGCTCTGGTTACTGGGAGAAGGTTTGAGTTAAAGCAAATCAAGGTGATTTAATGTCACTGACAGAGATATTAAACTAGAGCTCAAGATCTTTTAACAGTTACCCTTGTGCTTGGACATAGAGACCACTATTTTATGTTAGCTAAAAGCAATANATACCTGTCTTTCTAAACCAAGACATTGTATCTTATCTTGTTTAAATGCAGTGTAACTTTAAACACTCATTAACCTGTTAATCAGACTGGATACAGTCATGCTCATGACAAAACTGAAGATGAGCCACTACAAGGACTGAATCTTTAAAAAAAATCTTTGTCCTGCATAGCACACAGATGCCACCAGCTCCTGAAGGACTGCTTAAATGCCAGTGCTTGCCAGGCTGACTGCCTGCTGCCCCTTGGCTCAGCTTACCCAGTACAAAGCATCAAAGACATAAAATTTTAAAGGTGTGGACACACTCAAAATCCTAGAGAGCTGATTCTGCTCTGTTTATCACTTTAGCCCCTCATCATTCCTCCAATAATTTGTTACTTTTTACAAAAGTGGCACAGAAGAAGAAAACATCAATCATTCCAAAGTTCCTGTTCTTTTTGTACCATCTGCTGTAGGCTGGAAGGTGCCACTTCTACATGTCTCTGTTAGGATTAATGTGTCATTTCCAATATACTAAAGATCATGATTTTGTGACAGGATGAGGAGTAATGGGTACAAATTACAAATTGAAAGAGGGGAAATATAGGTTAGATACTACAGTGAAATTCTTTACTTTTCAGTGGTAAGGCACTGGAACAGGTTTCCCAGGGAGATTGTGGTTGCCTCATTCCTGAAAGTCTTAAAGACCAGATTGGACGGTGCTTTGAGCAACCTGCTCTAGTGGAAGGTGTCCCTGGCTATGGCAGGGAAGTCACAATTTCATGCTCTTTAAGGTCCATTCCAACCCCTTAATATTCTGTGATATGATATGGCAAGACAATATGGGGTGTAAGAGAGAGCTCTGACTCTGGATGGCCCTAGAACAGCAAGACAGGTCTTGCTGTGTGACCATCCTGCCCTTCCAGACAAGAGCCACAGAATCAGAGAATCAACAAGGGTTGCACCTGGACTGTCAAATCCATCTATGCATTTTGTAAAAACCCACTCATCCAGCAGATGTTGCTCAAATTCTTCCTTCAAGTTTTGAGTTCTGATGAGCATCTCTGAGTTCTCAGTTATTTATTCTCAGGAACACCAGCTGTGCTTCTTAGAACTCTGTATTTCATGCTGGAAAAGAGTGATGTTCTTTTAAACCTCAAAACTTAGTCAAGATTTGTTTTAGACTAGTAATAAAGCTGGGCATTTTTTGCTGCAAAATTGTTTGCACAGAAACTTTTAAAAGCTTTTTGTTGTCTTTGATCCATATGTTGTTCAAGAAAATCTGGCAGTTTTTTCACTTCTTTTTAGCTACCACTTACCACCAAAATCACTCATTCACACTAGATTTCTCAGAATTTAAATTTTTAGAGCTCATTTAGAATGTTGCCTTGGCCTTCCACACCACATCTATTTCCTATTGTAATGATTTCTGCTGGGAAATGCCCCTTTCTTCACAAATATCTTTGGTTTGGGTGATGTCATACCTGGGATCTTAACAGAAATACTTTGGTCTAGTGAATATTCAGAACAAAATAAATATTTAAAATAATAATTATAATAATGATTATAAAATTATCATGATAATGAAATCTGTGAGTTCATTATTATGATAAGCAGATACAAAAGCTGCACAGATGAATTGTGCCTTTAAAAAAATATGTTCACATCAATCTGTGGGGCTCAATACAAACACATTGAACACGCTGTTTAATTCATTTAGGTTAAGTGTAACAGTGGGGAGCAGCATAAAAGTCAACTTCTCCTGCTGTAAGATACAGTAGCCATGGCTGAAGAGAGCATTTCCAATTCAATGACTTGTTTTGTAGACTCACAGAATTTTAAGGGGGTTGGAATGGACCTTAATATCGCCTAGTCCCAACTCCCCCTGCCATAGGCAGGAACATCTGCCACTTGCTCAAAACCTGATCCAGCCTGGCTTTGAACACTTTACAGGAATGGGGATTCACCATTTCCCTGGGTAATCTGTTCCAGTGTCTCACCACCCTCAGAGTAAAGAATTTCTTCCTAATCCATAACCTAAGCTTCCCCTCTTTCAGTCTGCACCCATTTCCCCTGTCCTGTCCCTCCAGTTCCCAACAAGGAGTCCCTCTCCAGCTTCCCTGTGGGCCCCTTCAGATCCTGGAAGGCTGTAATGAGGTTTCCACACAACCTCCTCTTCTCCAGGCTGCACAGCCCCAACCTTCTCAGCCTGTCTCCATAGGGAGGTGCTCCTGTCCTCTTACCGGCCTCGTGGCCTCCTCTGGACTTCCTCCAACAGTTCCATGTCCTTCTTATATTGGGGGCACCAAAAAATCCTGAATCAGCTCCTATTCTATTTTGGATATTATGAAGTAAACTGATTCAGCATTGAGAGGGACTGAAAGTATTCAGAAGATCTCAAATCTGCATTTTCACCTGCTTCTGTCCTACTTGGGGCGTGTCTGTGGGGGGTGTGCGCTGCGATTTGTTCTGCACAGCTCAGTAACACCTCTACGCGCTTACACTCAGGCACAGTCACAACACAAGGCGGGACAGAGCGACGGGATTTCTGCCGCTTTGTCCTTCTGCACTAAAACACACACACATACACAGACCCACGATCCCGAACCCCACGCGGGGCGGCGGGGAACGTCCTCACCAGCACTCCCTGTTCCCCGGGGACACGCCGGGCTCCGCCGCTCCCTGCCGGGGACGGCGGGGTGCCGCCACCCGGCGTTGCGGTTGCCGTGACAGCGACGGGGCGCACCGCCCTGTGGCGGCGGCCAGCACCACGGCGGCTCCCGAGGGACAAACACCGCCTCCCGAGGGACGAACACCGCCTCCCGAGGGACGAACACCGCCTCCCGCAGGGCAGGCCGGGCCGCACCGCCCCGTTGCCATGGAGACGGGCCGTCCGCGCCAGGGCGCCCCTCCCTGCCCGCTTCTCCGTGTGGGACAATTTCACCTAGTGCCTGGAAATTGTCGGGAACCGGAGCGCTGAGAGGGGCGGGGGCACACACACCCCACCAGGAGAGGGGCAGGAGTGCGGCCGGCGGCTCGCCATGTCCAGCTGAAAAGCCCTTCTTTGATGGTGTTAAATTATGCACTCCTCAGGGAGCATCCTCGGTTTGCGTGTTGTATTATTCATCATGCTCCGGCTGGTAATGAGCGATCGGATCAGCCCAAGAGCCAGCAGTGTCAGGATTTGGGCTATTGTTAATCACGGATTGATAGAATTGTTAGGGTTGGAACGGGATCTTGAAGCTCCAACCCCCTTGCCCTGGGCAGGGACACCTTCCACACCTTCCACTACACTACACCAGGCTCAGAGCCCCATCCAGCTTGGTCTTGAATACCTCCAGGGATGGGACATCCACAATTTCTCTGGACAACCTGTTCCAGCGTCTCACTACTAATGAAGACAGCACTGACTCTCCAGAGACACACCTCTCTGTGTTAACCATACACTGCTCCTTGAACTTGTAAATTTTTTTTTTTGGGGGGAGGGAACAAACAAAACAAACAAACAAAAACACAGGAAAATGCCCTGAATTCATTTCCATCTGGAAAAAGAACCCTAAAAACACAATAGGCCAAAAACCCCACCCTGATTCACCTGCGGGGCCGGGGAGGCTAGCAGAGGGAGAAGCATCAGACTCCTCAGTGGAGCTGGAGGGAGGTGGTAGGTTGCAGCCTCCTCTAGGGACACCAAGCACCCCACAAGTTTTTAGTGGACACTGTGTCCCTGAGGACAGCAGGTCCCCAAAGAGCTGTGTGACCACCAGACTCCCCACAGAGCACACACACAGCTCACTGCAAGGGCGAGCAGCTGTCAGCAGTCATTCAGGGTGATAAAGTTCACTCAGCAGCACAAAATGATTCCCAGTACTGCATTTTGGGGGATGACTCTCCTTAGCCCTCCTACCAGCCAGGGCCGCAGTAGCATGGACCCATCTGATGGGAAAGAGGGAGAGTGTGAGGGAGTTCTCACTGGCACCACTGACATGGTGCCCATCACACTGTCTCTCACAGAGTCGTGTTCCCAAGCTCTGAATACACTGGCCTGGCAAAGCAAAGGATGACTGCCTACAAGGCCACATGCCTCAGAGGGCAGCACCTCCCCAGGTACTAAAGGGTTCATGCTAATGAAAGAAAATACAGGCAGAAAACAGCCACGAAGCCAGAGCTTTGATAACAGAGTAACTCAAGTAGGAGCCCTTTCACTCAAAGTCCCAGGGGACAGAAAAGCTGAACCCCTCCAAGGTGAGGTTCATGAGTTCTCTGAAGACATCTGTCATCATAGGCCACTTGCCATAGGACGAGGCTGGAGTCCATTGTTCATCCTACACCACACAGTGAAAAAGAAAACCAGGTTTTGACATTGGTTCTAGTGGGTTGGAAGGGCTCCCTTACACTTACCAGAGATAATGCTCTGGTACCTGCTGCACATGGTGAAAACTTCAACCAGTGACCTCGCCCAGGGCATGCAGTTATCCCACCCTTGAAGGCAATATGCTGAATTTCTGATTTTCCACATTTCATTTTAACAAGTTCATAGCAGACTAAAATACAGAGAACTGGGTACAATACCAAGGCTTTCTGCTCTATCCTTCATCTTAAAAGCCAGCGCTATCCTTTTCATTTGCAAGAGATGCTTTATATGACTAATTACAAATCAGTGTGATTAAGACAAGGATTAGACCCCATTGTTGGGATGTCAAGCTGTGATGTTAGATAATAATAACTTAATGATGTAAGGTCCATCAAAATTCATCTATGCATTCATTAACCCACGTGTCATTAAATGTAGGCTTTCAGATGTTCCCATGTGTGAGGAAGCTGCAGAGTCATGAAAAATGCAACAAAAGCAACAGTAAAGCAGTGCAGGGCTCTAAGGACAGACCCCGACATGCTGGCTGCTGTTTTCCATGTCACTAACGCATCAGACACTGTGTTCAGGGAACAGATTCATGTAGAGTGAATGTGTTTCACAGAGAAAGGCTGCATAACACCTCCAGAGCAACGTTAAACAAGCACCTACCTTAACAACTGCTTTATGTAGTGGTAGGAAACAGTTGACACTGTCAAAAGCCACTGGGAACATGGTTCAGAGCATCCAGTTTCCTGCCCCTTCCACAGCCAAAGTCCCTCTTTCCTTTTCAATACTTGGCTACGATCACACCAATAGAGAAGAAAACACAGCAGCTTCCACACAGAGTGCTTCCCTTTCCCTGAGAGCACTGCCAGAGCAGCCGGCTGTGTCACACATGCACACAGCCACAGCAGGGCTTGAGTGCAACCCTGAGCCCTGGCAGGCTCTCACAGCCACTGCTAGCCCAGGGGGACAGCAGTGGGTGCTGCTCCTGAAACTGCAGCCTCTGGCAGCTCTTACTATTGCTTGCTTTTTTTCAGACAGAACAAGCCCAGCACCCAGTCTCTCACTGTAGCAGTGACCCCAGGAACTACACCTCATCCTACCAGCATCATAGCAAGCCCAGTACAGGACAGACATCCAGTTGTAACACTCACCTCCAGCAGCCCCCAGCATCCACTGAAACAAAGAAACAGAATCCCAGGCAGACTGCCCTGTGTAGTGTTTATCTCCTCACCGCCAAGCTGCACTGCGTGCTCTATCTCCAACGCAGAAATTCCTCTCCTTCACAGCAGCTGTGTGCCCCTTTCAGCTCTCTCAGCTCTACACGATGTGGCAGGATGCAATGGGAGGAGCAAAGATTGCCACAGTTCACGTGGACTTGCTTTGCTTGCAGGAGAGAGCAGCCTTTCACCAGCATCAGATGAGAAACATTCGAACCCATCTTAAGGGTAATGCTATACCTGTATGACCTACTACTTATATTCCTGACATGCAAGCAGATATTTTAATCCCCCACACTGTCAAGAAACTCATCCCTCCCCAGCTGACTCCGGTATTCACCCAGGGAAGGCAGATGAATGAAATTCAGAACTGACCTGACATGCCAACAGTAATAAAACTCAGCAAAAAAGCTCTGAAGGAAGCATGTGTAAGAAAGCCTCCCCTCCCCCTTTCCTCCCCAGAACACCCCTTTTCTCTTGTTTTTGGTGTTGTGCCGAGGGCTTGTTGGGCTACTACCCACACAAAGCACTGTGCCCTCCAGCCTCACCTGTGCTATGAAGTATAAGCCATGTCTTCTAGAAATAGCACAGGAGAGTCTTCCAAGGCAGGGTGTGCCAGGCTGGGGAACTTACAGCATTTCTCCTTCAAGGCCTCGATTTTGTAATTAGGTCAATGTAAGTAGAAATGTCCTCCTGCATGGCAAACCCACACCTGCTTTCCCTCATTGTCACCCCCAGTTAGACTGGAGCTACCCTGCATCAGTGAGTGATCTCTCTCACCAGACCAGTCTGCACTGGAATTAGAGTGGTGCTTCTGAATTGCTCAGCAGTTAAGAACCCCAATACAAGACAGTTGCCCAGAGTTGTGCAAACCTACACAAGCCAGCCAGCAACTATCAGCTTCTTGAAGCCTTGCTTCTTTTTGCATGTTTTGTTCTAAATTTTTTATCTCTTTGTTACAAAAGTGCTCAGAACAACCTGCAACAGCAGTGCTGTGGATTAGCAGGGTATCAAAAAAAGAAAAAAAACACTGTCCACACAGGATATCTCAGAGTGTTTTTATTTAACAAAAATAGCTGTTTAATTAGAAACCAACAATGTCCACATGGTTACAGATTTTCATAGGCATCATTGACTGCATACAGCTCCAATCAGGCTCTATAGTCACCTCATCACACAGCAACAGCACAGCTCAGAACCTGAACAACATCCAGGTGTGGCTTTCACACATGGTGGGCCTGAAGACATACACAGCATAGCCTTTCTATTGTAGTTGCCACAGTTTCATTACTTTGGTACAAAAATCACCGATATTGCTGTAAGTCATTAGTTAATTTGTGACTTGCTTTTAAAATAACTGGCCTGTTCCCCATCAAAGGTTTGATGGCTGTATGAAAAGTATCCTTAAAATTGAGCTGCTCCTTTTGGTCACTTGACAGGAGTGCCGTTCACCCACTACCCCTGCCTTGCTCCTACTGCCATCAGACCAAGGAACTCTAAGGACAGACTATCCCTGTCCCAGGAGAGCTCATTAGCTAGCAATTCATGGCTTCAGATTTTATTTTTTTAAAAACAAAAAAATATAGAGAAAGGAATATATACATGGGTGGCTTCAAGTTTGCATTTCAGGATAAGGCAGTTAAGTTTACATGTGTAAATCCCAGTGCAGCTGAGCCTCTCTTTGGGGGGTGTTTCAGGAGGCAGCCTGCAGAAGAAAAAGCTTTGGGGAGTGGGCTCCCCTGAGCAGCCAGCCTGGAAGGGCTCCCTGGATCCCAGGCAGCACATGCCAAACACATTAATCACACACCTTGTGTGGTAAAGGCTGAGGCTCACAGAAAGTGATGAGAAATGTCCCAGCCAGGGGGAAAACACCTTCCCAACCCCAATACTGTGAAATCTCCATGGCACTAAAAGCAGATGAACCAAAGCTGCTTCTTCAGCTGAAATAAGAAAAGAGCTCTAACGAGCACACAGAGAGAAGGCACGGAGGAAAAGGCTGCATTGCACCTTCTCCCTTACCAGCTCTCCTATACACTTAAACTCACCACAACCTGCACAGCAACAGGCACACTCCATAGGCATTTGTTGCTGTGCTGGTCATGGTGTCTGAGTATCCAGGTGCCCAAGCCCAGAACAACTCTGTGCAACTTCTCCTTAGCGTTGAAGCAATTTGGAAAAAATAAATTATTTTAAAAAACAGATATGAGGCAAGTCCCAAATTACTTAAACTGGACAAAACAAAAGAATTGCCCACTCTAAACATTCATTGTTCTGCTCATGTGGAAAGAAGAGGTAGACCTAGTAGACAGAGACCCACCAGAAGCATAAAGGCATTTTAAAATAACAGCGGAAAAATGACAGACTATAAATCATCGTTTTCCAAAGCCTCAGGCAGCCATTTGGCTAACTACCATAATTGAAGGTGTCAATTTAATTACCACAGTCACAATTCTCTAAGGGCACAAAGAGTAGCTTAAAATCCTGTGAGTTACCTTCCTTCTCAGTGCTATACTAACATCCACCACCCCCTGAAAGAGTCCAGCCCGTGGGTTGTAAGGCAATGACTCCTGTAATCACAGGAATCTGCACCCCAAGGGACAAAGGCAAAGTTATCCAAGGGTCCCTTGGATTAGCATTTTGCCTATTTCAACTCCAAGTTTCCTCTTCAGTTACAGTCCCTTGGGCACGGGCCTTTGTGGCACAAGTAATGTTGCTGATAGCCCATCCCCCAGTGCTACAAATTGCCCCAGGACACAGTTATGTTTTTGGGGAAGCACCATGATCAGCTAAGGGAAACCTCTGGCAGCAGGGATGATAGACAGGAACAGGAAAAACAGTACAAGCTCCTCAAGGAAGCGTGTGCATATGCAGAAATGTAAGTGTACCAGTCCTCAGAGCATCCAGCATCACAGGGCAGCTTCAGTGAGAGCCACACTGCAGAGAACAATCCTCAGCCCACCTCTATGCCAGGCCTGGGGCTCTCCACAGAGAGCTCTGGTAGTGTGCCCTCATTCCTGCCCTGTAGCAGCACCTCATGACAGAGAGCAGCAGTTGACCAGACAATCACAAAACTGCCTGCAGATGGGCAGTGTTAGACTAAAAACCTCCCAAGGTTCTCATTCTTTGAGAAAACTTGCTGTTCTTTGCTGCACATCTCATACATGCAACAGAAGAACAAAAGGCATTTTAGAAAGAAGATATTTGTTCTTACTTACGTAAGAGCTAATACATTCACCTTCTAAAATGTGCTACTAATATAGTATAAATATGGATCATATACCATTAAGGTGACTGCCTTGGGAAGAAAAGGCAGAGATTAAAAACAGACCTGTATCTTCATATGTAGTCACCAAGAGTGTTTGCTTGGTGCACTACTGGCTTTCAGGACATCTGCTTTGCACCTGCTCTGGTCTTGTGTAAGCTCTCACAATACTGCAGATACCACTGACCAAGAACACCAGTGAGATGGCCGCAAAGTAAGAGGCGTAAATCATGAACTGCAGAGAAGAGGACAAGAAAATAAAAAGTGGTTAAACCAAGCAGTTACCAGATTTATAGGACTGCTAATAAAATAAATGAGTTCCCTTCTAAAATATCAGGAATTGGTGGTTATTTTTCTGTCAAACCCTTGACCCAGAAGCAGGTAGCTCAGAAGCTTTACAGCTTGGTTTATCTCCCTCCCTTCCCCACCTCCCACCAATAAAGGTAAGAGCATCTATAGTACCTGGGTGAAGATGTCCAAGCCAAGCCCGCTGGCATCCACAACAATCACAGTGAGCAGAGTCTGAAGTGCTAAAGCAATGAAAGTATTGACCCCAAACACCAGGGCATACCGCTCCACACTGAGATTTGTGGCAATCTGGAACCTGGAAAGAAAAGGACAACCAGAAACATAAGGGAAAAAGCAGGGGAATGCATGAATAGCAGGAACATTTCTTGACACAACTATGCAACCTGAGGAGTTACATTGACTGGTTTAGTATTTTCCGTAGCTAAATTACCTTGCACAGATAGTGTTCTTTTCTAAATAGGATCATGATAGACTAACTTAGAAGCTAGAAGAGACCCACAGACACATGCAACCCCTTTTTTTAAAAACCAACAAACAACCAACCCAACACACCACTTAGGGAGCTCTGTGGGTTTCAGTGTTACCGAAGCAGCGCTGCTCTCTGATGTAAAGGGCCTTGTCACATGGAGAAGATGCAATGCATTCTGACCCCAGAGAGCTGTTGGCAATCTCAAAGCTTCAGTCTGTTGCTGTGTGGTCCATACCTTTTGCATCCTTCTAACCAGAACTCCCTTTGCAGTTGCTAGTTTCAGCATCATCCCTCTTCTTGTGCTTGAGCTGTCTTGGAGTGATTTTGTGGTTCAAAATGTGCTATGCTTTCCTCCCCAAGTGGCAAATAACATTAAAGTAGTTTTTCTACAGGTTAGGGGAAGCTGATGTTTCCACCCAGGCAAAGCATTGTCCTTTCCTCATCTGTTAATGCTTCACTCCAACCATGTTTATGAAAAACATTCCCCTAGCAATCAGCACTATCTAATATTTAGAAGTAGTCACTTCAGTGTCACAAGACTTTTAAGCTTGGGCACACTGCCAGGCAAATATATCTCCATGCCTCAGTTTCCAACCTGCACCACAACATAAACCCTTGCAGGGCTCTTGTTAAGCAGGAAGTGCACTGCTTTCACAGCAGCTGTAACCTTGAGAGCAGTTTACATTACAGAGATACTCACGTTGCTATTGTGATTAGCATCATGTAGATAATTCTGAAGATGACATAGGATGCATAGCACACCCAGATGTTATGAACAGTGTCCATGACATACACAGCAGCAGCAATAAGAAAGGAGAACAGGGCAAGTGCCACTTCACCCCACATTGCCCAGGATGTTTTTATGTGACCCACAACGACGACTGCAACAGCTCCTGTGAGGGGAAGGAAAGTATAAATCTTAGTAATTACAGCTGGAGCAATTTGGAGATGGTGCACTGGGAGCTCTACAGTCCCTAACAGCCAATGAATGAAGTGGAGGACACAAATGGGAACACATCAGCAGCTCTCCTTCCTGACCCCTCCCTCACCTGGAACTCTGCTGTAAACTCCCATTTACCTTTAGAGAAACAGGAAAAAAAAAAAACATAGGTCAATGCTGACTGCCTCTAAAGTCTTCTCTCTGGCTCCAGAAGCACGACAGCCCCAGGCTCAGACCAGTGCCACTCAGTCCTCTGCACTTGCCTGTGGCAGTGCTGTCAATAATCGGGCAATTTCTGTTGAGAAATGCAAACCCTGGTTCTCAAAAGCACTCACCTAATTATTTAGTGGTGCTTTAACAAAGGGTAAGAGGGAGAAAGACACTACTCACTTTAATGCACAGCTGTTAGAGCTCTCTCCCAGGAAGCAGAAAAACCTATATTTACTGTCATCTCCACACTGGGCTGTAAAAGTAAGATGAGGAGTCCAAATCCACATCTCCTGGGATGCAGCCTCATCACAGGCTATAACCATTGCCCTATTGATTGTGCAAGAACAATCCTTTACAATCCTGACAGGTTTGTAACTCTGGCTGGATTTTATGAGGGGGGGATGGGGATAAAAGGCAAATCATACGTGGGAAAGCACGTGGTATTTCGTGCAATTCAATGAGCAGACAAGGTGTGTTTCATACACTATCACTGCTGCAAGAACTGAGAGGCCTAAATATTACATTAATAGAAAATTCCCATTCCAAGTAAGCCTTGTTCTGCAAACAAGCCAAAGAGCAACCAACAGTATAATGGATGTACACAGCAAACCAAACAGCATACTGACAAAGGGAGGTTTACAGGACATCTCTGAAAAACAGGATTGTGTTCAGCAGTACACCACTGCACAGAAGTGCTACAGTGCAGCATCTAAGCCCTTTGTAGCCCTTAGCTGGTGTGCTGTCTTAGAAAACCTTCAAGCACAGCAAGACTCCTTATGTACCACCAGTTTGCACAAGCCTGCAATCCTGTCAGACTTTACATCAATCTTGCAGACTGGTGAGGAAGGGCACTATGCCAAGAGAAAGGATTTATTTTCCCCCACTGAAGTCTTCTTGGTGCCTACTGTGACACCACCTGACTAACATCTTGTTCTTTGAAAGTCTGGCTCCCCCAGCAGCAAAACTCTGAGATGCAAAAAGAAGCTAAGCCCTACAGCATTCTTCCTACTGTCTCAGCAATTCTGAAATTTGGGAACAGACGTGACGACCTCATGGCAATTCACAAAACTGTACTCTCCCTATGTGCCAAGGTTGTGTCACCTAATTAAGATATTCAGTCTCTGTCCTTCAATGAGACACATTCAGCTGATCCAGTAGTTTCACAACCCAACCTGATAAAGGATTGCCACACTCCAAAGAAGGTGCAAGGATGCAACCTAACAGTCAGCTGCTCTCCCTGGAAGGAATACTATTTCTCTTTCCCAGGACAGGGAGCTGACAGCTATGTGAGTCACCATGCCAACTTAAACCCTTCTACAGGGCAGGGATGGGAACAGCACCTTATGCAAAGGTTGCCAAACGTTCCTCCTAACTCAGCACAGAATGACTAAGAGCAATGAAAATGGCAAACCAGATCTGGGATGCAGCAGGAGAGCTATTTCTAGTACAGGGAGAAGAGTGCATGTTCCTCTGTAAGTCTGAGGCCTCACTGAATAAAGTTGAGTGCAATTCTGATTATCCACCTTCAAGAAGAATGTAAGTCAAACCAGGTTTGGTGCAAAGATGGGCTAATAAGGAAGAGAACAAAGAGCTCAACTTTACCAAAGAACAACTAGAAAAACCTGGCTTGTCTGGCCCAGAGCAAAGATTTTGTGTTAAAATACAACCTTGGCATGACATCAGAGATAAATAAACAGCTCATTAATAAATTCAAACTGGAAATCAGAAGTTAGGGCATTTGCACTAACATCTAGGAAGTCAGGTCACTGCATGCTCATTCTTAACAGGTGTTACGACTTCCAGTCCTGCCACACACTTCAAGCTTTGAGCTGTGATTATTAATTTATTAAACTTTGCTTCTTTCAAGCAATTAACCTCTATCAACTGGAAGGATTCTTTTTTTTTTGAGCAGTTCAGATTAATTTGCCTGAAAACATCACCCAAAATGATTCAACTATTTAAAAATATGATACTTGAGGAAAAAAATCAAAATGGGAAACTAAAAACTTCAGTGTTACAAGAGTTTAGGTCCATTGTTCATAGGCCTTTTAAAAAGGGATCTTGTTATCAAAGATGTTCATGATAAGGTTTGAAGAATACCCTTCCCCCCTTTTTTTAATGTTTTAAATTGTACTGCTCTTAGGCCACGTTATGGGTCTTCTTTTCATTGACACCAATTCTTCCCCTTCTGGGACAAAGGTAGGATGGTAGAAGAAGCCAATCCAAACAAGAAGTAAGAGCCACAGGCTCATGCTAGAGTGGAGAAACAGTGTATGAGAACAAGCTATTTAAGGGCAGGTTTAGCACACCAAGGACTGAATAGACAAAGTCATCAAGTTGCCAACAGTTTCAAACCCAACTAACAGTGGGTTTTGGACCAGCTTTTAGAGCTATAAACCAGCCACTGCTTCCTACTGAACTTCAAGAAGGGGCTGAGCACACCCAAGGAAGCACTAATAATTTGTTTGTGTACCTTGGTTTCTTTTGCCCCCGAGTAGGTGATGTCCACAGCAAATGATGGAACAATGACCCCATCAAAGAAAAGGGGCATGCTGCAGCTACATCTAGAAAACCTCTGCAAGGGTATGTTAGCTATTTTTAAAAGGTATTGTCCTAGTTCTGGTAATGGAACAGTATTAAACAACTTCATAAACAAATACTTGTGTTGACTGACCTACCTGTCCCTTTCAAGTCAACCAACTTCTTTCATCTTAATAGCTTCTGCTCCTAACAGTGCTGAAATGACTAACCATGGCTCACTGCATGCTGTGTGCATACAGGAAACCTTCCCAGGCTCCTGGAGGAAAACCAAACGCACAGGACCCCACATCTGACTCTGAGTGGCTAAAACAAACATAACCCCACTGTAATGGTGACAGCCAAGGACACACAGTCAGCCACATGCCTGGAGCCTTCTGCCAAGTATTTCAGAATGAAGATTGGCTTGGGAGGTTCCTCTAAACACCTACGTACTGAATCAGGGCTGCTTCAGCAACTAACTCACACTGAGCACCCTAGCTGTGTATGTCAGGGAAGATTCACCCCAAATGCCTCTCCTGCATACTTGGGGGAATGCATGGCACTTCCAAATCATGCTCCAGTGACCTTGAGGGAAAGAAGAGAGTTCTAACAGCAGAGCAGGAGCTAAGGCAGAAGCTTACCCAGGAGCGTCGAGGCTGCCTCCACAGCACCATTGTAGATGTCCGCGCTGGGAGAAGGCAGCACCATCTCCCACAGGCCCTGAGCGTAGTTGATGACCTGGAAGTAGCCACAGGTGGACAGTGCCCACCACACGGACCAGCAGAGCAGGGTCCTGGAGGAGTAGCACTGCAGGAAGTCCCGCCAGAGATCTTTGAGCACCTTTACGATGTCTACTTTCTGCTTCTGCACAGATTGGAGAAGGAAGGGGAGAGAAATGTTAAGTTTTTGTTCATTAACAATTCACACTGCTCCACAAAATTGCCCCTTTCAGGTGGTCTGATCACTGGTGAGTGACAATCCCACTCTTGTACAGAAACCCCCACAAAGTAATGAATAAAAAGCTTCCCCATCCCACAGTCTCTGTGGCCATCAGGGTCGTATCCTTACACGCAGAGGAAGGGTTCAGTCCCAAGCACCCCTCCATCTCTGGCTCTCCCCAGCAGAGAGCAGGGGACTGCCCCACGTTATGTGAGCAACTAAAGGGTACCAGAGAAAAAACACCAGAGAACAGGACACAATATCCACTTTGACAAGACAGGATCAGAAGCCAGCCATTTACATCAAAAAGACAAAAAGTATCACTGACACTTTTAAGTCTTGATTCAAATTCAACCAAATTTTGTAGCACAGAGAACTACATCTGTCCCCAAATAAGTTGATTTTCTTTAGAACAGGCATTGGGAGTTTATAAATACTCAAAGACGCAATCTCATTACCACACACTCTGCCCCTGTTGAAGCTCACCAAGGCTTCAAGAAGGTGAGAGATGTCACCTGGGGACCTAAAGGGAAACAGAAGCTACTTCCACCAGACACTGCTGTTGCAAATGGCAGCTCCTGCACATACAAATGGCATGAGATAAAAAATTAAGCTTTCCACTCCAAATCTTTCTAGAATGAGCATGAAAGGGGGCAGACCCTTAAAAATAATTGAAAATACATCAATTCTAGCAACAGGGGATGATAACAATCAAAGTTGCGTTTTACATACAAGCTGTTACAGTCCTGTTCTTCACCAGGAAGAGAAAAAGAGCATGTCTTTACTTTGTAGACAAAAGCTCCTGCTTACACTTGCTGCATGCACACATGTACAGACATAGCGTAGACTCTGTAGGGCAGGACCCTCCTAGGCTGAGTAGGAGGAGCAGTTACTTCATGCCAGACTGGGCAGAGCCCCAAGGCTCACCCAGCACCTCAGGCCCTCGTGAACTTGGATTCCCTGCAGGGAAACACACAGCATTGTCACAGGACTGAGCTATTGCACATTGTGCTGTCACACGTCCAGTTTCAGAGTGGTTTCCAGATAGCAGCAGCAACTTCGAGCTCTTGGCATTATGCCTTTTCCCTGGGGGAATCATACAGTGTGTGCCTGGGAAAGACTATTTCCCATGAGCAATAAAATACATTGCAAAAGGTTTCTACTAAAACCCCAAAAGACCACAGCCTGAACTTCGCTTCTTCCACCTCTTCAAGTGTCACTGATTTCTAAGCATCTTTATTAAACATCACACAGTCCCACCAGTGCTTTGCCAATGGTGTAACTCTTGCTCTGCACGTGGATACTATTCCTCCAAAACACAACAGAACAACTTGGGAAGAGGTGAGCTTGTGTGACTTTAGCACATAACTCCCACACAGATGATTTCACACGAAGCTCAAGTTTAGGTGCAGGAAAACAGAAGAAGGGAACAGTCACACACAATGCAAAAATTGATTTGGCTGTTCAGCCCCAAGCAGAAAGGCCCACCTGCCCTGCCCTGGCAGTGGCTCTTCAGTACAATTATTCTTACAGCCATCCGTGTTTGTGAAATATGGTGGCTGTTACCTCAGTAAGGACAATCATCACACTCCAGTGCTTCTCAGCCTTCAGCACCTGGTGTAAGTGACCTCTGGGGAGTTCGTCAGGTGTACTTGCTCCTTCTCTCCTCCTCTACTTGGGTACTACATGTACTCTCACAGGAGAGGAGTAAGGTAAACAAAAGGGACGGGTAAGTTTTATGTTTATGTTTTATGTTTATGGCACAGAATTTCTTTTAACGAATACCCTTCAGCACGCAAGCATAACTCGGGTAAAAATATCCTTGCTCACACAAGATCGTGCTGGATGGGGCAGGATTAAGTCCCTGGAATGTTAATACCTTTAATTCCCAGCTGTAGCTGGAAAGCAGAAAGCAGCCCTGGATGCTGCCTCCCCCAAACCAGCTACCTGTGGCTTACTTGCTAAGAAATACCCACTGCTGACCAATCCAGCAGCTGCACTTACTTTCTGGCTTGTCCTCAGAACCAGCTCCTTCTGTCTGAGGAGCAAGGCTGGCCTCTCCCCAGGGCCTGGAGCCCCCCTGCCAGGAATCTCCACACGGTTGCTTTCCCTGGAGCAGTGTGTCCAGTAGGGACCAGCCCAGCAGGCAACTGCACACTCACACTGGGCCTCAAAACTGGAGGCTGCTCACCCACAGTGGGACCCAGCACGTTCCTTCACCAAGCAAGGGCCCCTGCACTTGTTTCCACACCAATGACTTTGCCAAGCTGTGCAGCCCACAAGAGCCACGAGCCAGGGCATTACCTTGGTGTTCTCAGGGGCTGCATTAAGCTGATGTTATGCTGATGTGCTTCCTGCAATTTATCCACATTCTGCCCTTCTATAACTAATCAATGTCTGCTTCCAAGTGCCCTCAGGAACTACTGCAGTTTCGATCCTAGAGCAGTTTCCTGCCAGGATCATACAATAAACCCCAATTATTATGCAGCATATTACACCCTAACTTGCACAACAGTTGGAATAAAAATGTCAAAATATGAGTGCAACAAGAATCGCCTCTTTTCTGCAAGCCACTGGGTGCATCCAGAAGCAGACACAGAGTTTGGACATATGGTCAATGTTTGGTGTCCCAGAGATGTCCCTTGCTTTGTGCCATTGGATGGCAATCTGATGCCCAGAGCATTCAAACTGCAGCCTTGTGAGACATGAAGAGGAATTTCAGAAGAACTAAGGAGCAGCCTACCATGCTCCAACAGCAAAAGGATGCCAGTAATAGTTCTCCCTGTGCCATAAATAAGGAAGTGGGATAAGTAAAGGGATACTTTTTTGCTGTTAATATATTACATCTCTACTGCCATGTGCATATATGCATGCATACATCAATATAGCATCTTCTACTCATGTAAACTCAGGGCACAACTCACCTGTTTCTCTGCTGAATGACCCTCCCCGTTTAAGGGAACTTTTGTCTCATCCTCCCAGCCAGGTGCCCTCTGCACATCGAGATGATCTTGGACAGCCGCTCCGTTTTTACAGTCCATGACCTTCATTTCACAACCAAGCCGCTGACTTGAGAGGTGGTGAAAGAAAAGGCTTTTTTGTGGCATGGGCAGGAACCACGCCGTGCCAAAGGCAACGGACATGCTGGTTAAGGAGATAACGTTCAAGCTGAAGAGGGACCATCCTGCCACCGATACAAGGACCTGCCCAGACACAGAGCCCACCGTGTAGCCCACCAGGGTGGCACTTCGGCAGTAGCTGGTGACCTTCTGGTACAGGTTGATATCGACGACGCTGTAGATGTAGGAATAATAGGCGATGTCGGTGGCAGTCCCCATCCCGTAAAAGAACTCGAGGAACTGGATGGCCCGCAGCCCCTGGGCGTACAGCAGCATGAACCAGGTGATGATGAGACTCAGGCCCTGCAGCAGGACCACGGGCTTGTACCGCAGATAGTCGGTGGCCAGGAACACGGGGAAGAGCAGCACCAGGTAGGAGTAAGTCCACACCGGATAAATCTCGTTGAACACCTACGGGAGGGAAAAGACGGCGGTGACCGCCCGCGCTCAGGTACTGCGAAAAAGCACAGACACACAGGAATACAGGAACAGAGACAGACACACATCCCGCGGGGCGGGGTGGGAGGGGGGGGACAGAAAGGCACCGGGGGCCGCGGTACCTGGGTCTCGGAGAGGTTCTTGTGCGGCCCCAGCAAGTACCGGGTGAGGAAGGGCTCCGACGGCCGCACGTTGCAGAAGAAGCCGTAGGCGCAGAGCAGCGCCGTGGGCAGCGCCCAGCAGCATGCGCCGCCGCCGGCAGCCCGGGCGGAGCGCCGCGCCGGCCGCCCCCCGAGCGAGTCCGCCATGCCGGGCCGGGGCCGGGCCGGGCCGGAGGCGCTCCCGGGGCCGGAGGCGCCGGTGGCCGGCGCGGACGGGTCGCGGTCACCTCCCGAAGAGGCGGCACCGGCCCCGGCCCGCGGCGCTTCGCCCCACGCTGATTGGTCAGCGAGCGGGAGGCGGGAGCACACGCCGCGTTCGGATTGGGCGAGGCCGCCCCCGTGGGCGGGGCCGGTAGCAGCGCGGGCGGGAGGGGCGGGGCTCGGCCGGGACGCCCGAGGGTCGGTCGGCTCCGGGGCTCTTCGTCTCCCCGTTCCTCCGAGGACAGGTATGAACCTGGAAGCTCTGGAAACGTCCTCAGCACAGAGATCACTGCCGCCTCTGCTGTGCTTGTTCGGCCTTTCCGGGCCCGGACGTGTTCGGCCGCTGACCTCTGCCGCCGCCTTCCCTTTCGCGAGATAAGATGTTGAATCACTTCTGTGGTATAATAAAGCAGCGCCTTGATGTCCATCCAGGAGAAATATTAGACAAGCGGGGAAAATAAAACTATTACATTCGAAGTCATTATCTGAAGTTTTGTCCCATACTACTGTTCCTAGAGCTTTGCCAATCCTCTGAACTACTTGCTGTTTTGCCTCTCAATCTATTTCTTTCTATCTACTTGATTTGCCTTTCCCTTTGCTCCACTCCCTTGCATTGCACTCCCACGACATTGCTACCACTCCCAGGGCTTCCTACTTTATACCTACAGTTTGTTCTCCAAACTGGCTGATGCCAGAGAGAATTCACACCAGGGGTCAGGCCTCCCACCTGTGCAGTTGCATATCCTGCCTCCTAGACATCTGGATATTCAGAATTGGGTGGGAAAGCACAAGCTCTCCTCAGCCCCAGAAGAGTGCAGGATTTTACTACTGCCTATTACTGTTATATATTTATTACTATTTTATTACCGTTATTACCATTATCACACCTTTGTAAACATAGCTACAAGGAGGATTTGGGCCATAAGATTACACAACTGTCTGTGAAACACAGCTAAATATTTTGGTCTTGATCATTTGGCATCAGTGGTTTGCTGCTTTCTGGCTATCTTCCGGGTCTAGCAAAAATTCCTTTCTATTTTTCGCCACGTTTTCTTCCGTAGAAAACCTGTAAGGTTTTATGTATATAAAAAAAATATTATTGCCATTTCACTACCCTTGTAGCTTGAACCAAAACTCTACATACAAAGAATCGGTTCCTGTTAATATTGGCGTCCGTTTCAGCCACAGGCAAGGAACGGCTGATCTTTTCAAACAGCCTGGTTAGAGGGAAATGAGCTGAAACAAGCACCGATAAATGCTTTGCCATGGGTTCCGTCTCACTTAGCAGCGCCTCTGTCCCGCTGGTACGTGCCCCAGGAGCAGGTGACAAAGGGACACGGGCTGCTAGCGAGGTGCTGTGCACATTGTGACCAGTCGGGGCCATCGCTTCGTGCCGAGCAGGGGCGGGAGGAAAGAACAAAACCTTGGAGTCCTTGGTGTGCCCTACCTAGAGGCAACAGTTCCCACAACTTCCAGGCTGCTCACAGGATCTGATGGGCGGCCTTGTTTTTTTCCAAAACAACAATCCTTAGAGTTGTGCCACTGGAGCTCAGCTGCTGTTTCCAGTGGATTACAACGAGTTACATCCGTTCAGCCCTTTCCCTTAAAAAAAAAGTAGTCAGGCAACCTAGATTTCTCCTCCAAAAATTGGAACAGAAACTGCTGAATTTTGATTTAAGTACTCCATGTTTTCTCAGGGTTTCAGGTTTTTTTTATCAAAAGAACTCACCTTGTTTTGTTCTCATGCAATATTTTCAGCCTTTGGGAACAATAAAAAAATTTATTCCCTGATTCTTTTACTTCTATCTTTTATTTCTTAGCCATCCTCCACATCGTTTCTTTCCATCTCCCTACTCCACTAGAAAAAGTATGGAAAGGTTAAACATGTTTGATAGCAAAAACCTCAATGCTTCCAATATTTTTTTCTAAGATGGAAGACATAAGCTGTGAAAAGTAGGGTTTCTCCCACTTTCCTTAATCTTACCTATTTTCTTCTTCTCTCAACCTCTGGTCTGCAGTATATTGTGGAGAAATTAATAAAATATATGTCCATGAAAAGTTCTCCCAAAGTCTTGCCAAGTTGTTTGGAGAAAATCTTCTGTAAATTAAAAAATTTAAAACTGCACTCTTGTGAAGCTGTTGTTCAGAATGTTTTCTTAGTATGTGAGGGCACTAAGATGGTACAAATATTTCAGAAAGTATCCAGAAGGAGAGAATAAAACAGATTTGTATTTTGCTGAGCATGGAAGGCACAAAGGCAGAAATGTGACAAACAGCAGCAACCGCTTTCTTTAATTTTATTATTTCAGCCATTGTAACTAATCTGGGGTAGTAGACTCCATTAACTAGTATCTATGTTGGAATGAAATGGAATTAGCAAGGACAAAAAAAAATCCAAATTATTTCTGAAATGCAGGATAATTTGTTAAGATCAAAGCCTATAGATGATAGCTATCTGTTAGAACAGTAGACTGGATAGAACCTTGAAGACCTGTGTCTTCTACTTCCAACCTTTAGTTGATCCTTTGATAATCTGGGGGGTTTCAACAGGATCCTCATAAATATGCAGCCATAAAGAGTCAATTTAAAACCTCTGTGCATGGGAGGGAAAAACCCAGCATTGTAGTTCACTGGAACACAGCTGATACAGAAGCCAGTCTAAAATCCAAGCTTCCAAGACCTGCAGAAGCATAAGGACAAACAGCCATCTCTCCAAAATATAGGACTCATTAGAACACAGGTTACTATCAAAAGCCTCTGGCAGAGAACTTTCCTTCTGCCCCAGACACCACAGCAGGCTCTGCATTGTGTCCAACGCAGACTAAAGCAGAGAGCTGTTGAGGTGAGGGATTCATGGCTTAATTTGAGGAATTACTTGCCACAGGATATCAGAACAACTCCTGGGCTAAGATGTACAGCAGTATACATTTCCATTATGGATGTAACAGTTTAAATATTTTGCAGTCAGCTACATGAGCTAAAAAAATGGAAAAGCCACTTAAGTCTGCTAGAAACAGTGGAAAGATTTTTGTGGGAAGTGCTAGAAGAGAGTACAACAGTGATGTTACAAGGAAAAACAAGCACTTAGAAGAAACATACCCTGTACTTTTATTCAATGAAGAAGCAAATAGGTTGGTCTGAATTACTTGGTGCTTGGTGTATGTAGGTCACAGTGGACTTAACACAGAATTGCTCCCATTAGGAAAGGTGTTATAGATATGCCCAGGAACCCTGAAAACAATCCCATGGCCTGTTTTGGAGGGTGCTGTACAAACATTCAAGAAGATGGAGTCCCTACCTGGAGGAGATTGTAATTAAAGCATGATTCAAGCACTGGGTGTAACAAACAAATGGAGAACGGGGCACAGTAATGATAGGAAAGTGTAGGTGGATAAACTGGTTATGATGCAGAGCTAGCACGAATAAACACAGCAAGAAGAGGAATATTTTAAACTGATTGAGAGGAGTAACTGACTCATACAAAAAAGCAGTTGGTCCACACAGGACCAACTGCTGCATCTCATTTCTGTGCTGCTTCATAGTAACATTGATAAACAGTCTTCCCCAGCACATACAAGGGTATGGGCAGAGCCTTTATCTTCCTCTCTCAGGTATGTGCCAAAAAAATCTCCTGTCATGAAAGACACCTCGTGATTGTGAGTGCTTGTGAAGTTGCAAGCCCTCCTTTTGTCCCTTAGCACCATTCTAAAATTCTGATCAACCCATCAGTATTCATGGCCATTTCCAGGGGTGATGGAGGATGTTCAGAAGATTGGTTGTCTGGAGTCCTGACCACATTCCCACTTGATGCTTTTTCTGCAGAATTCTCCTGGCACTTCACTCAGACATACTCTTGCCAGGAACCCCCACGGACATCTCTAATACAAGAAGAGCCCCAAAGCCCAGATTCACCTTTTGCATCTGTGCATTTGGACAGTTCTGGTTTCTGAGTGGATGCAGAAACAGGATCTGCATTGGCTCTAATCCATGGATAATATGCAGCTTTATGTCTCCACCGTGCTTTGCTATGCCAGCGGTGTGGAGGGAACCATCCAGTTTGCACACTCCTGGGAACCTTAGTGAAGGTGAACTGGCCCAGCTTCAGTGCAGGTATCCCTGCAGTGCAGATGTTATATCCAGAACAACCAGCAGAAAAACTGGCAAAAATGGAGGCTACATCTCCTCTAAAATGCAGAGGTGTCTGTACCCATCCACATGAGACTGCCTGCATCTTTACACTGTACAGGGGACTCTCCACACACCTCTCTGGATACTGGACTACATCAGGCTCTGAAGAAACTACTCTGGTGCTGCGGTCAGTATCTATTTCAGAGCTACTCAACTGTCTTCACACATACTGCCAGCTCCTTTCCAATCCAAGTGCAGACAACCAGTTTCAGTGTCTGTGTGAAGGAGTACAGCCACCATCTCTGGAAAGAAAATGGAAACACTTGGTTGCACCAAGTAAACGTGGTTGTGAGTAAAGCATAAGGCTTCAAGCACAGCCACCCATGTGCTGTTGTCACCTGCAGAGTCAGCTTTGGACACCCTGCAGCCTCTTGGAAGCTGGAATGAGCATTAGAGGGCAGCAACTCCACTGTGGCTCTGTTTGAGGCTAAAAGCAGCAAACTTTGGACCTTTGGATCAAAAGGCCAGGGTGAAGGCATCCGTCCAGATTCATGAAGAAATTATTTGCTGTATTACTCCGAACTTTGGCACCACATTTCTCCCTCAGTCCAAAAGAGCTTGTGTTTGCTAACCTTCATGCTATCACATACATCTTTAGTCTCTGAGAAAACTGCAGAAATTCTTGCTCTTCTTGTGTATTTTGCAAATAATCTCAACATACGCAGACTTTTGTTCCACAGTGTGTAAAAGGCTGTACAGGACTGACTGTTTTAACTACAGATTTTCAAAAGCTTTGGTGAATTCAATCTAAGATGGCTGTTTAATAAAATTAAAATACTTTCTGTATGATCCTGCTAGGACAGAGTTAATTTTCTTCACAGCAGCCTGTATAGTGCTGTGCTTTGGTTTTTTGACTAAACTAGCACTGATAACACATGTTGTTTTAGCTGGTACAGGCAGTGCTTGCTCAGCACCAAGGCCTTTTCTTTTTCCCACCCTGCCCCACCAGTGAGGAGGCTGGGGCTACACAAGAGGCTGGGAGAGGACACAGCTGAGCCAGGGGATGTAATATCCCAGACTGTGTGACATTGTGCTCAGCAGGAAATGCAGGGGGAAAGGAGAAGGATGAAAGGGGAATGTTCAGAGTTATGGTGGTTGTCTTCCCAAGCAACTGTCAGGTGTGTCGAGGCCCTGCTTACCTGGAAGCAGCTGGACACGTGCCTATTGATGAGAAGTATCAAATGAATTTCTTCTTTTGCTTTGCCTGCATGTGGAACTTTGATTTGCTTATTAAACTGCCTTTATATCAACCCACAAGATTCCTTTCTTTTGCCCTTCCAATCCTCTCCCCCAGCCTGCCAGGGGAAAGCCATCAAGTGACGGAGTGAGGACTTAGCTGCCCGTTGAGGCCAACCTACTGCAGTCCTTTTTGGTGTCCAGTTTGGGGCAAGAGGATTTTGAGGTAACACCCCGATCAGTGTGCTAGGTAGAATTTATAGCTGCTATTGGTAGAGGTTCATTCTTTTTGCCTTTCTCTATATTAGAGTCTGGCACATAAGTGACTGGTTTGGACTTTTGCTGTTTATTGTAGCACTTATCATCTTACTCTGCTATACAAGGGAACATTTTGTTATCAGTAGTGGCCACATGTCTGGGCTGGCACAGGGCCCAGATGTCCCTGCTCTACTGGGCAGGCTGGAACACCAGGAGAATGGGGTTAATTCCCATCACAGCTGCCCACAGTGTTGTGGCTTAGATTTGAGACCAGGGCAGTGTTAACAACACAGGGGTGTTTTAGGTGGCACTTAAGAGTGTTTGCACGGTGTCAAGGCCTTTGCTTTTTACCTCTCTGCTCTGCCAGTGAGTAGGCTGAGCAAGGACAAGGGGCTGGGGAAGAAATGCAAGCAGGACAGCTGACCCCAGCTACCCTAAGTACTGTTCATTAGTAGGTAGAAGCAGAATCTTCAACTTGTCAAATTGATGCAGATGTGCTGAGTCATGCTCCTGCAATCAGTTTTGCGTTTATGTAACTTTACATAGAATTATGTGTGTGCATCTATATCTATATCTATATCTATGTATCCATATCTATCTAGACATAAAGAACTAATTACTTACTTAGAACATTAAAGATCACTGCCTTCCGAAAAATACATGATTTCACAGCTATCACATAAAAACCTGCTTCTGCTGAAGTTAGCAAGCATTTATTGACTGTTTTCCAGGGTCATCATTCCAGGGTTTCCTCATTCCAAAGTTTATATTTCTTTCTCTTTCTTTTAGTGAGTATGGCTTGTGGTGCAATTTCATGGCAGTGTCAAAAATAAATTAAGCACAGTTACAAAACACTAAAAAACTGACCTTTAAAGATGAAGCAATTATTCATACTGTTTCACCATTTGAAATTAATTCTAATTGGCACTGAAAATTTTACTTTCCTGTTGCACAATTTCACTATTACCAGAGCTACTGCTGTAGAGGTAAATATACAAAATAAAAAGTTGGCGCCTTTCATGCTACAATATTAGCTTTATTTTCCAGTGGAAAATTACAACTTTGTGACATAGTAAAAAAAAAAAAGAAGAAAATATTTGTTTAGTTTTTACACTTTCTTCACTCCTGTTCTACACCTTCTCTTTAAAATGCATGTTCTGTAAGTGAAAGAAATAAAAAACTACTGAATGAAACTGGCTAACACCATCCAAAGTTCAAAGACAAACTACTTTAAAAATCCAGCCTGCTGAATGGTACCTAGTGTGATTGAAGCGCTGCAAATAAACAATTTACAGGATAGAAGCCCAGAGCATCCCTGAAAACTTAGCTAAAATTCTGCTGGAATAGTGAGTTCATGGACTGCATATCTATTTTGAAATGTAGTCATCCTGGGAAGAATCCATGTAAAAATCTGTGCATAAGAGTATTTCCATTAGTGAAAACACTGTTAAATTGTAAGAGAAGATCCAGATGTTTGTTACCCAGTTTCATCTAATCCTCCTCTGCCACCCCCAGGCTGTACTGCCACCCCCAGGCTTTACTGCCACTGAACAGCTGCAGTTCTCAAAGCTTTCCTCACCAAGGGAGCTCCCTGTCCCAACAGTCTGAAAGTGTTTATGGGACTCAGCATCAGTTCTGAATTCTCATTATGGTTCTCCCATTGATGTTCCATGACCTGCCAGGTTAAATCATTTCCCTTCTCATTTATGGGATGGAAAGGCACTGCTGACCCTCTTTTTCCTTGCCAGGGCACTGAAGATGAATTATGTGGAATCCACAGCATTCAGGTGTGCTGGCTATGCAAGAACCAAACCAACAATGCCAAGGCACATTCTCTGAGAAGGGGTTGCACATACCTCAGTGCTGAGACATGTCCTGCCTTTGCCACCGTGTAGGTGAGAGACGTGGAGGAGAGGCCACCCCTACAATCATTTCTCACCAAGGCACTGCTGGAATGCAGCACCACAGCTCCAGATCAGCATTGGTTTTCCCTCTCAGCCTTATGTATGGAGAACATCCACCTGCTATAGCTTTCTATTCCTCATCTGTGCTGCAAAAGCATTACAAAGTGGAGACAGTCAGGGCTCAGGATCAAGGCCAGAGTCTCCATTCCTAAGGATTTAGGACTTAAAATTAAGTAAAAAGACAGAGTACTGGTTAAAAGGAAGAAGTGATAGTACTAAACAGAAGGGACTACTATTTCTTCCGACAGAAAATAAACTGTTTTCTGAAGTGTGTATTTGTAGGAATGAAACACCTGCCAGAGAAATCTCTCAGTCCTGCTGGTAAAACATTATGCTCCTTTGACGAATATCCAAACTACTAAGCATGACTGTTTTAAGAATTTCTTAACAAACAGGGTTGTTCTGCATGATGACTGCTGGCGGGTTAAGAGCTCCCAGACTTGTCAGTCCTTTTCACAGCCAGACCCCCACCAAAATCACAGCCATAGAGTTCTACCCGAAGGGCAATCCCACGGTACCATGTTTTTGGAACAATGCGGATGAACCTGGACAGGATGGGTGGGTTAAAAAAATTTTTGACTTGCCCATTGCTGTTCACATTGCCCAAGAAAACCTGCAAACACACAAACACAATTAGTTAAAAGGCAGCACTTGAGAAAACCCTGCATTTTCTCTTTACAATAGTTCCAAGCTGTTGCATTAGTCACACCCAGGGCAGATGGACTGGCTCATTTCTGGTTTTAAACAAGACTATAACAAGTCTCTTCCTAACGTGCTGCATTAAAAGTAGTTCAGGCCATGCTACAGTCAGCAATAGCTGAGTTTGAATGGATTAAACAGCTTCTGTTTCCATCCACACCAGAAAATTTGCCATTCTAATTTCTAATGGACCAAACCCCCAAACTTCCTTTATTTTACTGCTGCTAATAGCCCTTGTGGGTTAGGTTGGTGTAAGGTAATATGTGAAAAAAATACAAAGTACTGTGTCTGCTCTATGGATACCTGAAGTTCCTCAGCTCTGCTATAGCAACACTGCTCCCTAATATAAATTTCACTAAAAAAATCAGGGCAGAAATAAAAGAAAACTAAAAGAGGCCCTGGGGAATCCATTGTTCACTCAAATTAAATGCCCTTGTGCATTCAAACTAAATGTTCTCCTTTACAAACAGTGTCAGCTTCTTTTATCACATTGCTGGCTGCATTCTCTGCAGATACAGTGTTTGTTCCTTTTATTATGATTAAAATCCTTTTATGATTAATTATGATCACTAAAGTCAGATGGATACTGTGACATTATCTGTAGCAACCCCAGATCCCTACCACTTTACAGTCCAGTGAGAATATCAATTTGGCTGGGCATTCTGCCTTTGAGCCTTGACTGTGTCTAGCACCTAAAGCCAAACAACCATTCAATTGCCTGGGCTGACAGTGATACCTTTGGCCCTGAGCTTGAACCCTCTGGGTAGGATTTCCACTCGGAGCCTTCGTTGCTGTACAGAAGAACATAGGTTTTCACAAAGTTTTCAGCGGACATGGACGTGACCCCCTGCGTAGCAATAGCAGTGATCTTCTTAACTGTGAGGAGATCAATTTGCAGCCACTGTTGGTTGTTGTTCAACTAAAATTGATAGAAAAGTTTGTGTATTAGCAAACATGTCTATGTCTGTATTTGCTTAAGTGAAAAATCTTGTTTACAGGTGGTTAAAAATGTATCAAAATGCATCAAAACAGTCCAGAAAAGTAGAGCTGAGCCAAGTCACAAGCCTTCTTAGTGACCTATATAATAATTAACTTCATCACTGCAGGTATTGTGTTTGGAGTCTTAAGATTTACACTTTAATTTCCAATACATAATGAAATATACCAGAGATTTACCTCCAGTATTAAAACATAATACTAATACCAAATGCTTATACAAAAGAGCAGCTTCCAGCAAATCTCAAGGTGCTTTGTGAAGAAATGCAGCTCCATTTCAAAGACACAGAAGCTCACATGCCTTACTGAAGGTCACCCACTCCCAGATCCACTAGGCTGCAGTGCCTATAAGGCAACCCAGAATGCGTTTCTTTAACCCCTTTGAGACAAATATTCAAGTTGCAGTCATCTCTTGAAATTAAACAGGCTATTCCCACAGGGAAGCTCTGCAGACTGTGGCCCAGAGGAGACCATCCATCTCTCAAAGTATTTCACTGCTGTTGGAGAAGCTCAACAAGTTTTCTGCTGAAGAGTTGAGTGGTGCTCTTCCCAAAGGATGGTTGTGAAGCGACCCTATCACTCTCAGCACTGGACAGAGCATGCAGGAAGCACCACAACCCCACAGGCAGCACAAATTTATTAACCAGCTGTCCCTGCTGCCTTCCATGTTTTTGTCTCGTTACCTTGGGTCGCCAGGCATTCATCTTTCCATTCAGATTGAGACGAGCAAGTGAAGCATCCCATGTGTTGAACCAGGATGTCTTGGCAGATGAGGCTGTTATTTGGGTATTCTTGATCTCTCCACTCTCCATTCCAAGTGGCAAAGAGCAACCTGTTGGGAGGAGCACCCTGTCATCTCCAGTACACCCAAGCAGCCACAGCGAAAGCAACTTAAATGTTGGAATGGGGAAGACCCACAGTTTTAGCTTCATTTAAAGTATTAGGTAAAATACTTAATATTAAAATATCAGGTAAAAAATCTAGGTCAGAATGAAAGTATCAGCACTTGACCAATTCTCACCATCGACTTCACAGCCCAGAAGCTCCATGCGAAGAGTAGGCCTGTTGTAGGACTCGATGGGGTAGAGTCTGATGTACCTAGCAATAATAGGGGGATCAATGATGTTCTCCTTTATGTCATAGGCATTGGAATTACCATCAAAAATCTGTTTAAAAGAAGAAAAAAAAAAGAAAAAAACCCCACACGTACTTAATTTAATGCAAACACAAGTTGGATGCTGAAAGCCTGCTCTGTTACAAATGTAGTCTTTTTTATGCCCTTAGCCCCATCCACAGTGATAGCACACCCTATGCTGCAGGGCCACTTGAAATACATCATGGTCCTATCTTATCATATTTGGAAGTGTGTGAAGGCCTCAGTTTAAATAAGCAACCTTTCTAATGTAAATCTGTAAGAATACATGAGCAAAGAGGCAAAAGGAGAGGTAAAAGGCAACAGGCTTTCAATTTGGTTGTTGTACCACAGAAACCTCAGTCTAAATTGAAGGGAGCTGTAATAGGTAGGGCTGGAGCAGCTGGGCATAAGAAGAACCTCTTTCAGTGCACAACCACACTCACCCCACAGGCCTTCTGTAGGCAAATCAGACACTTCAACATTCAACTGCTGGGACAGACCAAAGGAAGGGATGAGAAGCAGAATCTAATCCCAAACAGGCCCAAGGAAGTAAGGGCCTGATTTTTAGTTCAGCTTCCTGCTTCCTTCAAAAAAGCTGTCATGGGCTTAGGAAATAATAGTAGGGAGAGATGCCTGTGAGAAAGTCAGCCTCCACACAGTCACGGTCACAAGGCCAATCCAAACCTCAGTCCAGGCCACTCCTCACCTTACAATTTGTCTTCCAGTCTGAATTTCATTAGTTTGGTAAATGCCCTTTGGGGCTGTAATTATTAAGGCTCTAAAGGCCATAATTTTTTCCACTCTTTCTTAACATTAAACAAGACTCACTGTATCACTCAGTGATGCTGCCTAGTTTGTTGCAACCCCCGTGGCACAGACAGACCTTTCCTGTTGGCGAGCTGTCTCCTTTGAAGGTGTCCCACGTCCGTTTGTCTTTGCTGTAAACAAGAAAATACTTCTGGACGTACAAGGACTTAAAAAACTGCTTGGCTCCCTGTGTTTGTATCCCAGTGAGCAAAACTTGTCTTCGAAAGTCCACCTAGGAACAGCAAAGAGAGTTTATATAGCCAATAATGCACAGCAAAGCCAATGTAATTCTTCAGCATTTACACAGTAGCTTTGAGCCCTGCATTTTAACATGCACAACACTAACATTCTCTAAAGCAATAATAGATACCAGAGTCCAAATCAATGCTCTCTCATTTAATTTCTGTATTTGTGTGTGCATTTAATTTCAGAGGCCATTTTTCAGGGTTCAGCACTGCACCACAAAGACACCTCAAAAGTATCTGTGTGTCTGTGGTAGCACAGCTCCCCCCACCCCATTTTACAGATAGGTCAAAGGAGCAAAAAGAAATTAAAGGCTCACACTTTTAGAAGCCACCTCTAATTTGAATATCTAGGCTGCAGAAAGGCATATGACATTCTGAAGTGCTGAAAAGTCACTATTTCTGCTGATCTCAAATCTAAGCACTTAGCACATAAAAACTGGAAGGTGTGCCTATCAGCAGTGAAATTAATTTTTTGGGACATGCCTTCCACACCTCTGCATGCTTCACTGCAACAACCTCAGCTTCTCACGACCACAGCCCCCTGTTAAATTCTTTCTCTTTCCAATGTTATTTTCAGTTCCACATCAGATCTCCCAACCTTCTTCCCCTACTTCACTTCCACTAATTTGCTAGTATGTCAAATATTAGCAAGCCAAACACAACAGCCACCTGCTGAACTTCAGTCTTTCTTGTCTTCCAACCAATTTTAATGAGATTTATAAGATATCAGCTATTCTCCCCAAATTTGGGTGCAAACTGGCTATGTAGTGCAGAAGTCACTGGGATGGAAGAAAAACACAGAAGTGAGGTGATTGAATGATATAGTGCTTGAAGTCATAACTATAAGCTTAGTTTCCCTGTGAAGACAACTGAGCTCTCTCAAGTGGGACAGCAGCCTACAAATCAAGCAAAAGAACTATCTGAAGCAAGGTTGAGGATATTACACTTTAAATGATCACTCAACAAACACACACATACTAATATATACTGTTAGGTAGACAAAGGAAAAATAAAGTAGTAGAAAGAATTACTCCATTTGCCTACAAAATGGTTACAATCTGAATTGTGAGGGTAACTGTCCAATGAGCCTCAACAGCAGCAGAGACTGGGTTACCCACAGTTCATGGCATCATCAACCTTGCCACATTTTTTCAGTTTTCCCCTGCAGTCTTCTCAGTGACAAGAGCAGCTTGACCTTCTAAAATAAGCTGTAGGAAAATCATAACTCAATGATGTTGTAACTTACCTGGATCCAAGGGAGTTCTGCTTCCACGGTTGTACTCCAAGCATTGTATGTTCCATAATTATTTAATCGGGCTAACTTAGGTTCCCAATAGTCTAGACAGAAAATATGAATAAAGCAAGATTTTAAAGAGGCATTGAAAAAACATTAACTGAGGCTGTAATTGGTTTTGCCTGCTCCATTTCCCACCCCCTACCCAAAGGATTTAAAAAAAGAAAAGAAAAAGAAATGCAAACAAGAGAGTATAAAACCATGATCTAGGATAATTTGGATATGGTCAGCAACTGAAAGTCATCTGTACCCTGCAAAGCTTTAGAGTTGGCAAAATGACAAAAATAATAGTATTTTATGTAATAGACTGTCTGCTAATTTGGAACCAGGGTCTAGAGTTTGCTGAACAAGTTTTGGCCCCCAGCAGGATCAGACACAAAATGTGCTGTACTTCCATGGAAGAGAGCTCTCCCATCTGCATAACAAAGTTTCCAAGTGAAAAACTGGTATAGAATATATATTACAAAACAGCTTTCAAGCCTTCACAACTCTATGAGGAAACAAATAAAGAAAATCAAATGCACAAAAAATTTAGTTTTACAAAATAAGTAATTTAATTTTTATTTCAATGGAAGGGATGGACATTCCTGCATGTGTGTGTAATCTGATTTGACAATGTCTGTGCAAAATTCTAAGAAAATCCTCTATGTAATGATCACACTTTTGTTCCACAGATAAACTTGACAAATTAAAGACTGTAATTGCTCTGGATGCCAGAGTTCCCAAGTCTTTCATAACAGACATATTTTGTCCTTTCACATCTCATACCACATGCAAATCTCAAACATTTTTTGAATGCTTGGTGTTCATTTTCAAGCAAGGAATCCAAGGGACAAAAGGAATGCTGGATTTGTTCCTGATCATCCAGCAGGCCACAGACTGAGCACTCCCTGACTCTGAAGCTTGTGATACTGATAGCAGATCTGTGACACCTAAAAGACAACAATGATGGCTAACTAACAGAGATTCCAGCCTCTGCTTGCAGCACTGGAAAGACTTTTAGCCTGACAGCTGATCCACTGCTGAACTGATCTTGAAAGATGTTGAGAGATGCCAAAAGAAGATGAAACTGCAACACTTTTCTGGAGGTGTTCCAGAGCATGCATGGACCTTTTCAAGGATAAACTCACCTATGTGATGTGAAGCATCGATCTGCGAATCGAGTATAACTCCACTTGCCAGGCCCATTGGAATCCTGCACTCTGAAGGGAGCACAGTAGGTTTGTTGTTAAAGAAAGTGAGAGCTATTCCAATATATATTCTGGTGAAATCTAAGACAACATCACTCAGAACAATTCCTAGTAATTCTGTAACACCACTCTCTTCCCAGAGGAGTCTAAATTAATCTTGGCAATTTCTCTCAACAGACTAATCCACTGGTCACTGTAGGGAAAACTTAAATTCAAAGCTAGCATGCTAAAGGAATAAAGGCAGTGTACTAAATAATTCAAAGCTAGCATTTCTGGAAGCTAATTTTTTTTTCTTCTAGAACAAATTTACAGTAACCACTCCACCATGTCCTTGAATGTGGATAATTTCCTATGTCAGTGTTTTTTGAAGAACAATCTCCAAGATTTATTTTCAGTGATCCTGAAAGGGTAGAGAAGACTTCATAGATTGACTTTCCTAGCCAAAAACCACTGTAGTTCATACCTTTCTCTATAACCAAATAGGATGTCTGCATTCCTGCTTGCTGGTATTCCCCCACTTCAGTGTCTAAAAGCCACCAACCAGGATTCTGTGGTTTCATTTCAATTGTTCTAAATGAGCCTTGAAAAAAGGAAATGAAATGTATCAGAAACATTGCCATTACAAGGCTGATGACAGTAAGGCTGAATTTTAAACCAAAGACCTTCATATGACCTAATCCAGAAAATTTAAGTACACATTGCAGCAAGAACAGTAACTTCCACCATATCAGTAAGTTTTTTCTTAGCAAGCTAGTTTTATCTGGAGACTGAGACTGGAATCAAGTAGCCAGATCAAAACCCAACCTTTGCTGTAGGTGCAAAGTACAAAACCTTGGCTGCCTGTACGTAACAACAGATTATCCACACGTTAACTACAGTGCTGAGCAGTAGTGAACAGTGTGTATTACAAAATGCAGGGATGTTAATTCTGTGGTGCTGCTTACTCCTGTGTGCTAGTGTGTTGTTCAGTAATGAAAAGGATGGAGGGAAGGATGGATGGATGTAAAGAAGACCAAAGTAGAAGTGGGAAAATTAGAAGTATGGGCCCTCCCCTCACTTTCTGCATGCCCCAGGAGTGCCAAGGATTGAGCAGGAAGCAGATATGGTTTCAGTTGCTTGCTGCACTTCTTAGAAAGCACAGGACATGTTCTCATTGCTTTTCTCATATTCCTAGTTACTGCAGGCAATTCTTCAGGTAATTCCAGTTAATTCTGACTCCCAGTTAAACAAAAATATGTAGCTTTCACAGTGAAAAGCACTACCTTAAAATAATGAAATAAAATAGTGAATAAAGTACCCCTAATGTTCACTAAAACTCCCAATATTCTAAGTCCCATTATCTCCTTGTAGATGGCAATACAGGCTTCATAAGTGCTGTCATTGCAGACTGACACTGCTGACAGTGATGGGGCAAAGGACTTCATCCTGTAGCCTAAGGAATACTTGTAGCCTATTTCTCCCTGGAGAGAGAATAAGAATTCTCCTAGGGCTCACAGTTGTTCTTTCTGTTCTGTATCACTTACCCAGACATTAAAACCCTCAAACCCTCACCATATGGAGACCTTTAAACTGGTATGATGATGACAGACTGCAGAGGTCACCCTGCCCCCTTAGAACTTACTCTGCTCTGATAGTTACCTGGGAGGAGAGTGTATGTACCAAGCTGATGCTCTGGCTTTCCTTGTTCTATGAAAGTCTGTCCATGAAAATGAACAACGTGAATGTCTTTTGGTCCACCCATGTTCAGCAAGTGCCATCGGACTGTTTCACCTTCATACATCCTCAAGCCTTGCAAATTGTAGGTAATCCCATTAATAGCTGAAAAAAAAAGATTGTTACCCAGAAAAACTGCTCACAAAACTGGTCTCAAAGTGCTAGAAAGTAATTATTGAAATTAGCAAAATATTTAATGATGCAATGCGCTCGGGAAAAACATAATTTTTTCCAACTTAAAGTGCAACACACTTTATGGTTTATGTACATCAATTCAGAAAATCCAAGGCCCTCACCAGAAGATTTGAGCACAGAAACACATGGCAGCCAGCAGAACAAAAATATTTAAATATAAGATGGGAATATCAGGCCCAAAAGAAAAGACAGCTGTCAAAACCCTTTCTGCAGCTCCAATTTCCACAGGCACCCAGTCACAACTGCCATACCTCTACATCCACAGAGAGGTATATATCCACAGAAAGGCTGTTCTCCAGCTGCTTCAAATTCCTCAACAGAACTACTTGATTTGTCAAATTATTAAAATATTTTTAAATTTCTTGCAAGAAGTTGTCAGGGCACTAGCTTCTTACTGCAAAGAAGATTTTTTGTTTCTTTTTTTCTTTTAATATTGGGGGGGGGAATATGTATGCAAATGCAAGAGAAAAGTTTTCTGTTGAAAGTTTCAGTCTATTATGTCTTTTCTTCATTTCAATAGCAAATTTCCCATAATTGCTGATTTTTACATGTAAACCCATGACTATTATGGGTACAATGGATAACAACAAAAAAAAATTCACATAACTAATGTCTGTGGTTTATGCATGTTGAGAAGGACTGTGAGCTGAGATACTTCCCTTGACATCTTTCCCTCTACCCCAATAAGCTGCATATTTGGCAAAATGAAATAAGTACCATAGAATTTGTGGCATTGCTGTGTTTCTTGTGTCTTCTCATTACAAGGCCTTCCAGAATGTTTGTCAAAGTACCAGCTTTTCTCTTCATCAAAGACCATAAAAAGCAAGAAAAAGTCTCTGATATATGTCCTGCTGGTGTTTGATTTGCTGAAGGCTCCTTTTTCACAGATCAGTATTGGCCCAATCAAACCAGACTGAATGTCTTTCTCCTAGAAGGTAATAAACTCATATTAGAGGTAAAAGTGGATTTCCCAAAAGATGTAAAATACCCCCACAGCATTCTGCAGGAATTCATCAGCCCCTAAAAATCTAAAGCAGACCCTAGAATTACTGCTCCCTTCTATCTTTACTGTCCCCTGCTCAGTCTACCAGAGTTGCCCAATTCAAATTTTTCTGTACCTTATGTCCTACTTTAACTGAGTGCAAGAGATTAAATGTCAGGTGGGAACATCGAGCCCAAAAGAAAGGACAGCTACCCAAAAATGTGTTCTGCAGCCTGTACTTCTACAGCTATACATCATTTGGAGATATTAAAGGCCCAACTGAACATTAGTCCTGGACAAACTACTCCAGCCAGCCCTGCCTGAGTTGCAATGGTGGACTGGATGATCTCTAGTGATGCCTTCCAGCACAAGAGTTTCTATGATTCTGTGATCAACCCCAGCAACACCACCACTTCTATTTTCATTCCCTTACCAGGTTTAAATCAGAGTAGTAGATCCAGGACCGACAAGCTGCTCCTGACTGCACAGGGCCCGAGCGCCTGTTTGCATACCATACATATATGTAGCTGTTATTTGGCTTAACTTCACCATCTTCCTTAAACCAAGCAGTAGATTCGTCATCATAAACACTGCCCTCAGAGGACTTTTCATAGAGGACTCCATGAGCATGGAGGGAATATGGTCTGGATGCTAGATTCTTAAAATGAACCTAAAAAAAACCAGAATAGAATCTGTTCAACAAACTCAGGTCTATACCAAAGTCCCCACATGCTACATTCCCATGACCTCAAACCAGGGTCAAGATTGGCATAAAGATTATACAGCCTACGTTGTACATGGAAAAGCCAGCAAAGACAGCTTTTGACATCTCTGTGCAGCGTCTCCACTTTGATGCAAGTAGTTAATGAAAAATCAGAAAGCACAAGACCAGCTCCCAGTCTTCCACCAAGTCGAGGCTCCCAGGACATTGCTGTTGCCTCTCATACCTGGAGCTGCTTAGTTACAGTCAGCAGGGAAATGGGGAGTTTCTGCCTCTTACGCTTCGCTACAGTCTTTACAATATAGTAACTCTAGACCTCTGTATGTATCATTCTTGCTGAAATCAGTGCTTCCCACTTGTCCCAGAGAAACACCAGGATAGTGGGATTACATATTTACCTCTCCTTAGAGAATAACACTCCCAAACTACAAAATCCTGTTCTTCTCTTACTCATGATTTACACATAGTTTGGTGTGCTCCTGTTGCACACCACTCCTACTGAAACAAGCAGAAAGCACTGAGATCTATTCTCCCTATCTAAGTCCATCCCTGTGTGCTGGAAGACTGGATGAAGAAAGATGAGAGAAAGGAAATTTTACAGCTGTGTACTTCCTAATGCAAATATATGACAGTATCATCAGGGATATGGTTTCTCTTCATCCTTGTTGATAGCTCTAATAAAATCCCCCACATTTACATAGCAAAATGTTTTAGAGGAAATGATGTATTTTCCCAAAAAGTATATATTAATATTTAACACATATGTACTCATTTTTGAGTTTAGAGAACTCATTTTTCATTAGCATTAAACCTAAATCTTATTTCACAGTAGAGCAATGAGCTAGTATTTAATGTTGGGAAACATAAGAAAGAAAAACAGAATTTAATCTGCTGTGGACAGGAGAGAAAAAAATGTGTTTCAAAGAAACACATTACAATGCTTACATGTCCACAGTGCAATTTCTAGCTTTGAAAACTATTCCCCCTTCATCATCTTTTAAAAATCTGTGGTATCTTTACATCCATCCCTTCTGTCACACTCCAAGATCACGGTAAGAATCTTATCCTGCACACACAAGCAAAACATCAACCTACTAGGATAACGTCATCCACTTCAGCCCGAATCACAGGTCCCAGGATGCCAAGATGTTCTGTATATTCATCTCCATCCTGAAGAGTCGAAAAGGTACTGTCTGTATAGCTCTGGAAAATCACCTTACGTCTGCTGCCATCTTTACAGGTTTTGTCATTCCTCATTGTACTGCAAGGAAAACCCCAATTAAAATCCCACACACTGAATCAGAAATAATAGTGCTGATGAAACCTGAGAATTCATACAGTAGAAACGTTTTAGAATCCTGTGAATATAAAGAATAAACACTCGAATGGCTTCAAAGTGTGTCAGGGAAGCTTAGACTGGATATTAGGAAAAGCTTCTTTACCAAAAGGGTTGCCCAGGGAAGTGGTTGAGTCTTGGTCCCTGGAAGTGTTTAGAAGATACATGGATGTGATTCTGAGGGACATGATTTAGTGGTGAACCTGCCAGTGGTGGGGTAAACGTTGGACTCAATGGTCTTAAAGGTGTTTTCCAACCTTTTGTGAATCCATGAAATGAGTGTCAGATAATTCTGAAAATCACAGCTTACAATGTTTAACAAATTCTAGTTCTACAGTTGGATAAGAGATCCCTCAAACATTTGGTCAACTATTACTGGAAAACTCCAATTCCCTCAAAGCCCATCTGAGCTCTATTTGCCTTTTTTTGTTAGCCTTAATAATCTGAACTAGAGCTTGGCTGGGTGTAGTGAACCTATCACCTACACCCTACTGTCTCACAGATCTTTACATCTGATAATATCTGCATTTTACATCACAGAGCTGGGGTGGTAAAATAAGCTTTTAGACATTCAAGCTGTGGTTCAGATCTTAAACAGAAGCACTGAAATGCTTTTATAATTCCCTACAAATCTTGCTTTATTATCGATTCTGCAAAACCCAGAAATTTAACGTAAGTTACATAGGAGAAAGGCTGGAAAGGCTGGGTTTTAGCTCTTCAACACACTGAGACAGGATATGCCACGGGCACTGTTAAATTCACTGGAACTATGCAGCTCACACCAGCTAAGAATGAATGTCTCTGGAGAGACCTATACAGAGGTCTAAGCATAAAAAAATTCTTGATTTTGCAAGTGCCCAAAAAAACGGTCTTGTTTCTTCTATTTTGCCAAGTGCCATTTTTATGGACTGAGATGAGGCAGGAGTAAACCTGGAGAATACTGAAAACGTTTTATTTTTATCTCCATCAAATGAAATGGAAATTCAGTTTGAGAAATAATCTATGTTGGGCGATTCATTTTGCATAATGAAAAATTTCTTGCTCCTGTTTTGACTGCTTTTGATAAAAATCCAAAGTTGTGCAAGTTTTGGTTCAGCTTTCTGATGAAAAGTGACAAGGAATTCTCTGCCTTCTTGGGTGAGCACTGATCCTAACCTGTATCAATTACAGGCGAATTTTTAGTACAGTGTTTCTCTCAGTGTATTTTCACATGTTCTTTGCTGTGGCATAGTAGCCAGTCTTCCCTGTTAAAACATAGGAAAATCCCTCAACATTAGGGTTTGTAATCCAGATTCTGATTTCTCTAAACAGCAGGAGTGACAATAATACTTTATGCAGCTTTGTTTTTACTCTTAATATAAGGCAGCCACCAGTGTGGTGAAACACTACAGTTTTCATATAATTTCCCACACTGCAGCCTTGTGAAGTTGGAAAGTGCTGTTATCCCATTTTCCAACAGAGAACTGAGACACTGGAACCATTTCTTGCTAGTGCTGGAAACTGATTTCATCTGTCTATACGCACATCCCATCCTAGATTCCATCAGTTAGTCCATTAAATTCCTGGAAAGACTTCGCACAAGGAGGTCTCTGTCCTGTGTACAGGTACCAAGAACTAAAGCAGAAAGTAAAACAGGTCATTCAAGTATAACAAAACAAGCTGCAAGATTCCCTCTTGACTTCTTACAGTGTGTTTTCTAACTGATGTATTAAAGACTGTTTCTAGTGAGTCTACAAAAGAGGGTTACGGGAAAAAAAGAGTTCTTAGCTGTGTTGTCCTTGATTATAGTAATCTCACTCTGACATTTCTAAGGGGTGTGAGTCTCCTGTGGAAAATTCTTAAGGTTCTGCCACTGTAATGTCAGAAATCAGATGGGACATTATGGATGTTTTTAAGTTTATCAGTACGTGAATCAACATTCTGCAAGGTGGTTCCAGGACGAAAGCAAAGGATTTAGGCAAACCTTTTCTTATATCCTGCATAGTTCCAGCAGACCTCTTTAGCTGCGATGTAGTATCTCCTCTCATTGCCCCTGCTGCGCAGGTAGTGCTCGGCAATGTGGTCAGGGTTCCGCTGCCTGCTGATGTTCACCTTGGGGTCTGTCATGTAGGGGTCATCAAAGCTCACATAATGGTACTCGTACTCCCCACCCGAGCTTTCCTCGCTGTAGGACTCCCCTATCACATACTCGTAGTCCCCATCAGCTCGGGGAAGGCCGATGGTGATGGACGGCCTGAACTGCCGCGGGGTGAGGGTGTGGTTCAGCGACTCTCCGTGCCGGGCTCTGCCCAGATCCGCCCTCTGGCTGACCTCACTGGGGGCCTGGGCGGTGTCTGAGTGGTTGGTCCCACCCGGAAACAACGCACGGCCAAACCCTGCCGTGGAATTGCTGGACTTTTTGGGGTTTCTACTCCTTGGGCTCAGCAAGTAGGTAACTTTTGCCTCGTCCTTCTTTCTCCTGCGGATCTTGATGACGGTTCCAGACGAAGTCAAGGTATCATTGTTGCTTCCCTCTTTTCCTTTCTGAATTGGGTGAATGTGGCTTCCTTTCTGGTTTTCCCCCATTAGATGTGAGAACCCTTGATACTTCTTCATATCATCCTTATTTATGGATGCTGTACCATTTCTGCCATGATGATTTAACTTACCAGCAGCAGGTTTATCTAAGCTTGCCTCTAATCCCAGATTCATCTTTGCAGACACCAAATTCCATTCCTCACTAGTCATTTTAGATGAATATTTCCCAGCCCCGGGCAATGATGCTTCTAGTAAGTTCTTCACTACAGCAGGGCTGGAGTTAGGGTTTGTATTGTCTAACATATATTCTAAAGAAAAAGCATCTACTGGTTGATCTTTGGATATCCTGGGTTCAGAAAGGCTGGATGCATTAGATCCATCTCCTACTATGCGGTCCAAATCCAGTGTCAAATTAACTGTGTGCATGGGGTTTTCCATCTTCTTTCTCTCCTCTTCCAGATCATCCTCATATTCATTTGGCAGTTGGCCAGTTCCCACCATGGCGTTGTTGGATGTGTTCTCTGTATGATGCACAGAATGAGGTGCATCAGTCCTATCATAAAATGAGGCATTTTTACTTCGGACATGATTTAGAAGGGCATTCATCTTTTGGACAGCGTAAAACTTAGTGGCCAGTGAGCTTCGCCTTTTCCTTTTCTTGTTAGTGGTATAATTTCCTCTTCCTGTTCTTTGCTCTTGATGTTTGTTTGGAAAAGGTTTTCTGTCATTTCCACCAGCTGGAAGCTCTTCTGCAACATTCACTGGGTCTTCCCCATTGCTCAGCAAGTGTTCACCTGCAGATATGTTACTGTGAGTTATTTCATCGTTGCTATGGCTTCTATTCTCAAATACCAAGTCAGCCTCTCTATCACTTGTGGTAGCTAAAAATAAATCCTCTTCTGCTGTGACTGATGTGTGATTTGACTGGAATGTTTCGGTCTTGACTGGGGGAAGAGGAGTGATATGAGTTTCTAAGAACATAGAGTTGTTTGTTGTTCCATTACTATTTATAGCTGTCAGACCTGAGCCAGCTGCCACCTCAGAACTCGTGGCATCAGCGTCTTCATATTGCTCCCAGGCCAGTGCTGTAAGATTTTGTTTTTCTTCATCACCTGCTGCCTTTCTTGAGCCTCGGATGGAGTAAAAAGAAGCCAGGTAATCCTGATAATCTGAATCGTCATTGCCTTCCTCATTTTCTTGCACACCTTCCTCAGCTGAGGTGGAAACAGCCTTTTTTTCAGTCTTGGTGGGAGTTAAATCCACAACATCAAGTGTTTCATCTTCCTCATAGTCACATTTAGCATCCCTGAATCTCAGCCTCATGCCATAACTCATTTCTGGGGTGCCCCAGGATGCCAAAAGCCAAGTACCTGCAATTGAAATACAAGTGCTATGAGAGTGGGCATTGTAAGTGGCCAAGGCAAATAGTTGGGGTTGCTTCGACAGCATCTGCTATAGCAGACTGCTAATCTTTATCTGAGTTATTCATGAGCTCTCATTGCAATGAAAAATAATTATTAAATGTAGACAAATAAAAGCATATATGAATACATCTAGGAGATGGAACTCTTCTCCATAGATTAAGCTGTAACTAGAACTTGAAGCCAAATATAACCCATGAAAGAGATGGATATGAAAAAGAAAGAAACAAATTAAAGGATCCTATGTTTAGATCTGCATCTAAGAGTGAGACCTCTCAAAGTTTCAATTTTATCCTGTCCTTACTGGTGCATGCACCGCTACATAGAACATTCTGAGCAGAGCAAGTACATTGTGAGGCAATGTTGGCAAACATCAGACAACCATAGTATTTTAAAAGCTTTTGAATGAATAATGGATGATCTTTAATAAGTATAAGAAGAATAAAGCAATTTGAATTTCCAATCTGACACAAGCTATTAAGGTGCCAATCTGAGGCATCTCAGATTAACTGAAAGGTTTTAATAATTCTTCCAAAACCTAGTCACAAGGTAAATCCTCTACTGGAAACTAGGATCTTCAGAAAGAAAATAAAATCTGTTTCCCTAAACTATATCAAATCAAGTTCTTTGCTTGTTACACCTTGTTTTTGGAACCAGCAGAAATGACAGAATAGACAGAATTAACACCCTGAGAAACAGGGGTTTTTATTAAAAAGGCCACATCTTCCTGTATTGATCAGCTTGAAGTAACCTGCACAGCTTTCCTGATTTCTAACAATGGCAAATTTATCAAAGAAAATATGCCCTAGATGGAAAAAATAGACTGCATACCAAAATCAAGGAAAAATACAACTTCATTACTGGGGAGGTTTCCATAAAGTCTAATAGAGTTTTAATGATTCCCTAGTCTTGAGCAATACAAGCCACTTAAACATATTTAAGTTATAAGGTCTTGATGCGCAATACATAAAATATATTTTTAAAAAAATAAGATATTTTAAATGGGATGAGGATTCTTTAACCTTGAGAGATTTTAGAATGATCACTCAAAGTACACAGACTTCAATGACAAAGAATCTGTGCTTTTGGAAGTAATGCCTTAAATATGGACTACATGGGTTCTGATGCCCCCTCTTCCAAGACATGGCATGAATTCTGGGTAGACACTGAGATGCATCCCACAGAGCAGTGACCTGGTTCAGGCAGGCAGACTTTACTGCTGCTCAATGATCACAAGCCTAAGGTCAGGTGTAGCCATTTTGCCCAGTAACGACCAGCAGAATTGGACAATTTCAGCCCATTTTAGACTGCTCAGGATAGACAAGAATGTGGCAAACCTGGAAATCATACAATGGAGTTGACACTGGTCTCCACGAAGAATCTTGCCTTAAAATTATCATTACTAACCCCAGTATTAATTGTGAAGTGAAGAAAAACAAATTACAAGATGACCAACAAAAGGAGCCTCAGTACAGCATACAGTTATGCTAAGTTGGTGTAGCCAGCAAGACTCCATGCACATCACTTGCACTGGGGAATTGATTCTGTGTTTTCCAGCACTGTGTTTATCAGAAGGGTTTTCTTTCCTATTTAGATAAGTCCTTATAGACTGGAGATTAAATAATGTCTTAGAAGAGCTGTCAAACACTACAGTTCCACCACTTACCACCATTGTCCATTTCCACTGTGACCGATTCTCCACTCATTGGGAAAAGGCTCAATGTATCCTCATATTTCCCTTGATACAGAAAAGAGTGTCCAGCGAGGCGAACAGAGACAATCTCATCATGAGTGCCAACACTGGAAAAGTGCCACTGAACCACAGTGTCTCGGCAAAATCCAAGGATTTCACTGCTGTCAGACACATAGCCATTTATTGCTAAAAGGATAGCAAAGTAAAAGTGGTTTCAGTATTTTTATTTTAAAACTTCCTCTTATTTGATGTCAGTCCACTGGATTCACGTTTGCACTGGAAAGAGATTGGCACTGGGCTGAAACTGTGATAATTTCCATCTCTGAAAATATTATCTCTAAGAAGGTAGGGTGCTGCATCAAAATTTAATTAACCCTTGTCTTTGCTTCAGGGTCTAGAGCCAGCCTAGCTACTAATGGCAGGGTGTGGGTAGGCCTTGCCTTCCCAGAAGCTAGCAATAAAACAAGGGGAAATGGCCTCAAGTTGCACCAGGGGAGGTTCAGATTGGATATGAGGAAAAATGTCTTCACTGAGAGTTTTTCCATTGGAACAAGCATCCAAAGGAAGCAGCAGTCATCATCCCTGAAAGCATTCAAAAAACAAGTGAACGTGGCACTCTGTGATATGTTTTAGTGGACATGCTGGTATTAGGTCAGAGGTTGGACTCTTTTCCAACCTTTCTAATTCTATGATACTTCCTATTTCTGTCCAGTGCCACCTGGCACAGTTAGAGGTTCACTGACTCTCTGGAGGATTCCCCGATCACATGTACTTCTGAAAACAAGCAATCACTGAGTATTGTCAGTATCCCACTCACTGTGCATTATGTTCGAGTTATAGAACTTGGGATCATCCCTTTTAACAGTGGCTGGGTTGCTGCAGTACTCCTTGATGTTATCCTCCAGGTACCAGCTCTTATTTTCATCAAACACAGCAAACATTGCCTGCTGCTCCTCATCTGCCTTTTTCTGAAAGACAAACAACACAGCAGTTACATTTTATCAGCAGACACGTGTATTAAGAACACAGTCCTACAATCTCTTTCTTGCTATGTAACCAACATAAGCTTCACCAGAATCCTGGTAAGTGTCTTCCAAAGGCCGAGGGGAATGGAGTAAAGGCTCCAGACTTCAATCCTATTACTGCAACCAACCTGTGGTGGGACTCTGAGCAAGCTTCTAACACTGCTGATAGACAGGTGGTTTATGACTGGGCTCTCTGTGACAGGACCAGACTTTTGGTTTGACCTGACAAAGCTTCTGACATTTTTTTCTCTCAAGTGATGCTTGAATCTTTGCCAAGCAAGATTTCAACCACTGGTAAAGGGAAGCCCTCTCCCAGAGTTCTCCCATGCTGTTTCGGTTGTTCTAGATTCATTGTGCTTGAGATTGTCAGATGCTGTAGAGTTGTCTCTGTTACAGAAAGGGACCAGGTCAGATCTGAAGATCTTCAGAGTATGAAAATATAATAGCAGCAGGAAAATTTATTATCCAGTCTAGAAATAGACTTTCAAGTCAGGCTGACCTTTTGTTGACCTTTCTTAGCTCTTGCTAAGAAACACAGAACATAATTCCTTAACTGCTGTGGACAGTTAGAGGACTGTTTCTTCAGGAGCCTATTGGTTTAACTGCTGTCTACAGAACAGTTCTCTAAGAGAAGTAAAACTAAATTCAGTGTAAACCAAATAACATTACTTGAGCAAAATTTGCCCAGACAAGTTACCTGCACACCCTTTTGCGTCAGTGCTTCACTTTTACAAATCAGAAGTGGGCCAATCAGTCCAGAGGCTATATCTCTCTCAATATTTACAGCACTGTGATACAGCCTTGTAATACATTGTGCATCCTCTGCAGTGGGTTGGTCTGTTTTAGCAATTTTCCACTCATAAGTGTATGTCTTCCCTGGTTCAACTCCTCTACTCTGGGTGCCATTGCCTAAGGGAAAACAAGAACAGTAATGATACAAACTCAGAGCCAGATCTTAATATCAAGCTGCACCTTCTGACGACATTAGTGCTGTTTGGCCATTAAAAGCTACCTTGAGATAACTGAACTTCAGCAAAAAACTTTTGTCTCTTTAAAATCACAAACAAGAACAGAAAACTAAGACAACGAATAGAGGGTATTTGTCTCTGCTTTGCAGATAATACCTTGGTTTCTCTATAAGGCAACACAACAGGTAAGCAGAGGCAGAGCACAGAACTGAGGTCTCCCAGTCATGCACATTCCCAGCCACAGCACCTCCTTCAAACAACAAAACCATCCATAACAGTTAGTGATATGCAAAAATATAGTTCACAAATTTTTTACTTGTGGGATCCAGAGGATAATCAGCTCCTTCTGCATTCTTTGCAAGTGTCACTCCATGGAAATAAATGCTGTAGGGTCGACTGGCCTTATTTTTGAATACAATCTACATTGATAGGCAAATGAAAAAAAAATTAGGATTCAACAAATCCTTGTCTGAATACATAACGAAGTTACCACTGCAGTAGAACTTGCTTGGGTTTAGCCCAGGAAGTGTCAGAAAGGTAAAAAGGTGCCTTAAATATTGTTTGATATACAAACCCAAAGAATGAATGCTGTTACCATTCTGCTGAACTTTGTAGACCCCACTGAGTGAAGTACAGCTGCTTACAGCTGGGCTCTGGAAAGTCTAAAAAGAACACTTGTTCTGCCAGCTACTAGGCAGACACTGTCTCTGGAAATATCAAATTACTGACTGAAACTCTTAAAAACCTTCAATATGGGAGGAAAGAAAAAATCGAACCAAAGCTTGTCCCAGATTCTAAGACNTAGCTATTAAAGGTCATGGAACTTTGTGGTGCATCATTAAATGACAACAGAAAGACAAGTGGATGTTGCAGCAGCACAAGTTTGTAATGCAAATGTTTTGTAGTTTCATGGTATAACATGTGAAGTAACATTGTGAAGTAACATTTGATTGTGGAAACTGAGTACCTTTGCTTAAAACAGCCAGAAAAAAATAGCAGCGTAAGAAACAAGAGGCTCATGAAGTTCAGCCTCACATACAAATCCCCTCAGAAGTCCACCGAGGTCTAGGGTTTTTTTCCCAATTTGGACCATATAGTGTCAACATATATTTTACAGAGTGTGACTGAAGCATGTTTACGTTGTAAGATAAGGCACAATCATAGAAACTATAGAAGGAAAAATGCAAGCTAAACATTGTTACTTGTGATCATACCTTTTAACAGGGCTAATATTTAGAACATCACCTATATTATTTGAAAGACAACACAAATCAAACTAGTTCCTTTGTATCTCTGCCTCAATGAAAAACATGCTATGGTATAAATGATCTCTGTATTTATGCTACTTACTTTGACTTTATCATTGATTTGAGCTCTGATAATAGGGCCCAAGATTCCAGTTTCCTTGGGACGAGGATTTTCCAGACGTTTAGTGAAGGTGGCATCAGTATATTGCCTAAAAATAGCCTTTTTATACCTTTTACCTATGAGATTGGAGAAGTTGTCCAAGTGTTGTGATTTATAGTGTCTTAAAAATAAAGGAAAGAAAAAATAAATTAAAAAAATTTTAAAGAAATATACAACTGTACTTGAATAGTGGCATCTATTAAAATACAAAATTAGTATTCAAGCAACTGGTAGAAACCTCACTGCTTGAAAAAAATCCAAACCCTAAACTAAACTAATGCTTTTCACCCCAAATTCTAACCTAAATTAGGTAAGAAGAACCTTGGGCCATTACTTGTATTTTGGTATTACATATGACCAATTAATTTCAGAGTTTACATTTAATTTAACAGTGTACATACAAGTAAGAAACAAACTTAAGCAACAGGTACACTTTCAAGTTAAGACAGAAATCACTGTTCTCCTTTTTCAAAGGCTTAGTTGAGCAGAGAGAAAAAAAAAAAAACAATTTGAATTTGTTCACAGTAGCAAAGATGCCAGGAGAAACAGGAACACAATTTAAATCCCAGTGAGGCACCATACAGTAAGTAGTGTTACACTGAGGTTTCAAACACTAAAACTGTTAATGTTGAGAGAAAAACTACAATAAACACTTGGAATTTACACAAAGCAACTTGTTTGTTGTCGTTCACACTTCAAAGAAGGTTACTGTAAAGGGATAAACTCTGCAGTTTTGAACAAAGGAGGAAAAATTAGAGCACAGAGGTGGTTAAGTAAGGCAGTGTGACTGGCAGGAAAGATATAAAAGTTTGTTCTGTGCAGTTCAAGAGCACATAAGGGAAACAAATCATGACAAAGGAGAATGAGTTGGGCAAACACTATTTCTAAGGAGGTATATGAAACTATAATCCTTACAGAGTAAGGAAGTTGTTTTGGTCTGCTTAAATCCTTAGAGATTCTTATGAATATCAGCTTGTAAAGGCACAAATAGCACAAGGGAATCGACAGATTGCAAATTTAACCCCACAGTGCACTGATAGCACTGTATACTATGACATCATGTATGTTACAGAATTCCTTCTATTTGTCTTAAGTTGAGCAAAATAGCCCAATATGCTTACTTATTATGACTTGAACTCCATTTCCATTAGTACCATGGAGAGATCTTTTATAGAGAGCTCTTTCTCCTGTTCCCTAAACACCTTATTGTACCGAACTTTTAAAAACTTTTACTCTCCAGAAATATTCCCTCCCTCCCTTTCTCTTAAGGATTGTTTATTTCAGCAGAATTGATGCTGAAAAATATTTTAGAAAATAAGCTTATATGCTACTTTGGAGAATTCCTAAGTAACCTTGTTATTTTGGGCTCCCTGTGAGAGGCAAAAGAAGGTGTTCACCGTTGGGCTTGTCAGCAAAGAAAGTCACTGACACTGGTGAGAGTCCAGTGAAGGGCCACCATGGTGATCAGGGAGCCAGTGCACGTGGCATAGAAACAAAATTCCAGTTTCTTCAGTTATGCAAAGGCATAGCTAAGGGAGCATCTTATCTTTAACCCCAGCTATCAAATTGACATTATAGAGAAAGCAGGACCACATGCTTCTCAGAGCTGCATGGTGAAGAGATGAGACACAATGGACACAAGGTGCAACGTGAGAAAGAACGTTTAGATATAAGGAAAAGCTTTTTCACTGTGAAGTTGCAAAGATGCCAAGAGAAGCTGAGGGGTTCCTGCACTTAGAAACAATCAAAATGCAACTGTCCAATGCAACTGGATCCAACTTTGCTGTTGGATACCAAGAGGTTCTTTCCAACCACAGCTATCCTGTGATTTCATGCTAATATTCCCTGTTATACTGACAAAGTATTATTTTACCTATCAAGGGTGTCTGGAATATTTGGGGCATAATCCCAGGTAACTTCTTCTGCAGCAATGAAATAGTCCCAGGTTTTGACCATAAGACGTTCTCTATAGGAGAGACGACTCTTCTTCACCTCTTTGTCCCCACAGTCCCTTACAGTGAGGTAACCGTGCATTCCAGCTAATTGAGAGGAAACAGGACCATAGTGATTTCCCATCTGAGGAACTCTTACCACTTCAGCTGTTTTTTACCCCCAAAGATATCTCCAGCTCTTACAAGAGAGAGATATTTTTCTCATTCTTTAAAACAAAATTCTGACCATTGTTGAAAGATACCATTTTCAAGTGGTGAACAGAAAGTATTTTCATCACATTGAAGTACCCTTAGCTGAAAGTACGCAGTTTCTCAGGAAACAGATGGTTTCTTACTAATTTTATAGTGGTGCTTATCTGAACAGTTCACAGAGACTTAGATGCTGGAGTATTGAATCACTGTTGCTCTGTGAGGTGGACACTGCAGTAAAGCTGCAGATAAGAACATCTTTTAGTTCACCACGCACTTCCAACCGAATGCCCTGTTCTTGGTCAGTTTCTTAGTGAAATGACAAAACCACATGAAACAGATTAACTGTACTGTTGCAAAACAGTGGAAGCCATTTGGGACATAGAGAAGGACAGGTGTCTAATAACTAGATGTTTCCTTGCCTTGCAGGTGCTTTTGGACAAGAGAAGATATGAGCCACCTTCCTTCCTCAGTCACTGTCATGTTCACGGTGGTTGAGGCTCCTCCCACCAAGTTAACAGCAGAAACTCGGCGATGTTTTTGCTCCATGGACTGGCCATTGACATGAATGGAGAAGATTTCTGGCTTGGAACTCATTCCTATCAAGTGCCAGCTAATGTTGTCATATGCACAAGCCTCTAAATCTGAAAGAGACATGAGATTAGAGTTCAGAATACAGGCAAATCATTCAAGTTCCCCATGCACCATGAAGTGAATCTTCACTGAAAACAATAAAAAAAAGAAAAGCTGTAATCGATGTTTGCAACCAGAGGAAGTTTCAGAAGCATGTAAATGGAACAGATACCAAAATCCTGTAGGTCAGTGGAAGAAAGGTGTTTAAGTCTTACCTGCTACAATGAGCTGGCAAAAAAAGGAAAAAACCAGTGCCTTCTTTTGAAAACCTGACCTGCCCTTGCTTGGGGAGTGAGGGGAAAGCAGGGCAGGAAAGGCAAGAAACAAAGCAGGAAAGGCAAAGTACCAACAATTCACTTAATCAAATCACTCTCTCACCATCAGCTTGTTTAGAAAAAAAAAGGAGCTTATTCAACTATATTTTTTAAGTTAGTAATCCTTTTCTTCAAGCAGAAGTCTTCTTAGAAGTAATGTCATTGCTGTTACCAATAATTTAGCATGACTTCCTTTCAGCAGCATAGTTTTTCTTCCAGAATTTAGATGCTCACAGACACATTCTAAAAAAGGCTGTATCCCATTTCTCCACATTCCCATTCTTGTGCATGAAAAGCAACTAAAGGTAATATTCAGTGTTCATAAATGTTAATTTAATTTCACATAAGCCTGCACAGTACCTGGTAATGTTCCATCAGTATAGCCATTAATTGTATACTTGACTGATGCTGATCTTTGCCAACTCTTGTTTTCATCAAACACACCAAACATCAGTACATATTCCCTGTCAAAATGTTTCTGTGACCCATCCTCATTTAGACTTCCTGTGAAGGAGAAACAACAGGTCTTCAGTTGAAGCAGAAATAAAGCAGATTTCACATGCAGTCGCATTAATGTATATTTAATGAGCTTGTTTCACCTGTTAGCATGTACTGGCTGAGCCTGATCAAAACAAGAATGCTCATAACGTGATTTTATTTCTTAAAGCACTTTTGGATTGGGTAACCAGCAAATCAAAAGTCTGAAGTATTCCAGAGAAGATAAACATCATGTAGTGAACTGTCTCAGATAATTTCTGGCAATTCTTTGCAGAGATCACCTTAATGAAGGGGAGTGTCAAACACCTTTAATTCACAATCAATCACGTGCTGCCCTCTCTTTTCAGACTGTGAGGCAATGAAAGAAGTGATGGCAGAGTCACCAGCAGTGTGAACAGCACCTTTTCAAGCACTGAGGTCATCAGCACTTTTAAAAAACTTAAAACTGATCACTCAGCAAACAACATTTACACACAAAACACTTCAACAGACACTGCTGCCTGGATTAATTACAAGAAACTGTCCTGGTTGATTTTGTGATACAGATGTAATTTCTGTCAAGAAGTAGAATTCATTCTGGACATGCCACATAGAACTGGTGTGATTTTTACTGATCCTTTCTGTAGATCGCTCACATCAAAAACTTCCACTTGCTCCTTTCAAAATATAATCTGGTCCCTCTGGATTGCAGGAATTAAAAATTTGTGAACTTGTTGATAATTCTACCTAGGAAAAGAGGCAGTGGAAGAAATTATCTTTCATATATATCTTTTTTTTATTTATGAGAAGCTACAAAGTTCTGTTTTTCTACACAAAAGAAGCCTCAGATCAACACAGGAATTTATCTACTTGCCACACAAAGATCATTCAGGCAGTGCTTTAACTCAAAAGTTCACTTTCCAGAACCTTAGCACCTCTTAAGTGTGTCAGACCATGGGGAGCTGACTCTAGCCAGCAGTCAAACACCCACTTCAATGCCTCCCCAGGCCCAACAGGATGGGAGAGAATACAGGAAGAACAAAAACGAGAAAACCCATGGGTCAATAAAGATGGTTCAAAGGTGAAGGAAAGAGGGGAAAACAACAAGCAACGCAGAAGAAATCACTCATCATCTCCCACAAGCTGACTGATGCCCAGTCAGTCTCTCAAAAGCAGTCACCCTGGAAGTCAACACCCTTCATTCTCCCCACACTGTTGCTTCCTCCTCTGCCTCCAGTTTTTATTGCAGAATGATGTTAATGGTAGAAAACAACCCATTTGGCTAATTTGTTTCATCTGTCCAGATGAGTCCCCTCCCAACCTCTTGCCCACCCCCAGCCCACTGTCTGGGGAGGTCTGAGCAGGAAAAAGAGAAAGCCTTGACAGTGTGCAAGCACTGTTCAGCAACAGCTCAAACATGGGTGGGTGTATTATCAATGCTAATAAGCCACAAATACAAAACACGGCTGCTGTGCTTTGTATACAAAACCATATGAGCTGCTGTGAAGAAACTGAACTCCCTGCCAGGCAGACCAAACAGAGAGGTACATTGCACATCTACCAGACACAGTGCCCAGTCAAAAAACTGTGTTCAGAAATCTTAAAAATATGCATAGTGAGCTGCTTGTCTTTCTAACCAGAAACATACACCCGAATTTTCTTGAAGGTAGTGGTCACACCAGCCAATCTTGAATTCACATCCTGCTCAAGTCCAGAGTGCATGAATATGAGAAGCCTGAGAAGGAAGTAGTTTCAAAGTATTTGCCCAGATTAGCTCAACCAGTATGCCATAAAATAGTCATAGACACAAAAACCCAGAGAAAGAAAACCCAAGAAAATTAGGAAAATAACAGGTCCTAGATAATGCTAAAAGCACCAATCACCAAAAAAAAAATTCAGGAGGAACATAATTAATACTAATGCCACTCCTTTGAGGTGATAAGAGTAGGTGTGTTCTTCATTAAAAAGGGTATCTGTGGATGATAAGGAGTGTCCTTGTGCAACCCTCACTGAACCAGTGTTCTGTTTACTTTCAGGGAAGCTTCGAGGTCCAAGTCCAGGCAATCTACACAAAATTTTGGACTCAAACTAAATCAAGCTAAACAACTCACAGCACGTTCACCACAGGAAGGATATATAATTTGGACAAACCTTGGATTTAAGAGACCAGTAAGTAGTTTAAGTACTTTACACAGTGGCATGTTGTTTCAGTCATCCCTTAAACCAGAGATATGTATCCAGCTGCTATTTACAAGTGCTACAAGACACCAGTTATTACTGGAGATGGAATTCAGTGGTTCATACTGCTAAAATCTAAAGTCTCTGATCCCATGTAAAAATAATTTTAAGATTTATAATCTGTTAAAATTTGGCCATATCTTCAAATGATTAGCAAAAGACACATTGCTCTGCAATTTTAAACCCATGTTACAGAAGAGAGTGTTCCAGGTTCTTGATCAGACAGCCTCTAAAAGACAATGGGTATAACAATTATTTCCTGCCTTAGTCTCTGAAATGGCCAAACCATTTTGAATGAAGTTTTAGAAAATATGTATTCTAAGACAAGAAATTTAAAGTCATATATTTAGCAGTTAAGCAACTGAAAATGCAACCACTATGAGCAAATGTATTTATTTGCAATGTAAATAAATTAATGTAATCCAAATTTATTAATGCTTTCTGCTCATCTTATAATTTATAGGATGAAACTGCATGAAAGCTGGCATTTAAAAACTTTAATATCTAAAAGAATGACGCTAAAAATTTTTGGTTTATACTGCAAGTAAAGATGTGAAAAAGAAAATAATATATCTTCTCTCATTATCATACATCATCATCTTTGTTAAGAAATGAAAATGTATTACCTTATAATAGTCTTACAGCATTTCATTACCTTTCTTACAGATCAGCAATGCTCCAATCAGACCAGAGTTAAAATCCATTGCCATATTCTCATGAGAATAGTAAGCATAAGTAAGACAAGGAAGGTCAGCCTCTCTTGGACCAACTTCTTCTGATATATCCCACACATATGTGTAGAGCTGGCCTGGAAGCACAGCATCATCTCGTTTTTCTGCAGGTGATGTTCTGTCATCATACAGGGAGCCTGCCAAGGAAAGAGTCAGTAGGGTGGCATGAAGACAAGGAGCAATTAAAATGCCTGGAATATCTTCCTACAGTCAGTTCCAAAAGCTTGGTTTGATCTTGCTTATATGGTATTTCAGCTTCAAAGAGACAATTCATTACTCCACTAACACATTGTTGAAAGTAGCATGGGGAGAGTAGCTATTCCACCACCATCCTGTTTCTTACAGATTAAAGATTTCCTAGAAGTATCATCACTGCCAAAACGTTGGGTTCTTCATCAGTCTGACTAGGGTTAGGATAGGATGAAGCTTCAGCCTCTGCTCACAGAGAAATGCTGCCCACTGTTATCTTTCTAACTGTCTCTCATAGAGCCACTGCATGGGCTGGCACTGCCTTCCCTTAAGTTTTTATACACTGCACACACACATATTGAGCAGTAATGGCTCATGTCTGTGCCTGCCATATCCCACAGATCTGCAATAGGACAAAGGGGAGACAGAGAATCGAAACCCAAAGTGCAAAAGATGCATTAATTAATAAGACAGTCAAACCGAACTGCCCATCACTTCCAATGAGATGTTCTGTTCAACTCCTTTTGCAACCCACATGAAAAACAAAGCCTTGCATGAATTTGTAAACTGAGGGTCAGAGCTCTGGCTCAGCACCCAGAACAGGGCAATCCAAGAAGCATGAGCAACCAAACTCGTGTTGGCATAGACATTTTACTGTCTATCTGGTCATAATTTATCATCTCTTTTTGCTGGTCTCATGAGGGTGTGAAGCAAAGCAGCACAAAGCTGAGCATTAAATGCTGAGGATCAGAACAGCATGATCAGTATTGTTAGGAAACTGTGCTCATGACACTCATAAATCCTGGTGTTACACTCATGAACAAGAAAGGAGCTAATAATGGACGTGAGGTTGCAATCCAGGATCAAAAGATATTTGTGTTACCCATAGCCCCACACATTGATCTGGGTCCCTCTCAACATTTCATGCAGTAGTCTACAAGTAAATGAACAAAACGTGGAGTTTTTACAGTACTTACCTTCTTCATTTTTGCTGTAAATGAGGCCCTGAGGATGAATACTGACTGGCTTGTCAGCCATATTTTTAAGGTGAACTACTAAAGTATCTCCCACTTCAGCACGCAGGGTTGGTCCCAGAAGTCCTGTAGTTATTCAAGATAAAGAAAGAGGAAAATCTTAATAAAACAGTATGCATAGTTAAACAAGAATTTTCTCTCCCATTAGAAAATACTAGCTCTCAAAGTACAAGTTCCAAAATTATTGCAGAGAATGTAATAACACTGCAATGAAGATTTACCCACAAAAAGGCATATCAGTACTTAAGGCCTGTATTTCATACTCAGAAATGTTATAAATTATGTATCTGGCAACTAGCACTTCAAAATCACAGGGAAATAGTAGATTTAGGGGAAAAACGTTATTTACAGATACAGAAACTTTATCAAAAGATTCATCTTGTGGTTCAGTGCAAATGTCTAGGAATCTTTCACATACAATTTAATTAAATAGTTTTAGAAGATAAACATTTTAGAGTTTAAGAGTTTACAGAAAGACATTCAAACACATTATTTTAAGTAGCGCTCTGAATGCCAGAAGTCACAGAACAAAGAGATCTTTCAATCCCCAAATGTTATCCAAATAAATAATCAGTTCCACACTGCAAATTTCTTCTCATTTCCTGCAAAAGATTTCAAGAGCTTGTACCCTACTCCCCATGTTGCAAAAATAAGCAATTGAAAAGGCTGCTAAGAAACTTTTGGCTTCTTAAGTCTCTTTTCGTGTAAACTATTTTCTAAATATTTAGTTTCAGGCCTTTGGCTCCTTCCATGTGAATTCACAGTGTTATCCCTGCAGCTGTGTCACACAAATATACGTGCATGTGGTAAATCTCATCAGATGCTGAAGACAAAGGAAACAACTTTGTATGGTGCAACTGATTTACAGACAGCCACATCCTCAGAAAGCCTAACCTCTCCACGGCCTTTGGAAGCCTCGTTCCTGCACTGTAGAGACCTCATCCCCTGTGCCTATTTGGTTTATGTACAAAAATACAAGCTTGCTTAGGTCGCCACTGGCTTTTAAAAAAGCAACAAATGAAAATACTCAGAAGATTTGATTCCTGTTTACCTGCAAATGTATTTGCTGGTTTTTCTTTTTTAAAATCCACTTCATATTCTCTGTAAGAAATTTTCTTAAATACAGGATCTGAATGTTCCAATCTGAAACCAAAAGAGTTACAAAAAAATATTGACAAAGATTCTCAGAGATGCCATTCCTGTTTAACGGATACCTCAAAAAATGAATCTTGGAAATATATATAATTACTTGCACATTTTGCTGAAGGCAAAGCACACAGCCCAACTCTTTGTAGTGTCTTCCCTTCTCCCTCTTACTCTATTGAATCTATGATGTTCCTGAGCCAGATCATTCCATACAGGGCATCCAGTGTGCATACCTAGAACAGTTCAGCACTGAGTCTACTGGTGGTTTTTATGAGTCCTTTTGACTCTGGGGTAAAGATGCCTTTGTTTTGTCCAAGCTACAGAGGAAGATGTCCCAACCATACTTAACCTAGAAAGCATCTGACAAGACACAGTGAAAAAAACCTGAATTTCTGTTTATTCAGCCCTACATTTGAACTTTAAGACTCACCAGAAGGGTTTTACAACAGCATTAGCAGCAGGCTCCTGCCACAGAAATGACTCTGGAGGCAAGCACAAAGCTGTTCTCTGACAACAACTAAGGATCTCACAGCAAGTTAGAAAATGAGAAACACTGCAAGTGCCCTTAGTGTTGTTATGTAAACAATTTGGCACCCAGTAAACCACACAATGTTTTCTTAGAAAATATTTAGGCAAGCAGAAGGAAACCAGCACATGACACTTCTGCAATGGAAACAATGACGAGAAGAGGGCTGAAAGGATAACAGCCCTTCACATTTATTGGTTGATTTACTATATGTATATATATATACAGTATGTATGATGACTGATTCCAACAGTAATTCCACTTGCTTTCTTGTAATGCCCTTTGAGGCACATTTGACAGTGAGGAGCTGATGAGCTGCTATAGCATGGGGAGGCTACTTCAGTGACATCCAGAGTCCATAAGGGGGAGATTTCTTTTGGAAGAGATCTCTTGTGAATTCCTCTGCAACCCTCTCTTGCCACAGCAGAGTCAGGCAGAAGCAATTGGTGTTTCAATTAATTCCCTTCTCCTTACAGTCACTGAAAAAACTTTTGTTTAACTCTTTCAGGGGAAGGATGGGATCCACAACCTTCATTGACAAGAAGCTGCCCTAAGGTGGCAATGTTCAAGAGAATATGCATGTAAGACTGTAGGGTAGAAGAGGAAATTTATCAGTGCCAGTTGTACAGTGAGGAGGACTAAAATACCTAGTGCACTAACACTTCAGAAATATCACACTACACAAGCAGGTCCAGATACATAACTTTTAGGAATTGCCGCTGCAACATTGCAAGATGCACAGGTAACATATTTTCACTTTGTGCTGATGAGCCTTACAAATAAACAGTACTTGCACATGGTAACAAACCTTGGCAAAGATAAGACTGACACTCAGAGATGTCAGGTATCCTTTTCCAGCCTGTATGATCGGAAAATTAAGGAAACAGCTCAGGAAGAATCCATTTTCCTTTCAGCCTCTCTTCAGTTATTTACAAATAAAAACACCAAAGTATGAGATTCTTACACTGCATTTAGACATTCAGCTTCTACTGGAATCAGCACAAGTTACATACTCCAATACCAATGGATCCAAGCCATTAACTCTTTCTCAGTGAGTACATTTGTGTTGTGAGGTTTTTTTGGTTTTCTCTTTGGGTTTTTTTTTTTACGTCGGTAGTTTTGTTGGGTCTTGTTTGCTTGTTTGTTTTGGGTTTCAGTTACATTTCTATAAGCTCTACAAAATTCATTCGACCCATCTGGGATGTGACTTGCTCTAAATACTTAGGCAAGGTAACTCAATAGATATTTCATACAAAATAATGCTGGGCTATCTCAGAGAACTTCAATTGAGGTTTTAGACAGTCTTGTGAGTCTCTTCTGCATGAAAACACTCCATCCACAATGTGAATTTAACCAAACAGCAGTTGAGGCTTACATTGACGTGCCCAGTGCACAAGAGAATTAAGTTCTAACTAGTAGATTCACATGTCCAGGTCAGTCCTTAAATGGCATCTGGCCTCATGTTCCTACCTTTAAATCCTATTTTCTTCCGTCTCGCCAGTTTGACATTATGTTTATACCAACTCTATCAAACTTTCAAGGGGGTTTTAGAAATCACAGAAACTTTGCAAAAATTAAATCTTGGAAAAGAAAAAGTTAGAAAGTCATAATCTGAACTGAAACTTCCATATTATCCTGAAATGCAATACATGTTTAGAAAAAAAATCACAAACAAAAAAAGAGCAAGCCATCCAGCTATATATTAATATACATATATAAAAGCAGGTGTATAAAAAACCCCTCACTTTTAATGTAGGAGAACAAGTAATTTTAATTAAATTTAATGTTTAATTTTTAGTAATTTTTCCCCCTAATTTAAACAGAACTTGAAATTACATCCAAGTTCTGTAATCTGTAGCATTGCACCTGCAGTGTTTACAATCTATGTTATAAATGTTAATCTATGTATAAATGTTTATCTATGTCAATCTAATATGTTATAAAAACAACATATTTTATATTCTTGATTGGTAGAGGGAGGTAGGCTGGCCAATGTGCAATGCTATCTAAAAAAACTAAAAATCATTCTTTTCACTTAATGAAGCAGAGGAATGCTTGATCTTACCACATTTACTTATGAGAACTCAAAATGTACATTTCACAAAACCCCTGAACAACTCAGAAACTGTACAGCTAGTTCCAAAGTTCATCTGGCTCTACTTTAAGTGAAAGTGATAGCATCAAAACTGGAACATAATAATTCCTTCAGCAAATTCTAAAGTCTTTGAAATCTTATCAAACCATGGCTCAACCTAACGTTGCTCAACATCCATGTACCTAAAATAAATACAATAAAAACCCCCAAGCAACCAACACTAAGCTATGCAAAAATGACAAAAGCAAGTCCTGGAGCTTATTTAACAGAAGTGCTCTGAAAACAAAAATAATTCTATCCACTAATGCAGCAAATAAAAAGGAACTTTTAATATGTCACTGGCTCTAGTTCAGATCATGCTGGTTAAAGTCAGCCAAGTTCCTCTGAAATCAACAGACTGGGCTCCAAAGTCCTCCTAGGCTCTGCAACGCCACAAGAGATGAGAGAGACACAAACCACTTCTCAGTCACAAGGGAGGACTAATTTCATCCTTCTCGTGCTGTACTTTGTTACCTGGACTTTTCCTCGGGTTCTGGTTTGTAGGTCCAGCTAGTGATCTGTGCAGCTATATAGTGCTCCCTGACCTTCATCGCTCCCACCACATGTTGCTCTGAGTCTGGCCACCAGGAACCAAGCAGAAGCAAGAGGAAAAGCTGCAAGCAGTGCAGTGCCATGGTAGAGATGCCTGTTGATGCTGCTCTGGAAGACAAGGCAGAAACCACTGCTTTTATTGCTGTTGCTGCTTCTAACTTCCCCTCAGAAATGAAATAATTATGATGCAACAGGGTAACAACATTTGCTATGCTCAGGTCATTGCTCTTCACCTCCGCCTCCCTTTGCTGACAGGGATCCAATAGAGATAAAAAACAGTTTAAACTACCTTCCTTCCCTTCCTCCACACCACCTCTAGCAAGAAACAAGCACCAAGGAGAAGCAGCTTCAGCCTCACTAGGTGGTTGTGTCATTGTGTACTGAAGCAGCAGGATATCAGAGGCAGAAGATTATTTAGATTACTTCAATTACAGGATGTTTAACTTGCATGGTTAGGAAGAAGGGGGGGCATATTTTCTATCTTCCCAGAAAACAGAAACCCAGCACATGGCTGGCACAGATGGAAATTTCCCAGGTAGATGCTACACATCCTAAGAAATCATTCCCAGGTTAAAAGCAAAATGCTGAAGGATTAGGTATGATGAGTAGAATTGGGTGCAGAGCTAAAATCTAGTTCAGATCACCGTGTACTGCATGCTCACAACAGTAAGGCAGCCGCCTTTCCAAACCTTGCCAGCTTCAGTCTGAGGCCCACTACACTCCCAAATACCTCAGGGAATAGGTAACCAACGAGCTTCTCAGTGGCAGCTACCAGGTCAGACTGCAGACTTTCAATCTAGTCTTGACTAGGGTCTGTTGACATTTAACTAACAAAAAATGATTAGGAAAACACCTTTTGATAAGGTAATTACCAATGTTAAATATATTACCAAAAATGTTTCCCTGCTTTTGCCAGTGCTAAGAAGTTGGTCAAAACAACAAGTAAATTGATCATGTTTCCCATACACTACATTAGTATAAAAAAAAAATAAAAATTCCTACCTATCTTTTTTGTGGCCAGAAAATGAAAACAACATTTTCAATAATGTTTTCCTAATATTTTAATGAAAAAATTAACTAACTCCTCAAATCAAAATAACTCCACTCCAGAACTAGACAAAAAGGACATTTCATTTTGGATTACTTCAAAAGAAAACCTGATCAATTCTAGGTTTGACATATTTTTTTAACAGCAGAATGGTCTAACTGGCAGCTTGGTTAATTCCATCCAAACTATACGGTACTTAGAAGAAATAGGGAAGATGGCTGAAAAAAAAAAATTATGAAGACCAACAGCTAAATGCTCATTACCAAACTTCACGATCATTTGGTGCACAAACCTCAAAACAATCGTGCTCGCTTAGCACAGGATTATCAACACCATGGTATATTTCTTTAAACAAATCTTCCTGTGATTCTCTTTAATGAAATAAGTGTTTGCATTTGAAATTTCCATTATAAGTAGGCTTCTAATAATTTTTTTTAATAAAAAGCTAAATATTGGAGGCTAAAAATTACTACCCAGATGACGTGATTAACACCCCCTACTTTGTGTCTGTGAGCTGGGAACCATCAAAGCTGACATCAATTGGTTACTTCCCTTTTATCCATTTTGAGGAATTTGGGAGCTCTATTTTTAAAATTTCTTAGTCAACTAATTATGCAGTATCACTCTAAAGGTAAGAATTTCTTTCATAAGCGTGGCTGAACATATTGATAGTTTTAAAGAACAGTATCAAATTGCCCTAGATACTTTCCATTAAGCTGCATTGATTACCATGTTACTCTTCTTTAACCCTTTAAGAACAAATCCAATACCAGCTGCTTGCTTATTTTCTCCTCACATTTTAAGTATCAATGTAAAATTGACCTACCTGAAATCATCTGCATCAGCTTTAGGTTTTTTTTCTTTTTTCTTCCTTTATTTAAGCTATTTATCACATTGTATCCTCTAGGCTCTATGAAGATTCAGTGTTCTGAAAACCATTATTAATAATCCAAAGATACTGTTTCCTTCCACCTGATCATTAATTTCTAATGTCTGCAATTATATCCTATCTGATGTTGCGAAAGTCTAATACACACATATAATTTTTTTTAATTAACATTGGTTGCCTGCAAGCTATTACTTTTAGTCCCTGACAAGTGACTACAGAATATATTCTTTTAGGCTGGAGTCTTCCAAGATAATGCAACTTTATTCGCCATTCATACATTTAGCTCTGATCTTTTTTTCTCCTTCACAACACTGCACATGATGCAAACTTCATATTTTATCCTCATTGCTTACCCACATGTTCAACTGTAAATTACAAGTCAACAAGAACATCAAAAAATCATGTGGGCAAAAGTAATGCACAGAGGAATGTGGGTCCTGTGCAGGCTGGCAAGACAGTCTCTGCAGCACGATGAACAAGGCCATTCCCAAAACAAATTAGTACCTTTGGGATGTACTGATATTGAAATGCCAAATGAAAACCAAGCATGGAAAGAGAAGCCTAAGCAGTCATCTTTTAGCACCAAGAGCAGGTCTGCAATCTTCCAACTGGGCAAGATTATTGTCTGTTCTGACACGCAGTAATGATGGTCCTGATTTCTTGTTATGCTATATGTGAAAACATACTTAAGGGTATATTTGCATTCTGCTCTAATAGCTGACCTGTAAAATTAACTGGCAGTGCCAGTTTTCCACCTAGGCTAGGTGGAAAACTGATTCAGAATCAGCCTGATTCTGAGCCATCCAGAACATATTTTTAAAGAGATGTAAAGTGGTGATATGTAACTTGCTGCAAACAGCAAATTAGCATCCACAACAAACTTGGTTCTATTTCATTGAAAAATACCCTAAGTGCCAGCAGGCAGTCATATTCGGATGCCTGCCATTAGCTCTCACAACTGGTGATGGAGAGGGAGCCAGTACAGAGAAGAAAAGGTTGTACAATTGTGGAATTGGTTGCTAATAATGCCCTAAGAGAGCTCTCTCTCATTCAAACAAACAAGTCAATGCACAGCAGCCCAGCAAGTGTACTTTGTTTAGTGCAGGGTGAACAGGCTTCATGGGCAAACAAGGAGTTAATTATTGAATCAGCAGGGAACATGTGGTTCTGAAGTAGGTAAAAGACAGAGGGGGCACTTACCAAACCTGCCAGGCACGACTGGGAACAGAGGCCATCAGCCGAATATCATCACTTCTGCAAGTGGATGCTAAAGCCAAGAAAGGTTAACCTGTGAAACAGCTCAGTTTAGAAGCTGAAAGTAGATGTGCTATGGCAAAAAAACATATGAGCAGGCAAAAAGAAAAGACGGCAAGAGAAACTGAGGCTTTCTTTCAGAGAAGGAGTTACACAAAAGAAGATGTATGTGTTTTGATGACAGCCCACACAAGAACACATTGTGTACACTGTCAAGGGAAGGCAGGCTGTGTGACTTACTGTGGTCATAAACAAACTAAAAGACACTAAGAATGTAAAAGGGCATTTCAGTTCTCTGGCACTTCAGAAGTGCTTCAGAAGGCAAATAATCATGTTGATTTAAACCTAAATACATTCACGTTTTAAACTTGTATTTTCCCTTGGCAGAAAATCAAATGTCCCTTGTTAGAATTGGGTGTTTCTCCAGTCAATGTCTGCCAAAACCAATTATTTAGCAGGACCCAAAACTATTTGTACAGAGATGCTGAATTCAGTAAAGTTACAGAAATGAAAATAAACATGTTTATTTTCTAAACGCTGTAAAACCTAATTTCAGTGATTTGGGGAATTTGTCTAAAACCACTGGCTTGTGGTCTGAAAAGAAATAATTTTAAGGAACAAACAAGGATATACACGCTTCCTCTCTTCAAAAACTGCATTAATGACATCTCACTTAAAATTGTGGACTGACTCAAGTGAAGCCAAATTTTTTCTTCCCGTGTGTTTAATTTTTGCCAGGAAAATTCCAGTTTGACTCAACAAAGAATTTTGTTCCTATTCACTGTTTGTGTTCTCTGTGTTCCAGTTTGTCTTCTTTACTAAGAGATTTCTGTATTTGCCCAAGCTTACAACTGATATGCACCATGGGAGCAGCTGGCTTCATGCTAAGTCAGTCTAGCAGCATATTCATCTGGGATTTCTTTCTGTAGAGAACAACAGTAAGGATACCAGTGCAAAAGTCTGGAGCAAGGAAGATTCATAATTTTTTCATCATAAACCCTTGTTGCAACTGAAACTGGATTATCAAAAAAGAAATAGCCTCTTATCAAGTTGTGCACACCTACTTCCAACAATAAGGATGATATTCTGAATAATTTATTCATTCTTTATACAACTGAATTTTCTACATCCAGATTTTTTTTCCCAAATAATAAAATGGATCGTGCAAGTTATTGGCATAAAATGCTATTTTCCACTAGAAAAGCAGATAGGCATGTTTCAGAAAGAAACATGAAATCAGTAAGCTTTTAGCATAATAAGATCCTAAATTATAACTGTCCCTACAGACTTCACAACACAGACAAATTCAAAGCATTCTAGATCTCTAGCAATGGCTCAGGCTGTTTGTTAGTAAGCTGGTCAAACAAACTGCTTTCCCACACCTAAAAATGCTGCCACAGAAGGACAAAGTTGAAATTGCCCTGTTTGAGTAACACTTGTTTCCATCCTGCATTACATAGTTTAGGCTTTGATTAGACTTTTAAAATACTAAATACAGAACTGCACTTCCCACAGTTACTGCTTTGATTTTTATCTTCCACATTTATTTTTTACTGGAAGCAAGTATTTATTTGTATTTTCAATTTTTTACTACTATGATACTATTTTTACATTTCATGTAAATTGAAGACTAGATATCTGAAGTTTGAAAATAGGCTGTGATGGTCATTATCTTACATCTCTGTGAGGTTATTTCCTTTGCATCATAACTCATTCACTGTGCATAATCTTTAGATCCATTAGAGTCAAAATTTCACCCACACCTTCACTGCATGCAGCACCTGTAAACAAGAATGTACCCAAAGTCCAAGATCAAGAAACAGAAAGCAAGGAAAGAGCCATAAGAACTGTAAGGTGTGTAGTAGGAAAGTGAGCAGAGAACTTCTCAGAAGCTCTTCTGATGCAGACACAAAATTCAGGTAATTGATAATCATGTAGGATTTAACAGAAGCTTCAACTGAAGTTACTATGTTTTCATGTTTATAGTAGTTCCTATAGCAGCAATCTTTGGTTCTATCAGGAATTTTAAACATTAATCCCAAAGGAAGAGGAGGATTAAGGTACAATACAACTGCTGCAAGTGCACCCAGGTCAAATTTGCTTGCAGGTACAGCCACTTTGACAAGCAGCCAAGCAGAGCACCATGTCTTAGTCACCAAGGATTGGCTTTTGTGACACCAGACAGTGCAGGGCTAAAAATGCCATAAGGCATTTAATATCATGGTGATGATGATGGAAGCCATTGGCAAGTTCTCTTCAGTTGTGCTGTCCCTCTTTTTACCTTAAGGTAAGAGAAAAAGGCCTTTTTTTGGTTTATACATTAAAAAAAAATAAATCATGCCACTTGCTTTCATCAAAAGCCTGACAAGGAAGAGTGTGGTTTTAAGTTAACTTACTGGAGATTTATGAAACTAATTCATTTTCTTAGAGGAGAACAGATACCTTTTAGGGAGGATGTTTCAAAAGATTCTGATGCATCAAAGGAAAAATATAGACACTACTGGCTATTTTAAGTTAAATTCCCTCTTTGCCCCACTCCAAGCCCCCCTATTTATTGGGTGGAGGACTCCTGCTTCCTTTGTTACCAGAAAGCCCAAAACATCTTGGAGATTAGTCTCATAGGCAAATTCCTATGGCATGACTCAGTGGGTGTGGTTAAGTTTTTAACAGGTTTCAGCCAGCATTACTCTTCACTTACATAAAAATTGCTTAAGATACTGTCCAAAGAAGAGGAAGTGAAGAGGAAAGTCAGTTTCAGCATAGAATACAGAACCTGATAACATGTTCCCATGTAAGTAAGAGCATGGTACACAGGACAGCCAAAATAGGCATCAGCTGTTCCAGCACCGGGACCAATCTTCCTACCCGACAGTAAATTCAGTCCATTGCAGACACCCAACTCCTGATTACCTTGCAAAATGAAAGGCGGATGTTTGGGAGACAAAAGTGCTTTCCTGAAAGCCAGTTTAAGTGAATCTAGTGACTAGAAATTTATACACAAATATATATACAGAGACATGATGGTCCTTTCCTTCAATTTTCATTAATAAAAACCTTACATTTTACAGAGCAGAAAGTGGCTGCTAAAGCCTGGATGCCTCTGCAATATCTGAATCCACAACAACTCCATGTATGTTCATCCCAAGGAGGAAACCATGCTATTAGACTGGCAATTAGTGTAGTTGAGGCATACAATAATCAAGATTGAACCTTGCTCTGCCAATCTTATCCCTTTACCCTGAAGCTGTATTTTTGTGAAAAAGACTGTCCTTTATTACAAGACAAACAGACTACATAATCAATATTCTTCATCTCCCCAAATATTCCATCTCTAGTCTTGCTCAAGTGTAAATCACCTTTCAAAGACTGGTTAGTTACAGTTAATTGTTTAAGCTGTAGTCAGAATTTCCTAACAAGACAATCACTTATTTTTTTCATCTTCTAAAATCTTCCTCCAGCTAGAGGAAATGTAGCCACTCACAGCGGGAAAAAAACCCCTCCACAAAGCTCTCAAGTGAATTTAAATAGGAGGGGAAAAAATAAAAAATGCACATTTTTAGGAATCAGCAATGAAGCCAAAACTATTAGGCTTCTACTACAAAAGTAGATTTCAGTTTCTAACATACACGAAAATAATCTCATGGAAGGAAATTAAAGGATTTATGGAGAAAAAAAATCCCACCTCTTAGTGCAGCATCTGTACTGGAATGAAAGTGATTTATTTATATTACACACAGAGATTTTTATTAAAAAGGCTGGTAATGGAACATTTTATTTTAATGCATCAAGTTGATAAAAGATTAGTTACAGAAATTGTGTATAATGTTGTATAAGTCACATGGATGGGCTATTTAAAAAAAAGATTTGATAAGTAGAAGAACACATCTCTTATTTTAGTTACATTGTAAAGTGCCTTGTGTAGTCGTATTCTATCGTTGGAATGACCGCCTGTACAAATTTCAAGAAAATAAGAAGGTACCTGAGTTTCTTATTAAGGAAAATGTACAATGGCAAGAAATCCTGCAAAACAAAGCAGAAGTCACATTCAATGGTCTGCTCAGCAGTATTATTTGCTAACAGGAAAATAACACCTAGTTACTTCAGAGATAAGAGACTGGGAGATTAATATTGCAGAATTCTGGTAATGACATCTGACAGTTGACCAAGAATAGATCTTCCTGGCTTAAGTTAATGCAGGGAACCAGAAGTTATTTTCAATAGATCTTGCAGACATCACAGAACATTACCAACTCCATTTACATTCTTAGTATTTGTTATTAACAAATGCCATGGTGAATTGTACCCAGCAAGGTTAATCCCTAGCTACCTTCCTGTAGTTGCAGGGAAAGGAGAATCCTCTGCTCAGTGTTTCAGAGGCTCAGAAAAAGAAATCAGCTCCTACTCTGACCCATCCTTCAAAAGAGCTGCTGCCTGTTCATGAGGGACAGTACAGAGATTAGCTTTACCAAGCTGAACAGTTTGCCTTTGCAGAGAAGAGTTCCCTTGTATACATCGCCTTCAAATGCATGTTGGGCCTGAACTTGCAGTCTGGAGTATATTGAATAATTACAATCTCAAGTCTCTGTCCATGTGGGAAAGAGGCAGACAGGGAACTGAAAAATTAATAGAAATCACTACTTTCAAGTGACTATTAAGTTACATTGCTACTAGACATAAGTAAACCCAACTATTTTGACCTAACAGTCTCATGGACCACTTCTTCACAAATGGAAGATACATGAAAATGAGTAAAGAAATGTTAAAAAGGCCCCAGTTTGTTAAGTGATTAAAAAAAAAAAAAGGCACTCTATTTGCCACTATTGAAGACTAGGAGACTTGAACAACTGTGACAGACAAGTTATTTTCCAGTTGCTTCATGCACAAATTGAGCAAGTCTCAACTCATACAGTAAATGAGAATTTCACTGGTTCAGGACCTTTAGCTGCTCAGTAATTCCTGCTTATTTGCCCTACAACAGCAAAGAACACTACTCTGAAAGGACACACCTGCTTTTATCATGGAGTTTGCTCTGGTCAGAAAGTATACTATCAATTGCTACAAAGTGTAACTAAGATCACTCAGCTTCCTGAAAGAAAGCTCTAATTGTGAGGCATTTGATATTGATATTCAGAGTAGTTCAAGTGATTTTCATTGCTTTTTGTCAGCAATGTCGCTTTACCAAGATACTGCTCACACACAAAATAGAGAATAGTGGGACCACTACACCTTACAGAAATTTATTTCAGATTAAAATTTAATATAAAAGCTGCTCTGGTAAGCAGTGATTACACTCTGGATGGAGCCTGTGAACCTCCAGTCTCACCCTCCAACACTGCCATCTCTGTTTCATGCTCACAGCCACCTCCTTCACCCTTACAAGCAAGGGCTCAGCCCTGTGCTTTCAAACCTACCTGCTTTCCCCATTGCTCCTGCTGCAACACCACCTCACGTTCCCCCAAAAACTTAATGGAATCTGCTTGCACAAAGGAGCTCATCCCTGAACTCCAGCAAGTGCTACCCCAAGCAGCTGTTCACTGCTTTCATATACAATTGTGCTTCAGCTTATGAACCTTGAGGTAACAGACCTTATACTCCAACAACTCTCCAAGAAACTGAGTAATAATGAAAAAGGATACATATGAACTCCAAGTTCTCCCCCACCTTCTGCAACAGTCTCGATTATTTTCTTCATGACTTCTGCATGCCTGAAAAACAGATCAGAAACAAAATATTTTAAAGAAGCGGCAACCCCCTCTTCATCAGCAAGAATAGTTTTTGTGCAAATTAAATAATTTTGGACCATTAGCTTCAGAAGCAGCAAGGAAATTTTCAGTTTACAGAGAAAGTAAAATGGCAACAGTAACTGAAAATTAAGTGATGAATGTAACATTACATTCCTTTACATTTAACAGCTCCTTACATTCCCACAGAAAGCAAAAAATGTTGTATGTTACAATGTAGACTGAGTGCCGTGAGAGGGAATACATACTGCTTGACACCAGTGTAACTTTTGATTGCTAAATGCTGATAAAGCCCCCGGGTGAGTCCCCAGAAGATAACACTGACCAGCAGCCAGCCACCAGAAGTTCCCAGATGCCCCCTGAAGATGATGTCTAGAAACTGCTGTAACGTTTTTAGCTGCCTCTGCTGAACTCAAATTTGCAAAGCAGATTAAATCAACCCTGCTTGAGGATTGATTTAGAGTATGGAAACTTTCTCTGGTGGTAACTTGGGTTCTACAGCAAACCAACAGTTTTTAAGCTAGTTTCTTACTTCTTGTAACTGTTATTGTAAAGCGCTACAGGGAAGGATGAACACCTCCTCAGGTCACGGAGTTTTTACATTCTCATCAGTGACATCCCAGACCTACTATGAACAACACAATATTTGTGTACAAAGTCAGTCTTGGGAATGCAACACAAAATTACAGAATAGCCAGAGCTGGAAGAGACTGGTCACCACCTAGTCTAAAACCCTCCCTGCTCAATGAGCAGTCATCCAGAACAGATCATTCAGGATCTTGCCTGCTATAGTCTGGAATATCCTTAATGATAAAGACTTCAAATCTTTTAATGACCAGTTACAATGTGGAAGAGATGTTCTTGCGTTCAAGGCAGTTCTTCTATCCCATAAACTAAGGGATGAAGAACATATCAAATCAGAGGTGAGAATTACTCTATGTTAAATTATGCTTTATTTATGTACCTTTAATACAAACTCTCAAGTTGCATAATTAATCTTACTTTTTCTATACTTCAACCTTGTTTTAAACAGATGATTCTGTAAGTAATCTTCACCAGTGACATAATATAGGGCTATGGGCATCCATCTACACAGCACTGCAGGTTAGTGAGCAGCAGCAGTTCCAAAAACTCATCCCAAAACAACCAAAGTGCCAACTGAGAACAAGGATGAGTGGGAAGCAGGGTTTGCATAACTTTCTGACCATGCCTTGATACCAGAACGTCAATCCAAAGAGCTGCCCAGCAACTGGCATTTAGTAGTTACCTCTGAAGTTAAACATGCTGCCAGTGCCTGCAAAGAAGGAAGGAAGCTGTTGCAAAGTTACCAAGATGCACTGTAAACAGGAACATGCAAGTCTGGGTAAATATTTAAGGTCAGCATTTGCCATTTACTGTTGGTCCTTGCAAGTCAACTAACCCTCAGAGCTGATTCCAATTCTGGATCCCCACGATGCCCTGTGGAACATATGCCATTTCAGGTGCCAAGGCCCACTGCCTCTCTGTAGGAACCTGGCCACTGTCAAAACTTAAGTTTTGACCTTATGCAGAACTGCGGACTATTTTTTTTACTGGCACAGAATACAGGTCACCATGCAGCCACTCAGGTCTTCAACCAGCATACTGGCTCAACTTCATACGTCTTAATGACATTTCTTCTTTGCTGTTTTCTAAGAACTACTCAGGTATCTCAAATTCTACAATGGCCACAGAGTAATGGTCATTCTTGCTGCCATACAGTAACTCATGAAAAGCTTTGCAGGTGCTTTATAAACTTTATAAAGTTTGTTTCCTGTTTTCAGTCTCCTTCTGCAAAATATCTTGGAGGAATGAATATGTAATATGTAAATACTACTTCCATTAAAATAGAAAGAAATAACTTTGAAGAAATGTAAGCTAAAGTATTTTGGTATCTAGAAATCTTTCCCTGAGATATTCAGAGTACAATAGAAGCAACAAGAGCTCGGAAGACTATCACTGTTTATTCTGAAATGGAGAAAAATAAGTCCTTGGAATCAGTGCAAGTAATTACGATTTAATTGTAAACGAGTTTAGTAGTTAACTCGTTTGATAGTTCCTTCATAACACTTTTTCATAACAGAAAAAGCTGCGAACCATGATTAAAGCAGTTTACAGCAATTAATGAGGAAGTTGACAGTGTTCCTTCCAGTACCATAAAAATGCTGACAAGAACTACAGCTTACAGAAGAGCTGCAAGATGAACAATTTTCACTAACTACTCAAAATAGAAGCCATCTCAAGCAGCTGACAGTGGCATCCGACTGCCGTTTCTTTCCTTTCTCTGACGCCCGACACGAGGACACTCACGTCACAAGAAAAACGTTTGGAATCATACAAATATCCCACATTACACAATTGCTGTAACATGATGGGAAGCAACAGCAGCAGACATAACTGAACACTCATACTTCCTACCTGAATTAAAAACACAGCAACAGTTTGGCTATTAGTTTTTATTCAGAAGCCCAGACCTTCTTAGCTGTTAGCCTTACCAATTTGAAAAAATAGAATAGCTCATTTTGGAGTGAAAGAAAACACAGTTAAAACCTCCATTTTAGATATGCTATTAGCCTCTTTCTCCACAGCCTCAACACCACCTTTTAAACTCCTTCCAGTGTTAAGCACTTGCAGATCCATGACATTTCTTTTTGAAAAGGGCTACTCTACTGTTTCTTCCACTTTTAAGACTAGCAACAAACCTGTTTCACTTCACTATCAATCATCTCTTTCATGCTCAAAGCTGAAACAAGTCTCATGATGTAAACCACTCCTTCAGGCATAAGTGTAGATTACATTACAAAGGAATGGCACTTCACTGGCTCCAGAGGAAGAAGTGAAAACATGACCACAGGGCTCTCACCTGGGAAGAGACTCAACCCAAATTCACAGATTAGCAGTGCACTGCTAACACCTCTGCAGAGTAATAACTAAAATTCAGCAGGTAACATTGCAGCCACAGCCCAGTAATAAACCCCCCAGTTTTACCCAGTCACTGAGGGCTGCCATGCCCAAATACCTCTGCATCTTTTTTTGTTCTAAGAGTGCCCTCCAAATATGCATCAATAGGAGCTTCTGCCCAATTTACCAGCAAGGCTCCCAGCAAACACAAAGTAAATTAGATTTTGGCTTCAGGATTTTTTTCCTCCTTTTCTCCTATTAATCATCTTCCCAGTCAGTCTGTTAAGACCTACATTCCTCCCACTTAACACTCCTTCAAAAATACTAATTGCACAAAAAAGCTGCATCCATTTTTTGTCCAAAATCCTTCAGACAGCAAACAATAAGACAGTCAAAGTCACTAACATGTTGAGATTGAGACCGGCATCTTCATACAGGGTACAAGAACACCTTACTGGATCAAACCAAAGATCTACCTGGTTCTGCTTCCTATCTTATAGCACATGCTTTAAAAAAAGGCTGGAACAAGCACCTCATAAATGCTCTGTCCAAAGCACTACTAATTTCCAGCACTATGCTGAAAATTACCCAGGGACTTTCTTATTCTGAACCCTTCTAGTAACAACATTTTTAATAATCTTGATGAATTTGTATTTCATTAACATATTAATGCTTAAATAAGTACTTAGTTTAGTCAGGTTATCCTTTCTGGCTTTGAACATGCCAGCAGAGTAGCATTCAGTGCCACCAGTTTCACTACTGGAAGAAAACTTAAATCCTATTACTTTACCTCCTGAATCATTCATAGTGAAGGTCACTGATATCACAAGTCCCTGCTCAGCTTTTTGCAAATATTAAGGGTCACAGATTATTCAATCATTTCTTATGGGAAGAGCTTTATAACTTCAGTTATGCCAGACAAATATCCGTTATCTTTTCCGGTTTTAGCCTTCCTTCACCTCTCAGATTACAGAACAGATGACAACAGCTGCACTGCAGTATTCACCATGTGGTGATACCACAGATTAACAGAGGCCTTATGTTGTTTTCTGTTCTAGTCTTCATTATTTGCTTTACAGTTCTCCCAGTTCCGCTTGTACTACTCTTGGGCAGCCAGACTGATATTTTCATGTTAGTGCAGGCTTAAACCTGATGATTTAAAAACAAAGAATAAACTTTACAACTCCAAAGTTTTCTGCTAGACCACTAGAGGGGGAAAAGTTATTTCCCAGTTGTACAACAGTTTCTCTGCTCAGTAGTGTCCATATGGAAGTCTGCCTGCTTGGCAAAAGCAAGCACTTCTGAAAAGCAGTGGCTAAAGAACTGTGAACTGCAAGAAGAATGACATACAGATTTACGAAGCATATGAATACATATCCTCATAAGACCAAAATTAGCTATAAAGTACTTGTTGCAAAGTTCCCTTGCTCGCTTCTCTAATGACTGATGAATAAATAAATGCTAAAGCAGAAGCAAAAATGCTTTGAGTCTGTAAAAATGACCATAAGCTTGTCAACAAGCTGATTATCTGACACTCAGCTAGTGACATGGATTCCAAAGTGTTTAAGTCAAAGGAAATTAAACGGGTAATCTGTTCTCTGAATTTTTTCTTCTGAACATATGCAATCACACAAAGACTTTCTTTTCTTAGAAGATAAAAGCCCAAACTTTATCTCCAGGAACTTCATACTGTCAAGAGGAATTACACTATTTCAGATACTGGCTCTGTATCACTAAGACACCTAAGAGGATGTTAAGGCCTACATCTAAGACAAGATGCACCTTTCAAAGACCTAGAAAAAAAATATCTGTGCAGCAAGTCAAACTACAAGCTCCCTACGTTTTGGGTGAGAAATGTGGAAAATGGAACAGAAAATACCCAAAAACCCCAAACATGTTTTGCAGTTGTGTTCAACAAATATTTCGGTGTGACAATCCCATGATCTCTATTTATCAGTGCAAAATTTAAAGGGGAGCAGGAGGTAGTCAACATGAATTAAGAAGCTGCTATTTAATGTTCCAATAGCTTTTTCTGCTGCCAAAGTATACATTGCACTTCAATCCTCCCCAAAAAGTAGACAAAAGGATAAAACTTTATTTCATGGAGTTCTGGTAGCCTGCCATCTTCTGGAGTACATAGGGAAGCTGAGTTAAAAAAAGCAAGTCGATCAGAGAAGACAGTGGTAACTGCAGAACACACTTGCTGCAACGAATGGAATGAACTCAGACACTTGCTGATCCCTTCCTTTTGCCTGAGAAGGTAACAGACCACTACAGGAGACAACTGTAGAAGTATTCCAGAAAACTTGAAGAAAATCCTTAATAAGAGCAGTGAAGTGTCTTGTTATCTGCAGGCTGTATCAGACCAGAAAAAAAGACCTACCTGCATGGATGAACTGAGCACATGGGAGGTGGAGGAAGATGAGGATGGTTTTCAATGGTCACTGTTTTCTTGACATGGTCTTGACTAATATCTTCATACATGTGCTCTACTGTCAAAGGCTGCCGCTGCTACAGAGGAACAAGGAACACGAGAACAAAGGAATTACTAACAAAGAATCTCGCTCCTTTCTAACATCACCAACAGATGGTGCCCCAGAAATTACAGGCATCTAAAATACAAAAGTTCTGAAGGTACAATGAAAGAACTGAGTGTGTTAAAATCCATATGGTATAGAAACAGTACTGCACGGATTTTCCTTTGAGTGGCGAAGTCAATGTATTTGACAACCAGCTAGGTTCCCACCTTGGTATTTGAGCAGTGGGCCCTACTCAACTTTAACTCAAGAAACCTTGTGATTAAAGTTAAATCTATATATTCCCTTCCTTCTGAAGGTGATGAAAACACATACCTGCTTACTTGACTGAGTTTACGGGGGAAATTACCAGTTCTACAGTGCTAACAAATATGCCAGTGGCTTCCTTCAAAATGTGCTCAGTTACCATCTACAGTTTTCAGTGAAATTGTTCCAACTTGCTGTAAGTACAATAAAAGTCCTGCTTACAAGCCCACATTGCTTAATGGTTTTCTCACCATTTTTTCCTTTAAATTTCTATTGTGAATAAGCACCAAAATATGCTTTCTATTTGACACAGTGAGTCTAATTTCACAGAAGTAGGAAAAAAAACCCCAACAATGATATACCTCATCATATCCAAATAACCAGAGCCTTGGAGTTTGGTAATATTTGTCATAAGTGATGTAGAGGTCATAGGTTCTAGTCTGTAGAATAGCATCTTCCCCTCCAACATCAACTTTAGTTTTGTTAGCTTCTACAATCTGTCTTGTGTCAAGAGTTGCCTGGTTCAAGGTAAAAATAACAAGATTAACATAGTCTTGCTTGGGTTCCCTCCTTTTACATCCTAAGTAGTTATGCAAAACTGTAAAACTTGTAATAATGTTCTTAAGTGGGCACCCCCCCCTCCCCCCAATATATGGTTTGTTTTTATTTTATGGTTTGGTTTATTTCTAAATTAGGGGTATAGTTTCACCCCCAACAAGTATTTTTTGATTTTATTTTTTGGTGTATTTTTTTAATTATTTTTCAAAAAAAGGTCCAACTTCTTAAGGAAATAGGCAGCTATGTTGTTACACCCCTACCTTCTTCCCCAAGTAACAGACTATTCCAATGAAATTCAGAAGGCAAAGGTCTCAGTATGTGCAGGTTCATGAGGACCTTGGCATAGTACCACAAATAATGAGGCTTTATGTTTTCTCTCATACAAGTCTGATGGATTGGTGTAACCCACTGAACCTACAGGCCACTCATCCTCCCTGTGTAAGCCCCAAGAACCACCACTGCATTTTTAATTTCTCATGAATACAGCACAGTGTGTACAAGCACAGCAAAAAGGATTAGCAAAACCAAGGAAAATTTCCGTGGGCAAAATCTTTGAGGATTCAAGGGTTCAAGTTAGTGCAGTAGATTGGCAGGAGACAAATCCATAGGAATCCAAGCTCAGTAAGCTCTACTACTCATAAGCTTGTTATTTCAGCCATTTGTTACCCTTATTTTTCCTTTGCTTGTGCTTATATTTTAACAGGCAAGATAGAGAACCGTTCACTCACATCATCTGTCTCCAATAGCCCACTTTCTTCATACTCTGAAAAGAAGACCCATAAAATTCTGTGTTCAGCTTGTAGCCAGTCATTGTATTTGTCACTCACAAACAACTACGTAAAAAAAAAAAAATCGACACGTATCTAAAGAAGTTTTATTCAGGTAAATTTCCCAATCCCCAAACCAGACTATCCCTTTTTAAACACAAATTTGACCAAGACTACAGTAAATAGGTGAGGAGCAATACTTCAGTGATTTTATACAGGCAGATAGAGATTAAGTGTAGGTACGAAGCTGGAAGGAAGCTGTGCCAAATCCCTAATTTATACTTTCTTAGATCTGTTCTGCTACACAGTTTTCCAATCAGGTTTTTGGCACACAAGTTAGAGCAAACATGCATCAATAATCAATAAAACAGTACAAAAGATGCTAAAGAGCACAGGCCTACTGAAATTTTTCAGCATGAATTCTTTGCAAAGAATGAGTGGTGTTTTAGAGTGTACTGCTTTAGTTAAAGACCTGAAATAAAATATGTTCCACCCAATTTAAGGAAATACCTTCCATGTCTGCAGCTTCTCCTTCATCTTCCTCATCATCATCTTCACAAGATGCTGAACACTCTGGTATTTTTATATTATCCTTTAGAAGTTAAATTGAAAATACTGCTTTAATGACTGTTGCATCTACACAGCCTAACAAAAAATTTAAGGCGTTAAGTTCAGTCAACATATTCAGTGATTCAGAAAGATAATTTCTGAAATATTAAGAAGGACTACACTGAACTCAAATATTTGCTTAATAACTCATCCTAGTTTCAAAGTCCTAATATGACATTAAAAATCCATTTTAAAAGTTTTCCTTTGACTTTGCAATCTGGAATGATTTAATTCCTAAAAGAAACGTGACCATGGTGTTAAAACAATCAGAAGAGCCACCTATCTCAAATGACAGGCAATGACTAAACAGTTAAGACTAAACATGTAGGTTAAGATTTTTCTAAGTTCTAACCCACAGCCAACTGTGTAGTAGTTATCATAAAATATCTCAAGAAGGGGACCCATAAGGATGATTGAGTCCAACCCCCTCGTCTTTGTGAGACTACATAAAACTCTCTCAATATGACTAAAAGTGTCACCCCATTTCACACACTACGAATCCTGTCCAGTTCCTTAATTTTTTAAAACACAAGAGAATCACAAAGGGTATCACATTTTGATATAATTCTGCAAGGAAACATAGAAACAGAAACAAATACAGCACAAGCCCACAGTCGACTTTCAGGCCTTGCACAGCATTAGAGTCCAATGGACAACTCCAATGAAATCCAGAAAGTAAAGGTCTCAATTTACAGAGATTTCATAAAGGTTTTAGGAGAATACTCCAAATAACTACTACAGTTAGAAGCTCCTCTGAGCATCAGGTGGCTGATTTTTCATTTATAAAACCCAAACCACCAAGACCAGTAAGAAACTAAGTTACAAAGTGCATTGTCAGAACATCAGCAGGAAAGAGTTGTCTTCCTGGACTGGACCTGCGAGCAAGCAAGCTTTTCTACATACAATAGAAATGAAATTCAATGCAAAACACACAACAGCAGTTATGAATCACAGTAATATTCCGCAAGTATTGTGTTTTGCAGAAATAACTCAGTTATTCCTTGAGTATTTCTTCCACCCTCATGTTACTGACTTGTAAAAAAAGCAGTATTTTTAGTATATTCAGCAGTCATTTGGAATACCTGCACCTCACAGGTCATCAAATCGATAGCATTTTGAGCTGTTTATAATTATGCAGTAGCATAGGGCAGCCCATTTTCATTCCCCCTAATTTTTAGAATCCAAAGCTTCTTGGTTGGTTTCAAATCTCACACCACACAGAGAGAACTCCCCTTACAAACTCGTCTTTAAACGCATTTTGTGTCTCTGACTTTTTCCATGTTTCTGAAACATGTTAGCCAATACACTTGCATTTCAAGTACTTCCTGAAGACTTAAGTTTCAGGTTTTTTTCCTGCTGAAGTGACTTTGTGGAAATGTGCAGAATCTGAGGATTTCATAGCCTGTATACATTTAAACAGGTAAAGCTCATCTAAACTGAAGGGCATAAACCTGTCAAACTGGACCAATGTGATAAAAGTCTGCTTGCTGTAGTTGAAGACCACAAAGAAATACTTTACATTCCCACATTACTTCTCCATATAAAAATTTCTTTACACTGGATTTCCAAACACTAATGTCTTGGAACACAAATGTGTGGTATCAGTATAAATAGAATTTAATTTTCAGTTTGTAGAAGTCTGGCACAGGAGCACACTGGCTAAAGGCATTTCAAAAAGACAAATGCCTCAGTAAACACAGCAATAAGGAGATGCACCTGCTTAGACTAATAGCATAGGCTATGAGGGTCAATGTACATCTGCAAAACAATTAGTGACCAAGTGTAATTTAATCTTTCACAGGGACTAGTAGATTGCCACTGGTAAAACTACTATTACCTTCAGGTCTGTAATAAAGCAACAGAAAAATTTAGAAACAAGTACCTTACTGTCCAGTGTGATCTCCTTAACTGCTTCTGTTGCACCCACTATACCTGTAAATTGAACAAGAAGTTTGTGTTAAAAAAGCTTGGCTCTTCATCAAAGAATAGCGTAGAGTTTGCAAGGATTTCAGAAAGCAGTGTCTCATCTTTCCACGTCACATCTCACAACCACCTTGTTATGTCAGAGGGTGTTCATTTGGTATTGGTATCATGCTTAGTGCTGGACATCCCTAAGCCAACCATATCAGTAACACAGGGCACCACAGCACAGATGTGCCACGTCTTACAAACTCCCTGATGGAACTCTGCAAATTTGGACTTCTATTTTAAGGTATTTTTGCATAAAAGTAAGGTCAGGACAGGCACTCACATCACAATAACAAAACTCAACTTCATGAAAAAGGCAAGCATTTATGAGTATTTCTGAGCTTCCTGGAATCAATGACAAAGCAAAATGTAGCAGAGCACTCAATGCTTTTAGCTGAAGGGAAGCAGGGGTATAAAACCACCCCAAATCATAGTAGTGTCCACTCTTGAATTCCTCCCCATTAGCTTTCCAGTTTTACTGCAGTTCTTACACAGACCCTTTTGGGATATGTGCCAAGATTGTGCCTTGACAGAGTACATTTAACTGATTAACTCTTCAGCTTCTGGAAACAGATTTTATCTCATTTCACAGCATTTAGAGACCTGGCAAGGTTTAGTCGGGGTGTTACAGCTGTGCTGGACTGTATGGTGCCCAAATCAGCCAACTCCAAAAGGAAAAACCTGGCAGAGAAGTCGATTCACAGCAGGGATGGATACTGCACACTTAATTCAAGGACAGGACAAAGCTATTCCAAATTATTTCTTTGGTTTGGGGGCATTCGATTATGGACTGTGATGCCTTTAAGAAATGCCAATGATGAAAAATCTAAGTCTACAGAAAAAAAAGGCATCATCTCCAACACGTTTTCTCCCCACCCTGGCAAACTATTCAGAGAACTTTCTCTACATTACAGCAGAAAATATTACACCAAATAAAGAAGAAACTGAGAGGAGTACTTTTGGAAATGGTGGAGAAAATATCATTGAAGGACAGAATTGTATTAACACATGATAGAACATCAAGAAACAGACTAAAACTAACAAAACTGCCAATTAGAAAAAACCCAGAAGTATTTCTAAGACACTGTGCTAGAAAAGCCAGTGAGATGGATTCATATAAGCAGCATTTTTTAGAATTCTTTATAAACACAAGCTCATTTAAGGCTTGATTGAAAAAAAGGATCATCTCCCACACCCATCTCTGTACTTAACATCTTTATTTTGAGAACAGCATCCACAATTTGAACTAACACCCTCTTCACAGGATTTCCTTACTAAGGAATGAGTCACTACACAACTCATATTTTAAAATAACTTCCTAGAACTTTAGTAAGAAAATACTGAAATAATTGCCACCATCTCTGAAAAGGAGCCTGTTTCAAGCATACACAGCCACAGTCAAACATCACGTACCAATCAGGTGGGGTTAGCTGATAATGTAACTTATTTCCTCCAGACTACATATTGGAACACAGACACGTGTATGTAAGAAAGATTTTACTTTCTAAGAGTGGAAACTGAAAATCAGATTACCAAATGCAAAGCATGAAGCAAGACCTTGAATACCTGCATTGTGAAAAGTGTCTACCCATCCCCCATCACCATCATCTTCTTCTATAATTGCCTCCTGCTCATCTGAGTACTCCATCTGCTTACACCTTTTATAGCACGGCACTACAAGAAATGGCAAAACAAAAAGAATGCAGTCAGTCATTCTTATACAAAACCAGACTGGAGCATGATATCGTCCTGCAAGGCCTTCTAAAATGTGGCAACCTTTCAACTATCCCTATTTAAGAAATCCTAAAACTGTATTTCAAATGCAAAAGTATGAACTTACAAAAATATGTTGATGTGCTTACCATGTATTTTACTTTATGTAAAATAGGATTGCTGTAGCCTTAGAAATTCATCTTTCTGTTAAGTATTAGAGCAGTTTCATCCAATCTTTTAAGGAGTAGAAAAGAATTAATTCCCCATTTGCTAACGACTAAAGAGAACCTGTAAGTTTTCTTCACATTGGTAAGCAACTAAGGACAACTTTGCCTGGATTTTCATCAGTTTTCCAAACTGATTTGGCTTTAGAATTCTGCTAAAAGTTTGCATCAGCTATTTATGCAATACATTAGGTACGTTTAATTATAACTTAACATCTAGAAGTTTAGTAGGTCAGAATTTATGTGACATTAAGAATAACTTCTGTCATATGCATTACAGAGCCATTCAAATAGAGGTTTAGATAACTTTTTCAGAAAACAGTCAAAGAAAGACTGAATATATGATTAAGGCAAAACAGGCATTTTCCAATAGCATAAAAAAGACTATGTAGAAAATGCTCCTTCCCTTTCTATTAATGTGGAGAAAAACAAATCTGCTGCATGAAGTGCAGCATTTGAAAACTGCTCTTTAACCTTCCAGAAAGGGATGAAAGGGGCGTGAAAGTTGAAGTGAAGTCATCCAAAGACTTCCAAAATGAGGTCTGTGGGATGACTCCCAGTCTCAACTACAGCCCACAACTTTTACTCAGGTGGGAGGCCAACGTGACACCAGCAGCAGGAAACATTATTTTGGAATGTGATCAAGAAGGATCAGAGCAATGAGGAACCTCAGTAGTGGCAGGAAAAGAAACAAAGCAGATCAGCTGGCCATCAAACCATGAGACCCATCTCAGGAAAATATCCAATGCTGCTGTAGTAATTTTTGCATGATAGCGTACTGCAAGACTCCAAAAGCTAGAGAGGAAAATCCAAGCATTTTCCTTTGCAGGAAAAATCTCCTCAGGCTCTCTTAGGGCTAATGCTTCACTTAATAGCTTTGACACATTTTGATACAAGACCACTTGGATTTCCCCATAGTTGTGCCAAAATGTTATCCTTCTTATCCATTAAAAAGGTAGTCACCACATGTATTATATAAACACAGCTGAAGCTGATAAAAAATTAATTCAAGATTGTATCTCTATAATTCTAATTGACAAGGATATTGACATTAACGACATACTTGAATTAGAAGTATCAGTGTCACTATGAAAAACATTTTGAGAACTCTTCAATAGCCTGAGTTTCCAAAGGAAAGAAGAAAATAAACATATTTTTGTTTTAGACACTGAACATGAGTTGAAGCAAAGTTAGACTGAGGTTAATAATGTTTAAAGTTCATTTATATTTCGTTAAGGCAAGCTTTATGTCTCGTATAAAGCTCTAAAGTAGCCTAAGAGAAAGAATTTAGGAGTGCAGGAAAAACTTCTTTAATACTGCAAAACCAGAACATCCGAAGCGTGAGCTATTTGCTTCCCCTATCAACACAATCGGTAGAGTTGACAGTGCAAACACGCTGTCAATGCTAAGCACACTCACATTTAAATTTCAGCCTTACCATTTTTAGTTACCAGAAACTGTTTGTCTGTTGGCAGATAAGCTTTGACTTTGAGTTCTTCTCCTGAAGCCCTGTAAAATGAAGTGCACCATTTGAGAATTTGATGACCTGCAAACAAAAGAACTCTTCTATTTTCACCTTGTGTCAGGAACATTTTATATAATCCTCTTGACCTATTCTCAGAATTGGTTTGCTGTGACTTTACTCTTCCCTACATACATTTGGTATGGTGTCAGAAAGCTTGGCCACCCCAACTGTTCTGAGATCAAAACCATTTTATGCCTCAAAAACTACTTTCACCTTGATATGGCCAAGCAAAGACGGGTTAACAGAATAATCTATGCCACATAAAATCTTCTAGGATCAGCAACAACAAAGTAGCAAATGTCTGAAGAAAGCAACTTCAGAAAAGCAATAGACCTCTGTAAATACAAAATCTGTCCACAGTCACTAGTGCTTAAGTACTCTCAATTTCACATTACTCAAGCCTTCATCTTTAGTGGTTTTTGGTTTGAAATAAAAGTAACGTTCTAAAAAGCTCGTTCCAAACTGCTGCCAGACTCAACATCATGTTTTTTCTGAAGGAGGTGGCAAAGGGGCAGGGAAACAATGATTCAAACATACTAATTTTTCCTTCAGCAATTCCAGGCCCAGCGCAGAGCCAAGACCCTGATGATACCAACTGCACAGATAATGCTCATTGAGGAGCAGGTTAGTTTCATAATGCAAGACACCAGTAAAACAAAAGGAAGCACCTTATTTGCACTCTTACTGTCCACGACACAGAAGGGATTTCCAAGGGCAATCACTGCACAAAGTGAACTGCTGTGGGCTAACTTGAACGCATTTATTAACAAATGCTTGTCAAAATACACCATTTACAACTACTGCCTAGCAATTCCAGGTGCACATGGCCTTTGCTTTTTCAATCACCAAGACAAACCCGGGGAGACATGCTGCTACTGCAGCTAAGCACTAAAAGCTTATTTCTAACAGATTATTTCCCCTAAACCTTAGAAAAACAAACAAAAAATCACCAAGCAAATCCTCATCTCAACTACTGCTATACAGCAATTAGTAAGCCCTGCCTGGCTTAAATATAGAGCCGTCATAAAAGTTTTACTGAAAAAGTCCACTTACTGCTCTGAAATGAGACAACTGTATGGCTAAATCAAATGGAAACACACCGAGGCACAGATAGGAATGCTTTCTTCTAGAATTCTTTCAATTTTACTTACCATTGCCAAGTAGGACAGTGGTGAACTAAGTGATCTCCAGCTGCAACAAACTGTTAAGGCAGGAAAAAAAATTACTGTTAAATATGGCCCAAGGAAACAATCTTCCTATTTTTTCTCGGCGTTAGTATTTAGCTCCACATTCCTTTAATCAATTAACTGTGTAATTAACAAACGCTTCAATCAGCTTGATGCTTTATTTTGACCCCATTTCTCAGCTAACCATGAAAATACAAAGATTAAATCAACTTCACCCGAAATGCTTACCATACACCATAGCAAATTCAGCATTTCAGCTGTGATACTACCTGCCACTCTAGTAAGAACCAAGAAAAGTATCTGGACCTAGTAAGACTGTTTACTTTGTAATAAAGAAATTATTTTATTTGCCACTATTCAAACTTTTACAAAGACAACAAAGAGCTTAATATAAAAAAAATGTTTAATTCTCTTTCCTTGTTCAAAACAATTCTGCAGTCAGAAAAGTGTGACCATCAATCCACTGAATCAGTGAGAGAACTGCAAAAAAGAAATAAACAGCACAGATTTTATATAATGACTATCACTATAATAGTTGATCACTGATGTTAACTAAAAATGGATTACCACTTGATTAGTACGCTAAAATTCTTACAGGTAACTTCACTCTGAAGAAATAGGTTTTAAAAAATTCACTCTGCTTGTTCTTAGTATCAAAGACGAAGCCTTTTATAAAACTGCATTACTATTTCAAAGTGATACTGTCAAGTTAAACTTGCCAGCAATGTCATGCTAGACTTGTGTACAAACTCGAAATTCACGCAGCAAAGTCTAAGCCTCTGGGCTTGTTTTTGTACACATAAATTGAGGAAGGCAAGCCTGCGCTCAAGTGATTTCTGTGGGCTTTGCAGCAGTCCCTTTGGAATATGAGGTGCACAGCTATTGCTACAGGTGCTTCCTTGTCTTGAAGGGCCAGTTTATCCCAGCACCCTCCCCAGCTGCCCAGAGGCTGCTGCAGTGTGACATAACAGGCCTGCAGCGGGTCACAGCCATTTCCTCCCCGCGTCCTCCAAAGGGAGGCGGATCGGCGCAGCAGAAACCACCACAGCGCACACTGCACATGGATTAACGGGCCTAATCTCTGCAAAGTGCTTCCCTTTCACCTATTGTCAACAGAAGCCTCTAGAAAAACTGAATCCTTTAAAAAAAACCCCGGAAAACTCTCCCAATACACAGGGAAACTTTAAAACACATTATCTCTTACATAGTAAACACAAATGAAACTCCACAATTACTTAAAATTCTCTGTTCAAAGAACTGGAACTCTGTTTGTGACAGCAATATTAAAATATATTACTAAAGATGACAAAACAGTGTAGTTTGTGAGTCTAACAGAAACATAGTCCTAAAACAGCATTTGATATTTTATCCACATTTTTTTCACCTTAAGCAGCAAAATTATCTAGCTGGTTTCACTTTCTATCTCTCAAGCACTGATTCCACCTCCTATCTGAATCAGTACAGGAAAATGGAAGGAGATCAATTTTAGGACAACTTTTTTCTGTCCTGAAGAAAATTATTTTAACAATTCCCCTGTATTTTCATACATAATTAAAACAAGTGTTGTCTTTTGGAGGTATTAACTACTAAGAACTCATGACAGGCAAGAATTTTTTGAAATTAAATCAAGTACACAGATAAGTGAAAAGAGGGAGTAGGTGTTGAGTTTGATTAATGAGTCATCTCTAGTTTTAATTTATTCATCCTCAAAGGCAAGCCACAGGAACCCCACAAAAACCTATATACCAGTTAGTGTCTCTGACTAAAATACATCTTAAATTATCCAAGAAATCCAAACTCATTCAAAGAAAATATCCTAGTGTCATTATTCTTCTTTAGCAACCATTTTTATATAAAGACTGTCAAAGGGACAATCAGCAGATCCATGCTCCAGCTTCATCTAAATTTACCAAAAATTTAATCTTGCTGTATAATCAGTTCCCTTGACTACTGTTTTGAAGGACCCAATTTATTCTTCCCAGCAGCATCTAACTTGATCCAGAGAACACAGACTACTCACATTCCTAGTGGTGTTTAAATGCTGCAAACTGTTTAATGTAATGTAATGGAGCGTGGTTCTTGCTGTGTTCTACAGAAGGTGCCTTTACAGTACTACTGCAAATTCTTCTCCCATAAATTATGAAGGGATTAGGTATTGGTAGAACATTTGTCTAGACTTTCTCCATTATTCTAGTTTACATACAATAAAGATCATGTATTATTGTTTAACATATATGAATATTTATACACACACACATATGGTTATCAGAACAGAACACCATGTTGCTAAGCCTGTTTGTCTGTGTGGTACTTCCATGTCAAAGGGAGAGAATGAGTGCTTGCTTGCCAGGCAACACAGCAGAAAAATGCAGGCACCAATATTAGAAAAAATACTTCTGTCCACATTATCTACCTGCATCAGTCATCATTTGCTCCATTTTTTTTCCCATCTCATCTTTACCTTTTTTTATTATTTCATTTTTCTTTCACTCTACCTAACAGTCTTGACACTGTTTTATTAGACCTCTATAAAGACAAAGTATTTGCAGATCAGTAGCACTTTAATATGAGAAAAAGTGTAACAGGGAAATTAAAATAGCTCAACACAATGTTCTTGCTGTTCCAGGAAAAAAAATCCTGTCTGTTGCTCTTTGCACTGGAGTTCTTAAAAAAATACAACTGCTTGGCACCAATCCAAAATACAACCAGCCTAAAGTAGCCTATAGAGAAGAAGAGGAAGAAATAATATTCATTGGATACACGGCGTGGACAAATATATGTAATGATCTTCACAGAGCCTTGGAAGGGACCAAAAAACAGGTAAACAAAGAATGCTCCAAAGATAAAAGCTCCCCTTCCAGCTCCTCAGAGAAAAGATTTTAAAAATCAATATATTCCTGCTTCAGTCCTGAACTCCCATGACAAATGGAGCTGTTGACCCAGCTTCTTTATAATTCTTTCACAACGTAACAGAGAAAAGAAGGATCCCACAATAAGATGCCTAATCCCATCTCAAGAGAAATTATGTTGATCTATTTCATCTGTAGAGTAAGAAACACCACTTAGAAATTTCACTTTCAAAAGCACTAATTGGCAAAGACATGATCTGTTTAACATGGTTGTTTTGCATTTAAAAATGCATCATTACTTTCAAAATAAACTTAAGTTTCTAAATACTTACTTCTTCAGGTGTAATTACTCCAGTTTCTTTAAACTTGGACTCCTGCAAGAAAAAAACGTTTAAAATTTTGAGAACTGCTGACAAATCAACACATTCCACTTTACTGGAAAGAGAAACATCTCTACTTTCGTTTTGCAACTCATTCTGTCCAGAGATCCAAGAATCAGCCCGGAGGCAACCTCTGCCACCACTGATAGGCATCTTACATTAGAAAATAAGGAAATAAGGCTCCCCAAAATTACTTGTTGCAAAATACGAGGTATTATGAAAATGATCACAGAATAAATAATTAATACACAATAATTAATAATTATACAAATTTTTTTTTTGCTACTGCCAATTATAGCAATAATGAAGAAAAGATGACTGGCACTCGGCATTACGTTTGCCAGTAAGAAACAGAAAACCATTTGGAATCAGTGATCCTAACTGTCAAGGACTCCAGAGCTCTGGGCATTTGACAGCATTGCAATGCATCAAAGTGAGGATTTGCAGTTAAGAAGTCATCAATGAAAGACAAAACCAACTCTTCTCTGGGGTAGAAAAAGTTAAATACAAAGTCTTAGTAATACACTCTCTTTCACTGCCCATTTCTGTGCCTTCATCACACTGAAACGGCTTCAGTTTTTGCACATTGTCCTGAGGAGTTTCGTGGATGAAAGAACAGATGGCAAGCAGACACCAGATTTATTCTGCATGGAGAAATGAAGTACTTTGGCATTAAAAGCAAGATTTATGAAGCTTAAGAATAACGTGTCTCATATCATATTCAAATCTAGACTAAGTGTATTATGAGTTCTGGTTGTTTGTTTCTTCAGAAAAGCCTCAAGTGCCAAGGTATCCTACTGTCCCCCAGCATCAGAGCCACCCAAAACAGGCTTTTGAAAAAGAATGCAATTTCAACCCCAGCACAGCTGACTTCTTGCCCTGAGGAACCTATTTTTTGTTCCTATCAAGACTAAAAGCATTGACTGAAAATGTCTTGCTTCCAGCCACAACTTCACCACATCCAATCAGTCGGAAAACAGTCGAGAAAAGAACTCCCAGCTAAACTTGGTTATTCTTGTTCCTTCCCCCAATAGGTGCTATCACCTGTGCTACAGAAAATGAAAGGAGCACACTTGTTTGACATGGTACTGATTATTGCCTTTCTGCCCCAGTTCTAAGGAAGACAGACTCAAGAACAAGCTAAAGATAAGGAAAACAGCAGCTGTGTAAACATTGTAACATCATTATATGCTAGATGACTGGAATCAAAGTAATTTGAATGGCTACAAAACTCAGAATCCTCAATAACACATTGTGTAACACCACAGTGGAGACAACTTTCTGGTTCCCCTCAAAATGAACCATAAGCAATAGGGAACATGCACAAACTTGTGTCTCTGGGATTACAGAATGAAATCATGTAAAATATCCATCCTCTGTTCACCAAGGGTAAATAGTTCATTTTTCCATCTAAGTAAATTCTTTGGTTGTGAGAGACACAGGTCTAGTTTCTTTCAAAAGTTATCAAGTCAGAGTATTTATTTCCCCCTTGAAAAAGGGAACATATGCACATAATATCAACACCTTCCATTTCTGGAAGGTTCTACTCCTGCCTCCTCCCAGTAATCCATCTGGACACATGAATTTGTCCACTATTACACCAGCTGTGCAACAACAACTTTACTATCCTAAACAACTGACTTCACCTTCACACATCACAACTTCACTGCAACCCATACATTTCACATTGGTGGGCAACTCTAGGAAGGGCCACTAGCCAGACAACAGCATCCCACATACCACAGAGGAACAAATTCAATTAATAATTGACTGTCACTGCTATCTGGCCAGGGATGTAAGCTGCAGGGTGCAAAGCACACAAAAAGTCAAACCACAAAGCCACAGGCAGAGAGACTGTTGTCATAAACAAGTGTTCTTTCAAAAGCATGCAAAAATAACAAAATCAGTAGTGAAAAAAATAAAAAAACTGCTGCCAAGTTAAGCACTTTTATACAAAGTTGAGGTTTACATAAAAAAATTGTTTGCAAATAAGAGTCAGAGAACGGGATGTAGTCTAACAACTGCAGAAAACCATTATTTGTTTCTACCTAAATATGCAGTAACAGGAATTATAACAGATATGCTGCCAACCTCTATAATGACCCAACAGCTCATTTCTGCTGTTCTCAGCTACTTTGGTGCACAGAGGCTTGTATTAATACTGTAATTCTGACACAAGAATAAGCTGTGCTATATAAAACCCGCTCACATAACGAAGGTGTGGCTAATTTTGTTGTTTTGGTTTGGTTTTATGTCAGCTGAAAAAGTTTTGCCCTTCACCCAAAATAACCACTGCGACGCAATTCCTGAAAACAGGCTCAAGCCTGTCTGATTTCAACGTTCGGATTTCGATTCCTGGACACATAAGCAGGCAAAAGTTTCCAGACTTTAACAGAAAACGGCGACAACATTTAAGTCATTCCTGGAGAACCAGGGGCAGCGCCTGTTCTTTGACAGTTCTGCCCCTCCCAGATGGATGCTCCCCCCTCCCAGCGGGATGTGAGCGCCAGCTGGGGTTCCCCCCATCCCCTCCGGCCCGGCGTGGGATGAGGGCCGACGGCCGTGCCCGGCACGCCCAGCACCGCGCCCTTCGAGACCCGAAGCCACGCAGCTCTGGGGCCCGGCCGACAAGGGCACCGGCAGCTCCCGGGGCAGGCGGAGCGGCTCCCGGGGCTCGGGCAGGGAAGGGCGCCTGCAGGCGGGGGCGGCCACGGGTGTCCCTCCTCCCCATCCCGGCTCCCGCGCAGGACCGGCACCTTGAGCACGGGCGTGAGGTACTCGGCCACTTCCAGGGCCTTCCCCTTCACCGTGTTGATGACGTTCTGCATTGCGGCGATCGGGCGGACGGGCGGACAGACGGACAGCGGCCGCCCCCCGCCCTCGGCACGGCGCTCCCGTGGCCGCCCCCCCGCCGCCCACGTGACCCGCCCCTCACGTTCCCCCCGCCCCCCGTCGCACGCGCGTGACGACACACGGTGCGCGCGCGCAAGGCGGGAAGGCGGGCAGGGGCGGGGCCTCGGCTCGCGCTGCCGCTGGGGGCGTGCTCGAGCGGAGGGGCGGAGCTCACGGGTCCCTCGAAGTCACGGGGGCGGGGCCGGGCCGGGCCGGTGGCTCCGAAGAGGGGGAGGAGGGCGCGCGCGCGTGTTCGCGCGGGGCGGGGCAAGGCGCGGGGCGCGCGCGCGGCCCCGCCCCGCCAGGTGAGGCTGGGGAGGGTGGGGGGGGGGTGAGTTGGGATCAGGGATCGGGACCGGGACCGGGGGGTCGCTGAAGGGGCTTCGTGCGGGGCCCGGGAAGAGCCCGGCCCCGGGCGGTGGGGATGAGTGAGGGGAACCGTGCTGCCGCAGCCTCCCGGGACCCGGTGCGCCGGGGTGCGCCTGGCCGCGGCGTCCTAGCACCGGGCGCTGCTGCCTCGGAGCCCCACTCGCCCCGCGCGGCCGCCGCCCCGCCGCTCGCGGCTGCAGCCTGAAGCAGCGACGTGGCAGGAGGCGGTCGGCAAAGCCTGGCGGGTGTTCCTCCTCCGCTGCGGAGGAGGTGGCGAGGTGGGTGTCCCCCTGGTCCGGTTCGCCCCGCTCCGGCCGCCCTGCCGGCATGGGGCGGGCTGTCACCGTGGGACGGAGCCCAGCCCGCGGCTGGTCCGGAGGGGCTCTTCCTCCCCGCTCGTCTCTCGGCCGGCTGTTGGGGCCCCAGGGCCCGTTAATGGGTCGGGCGAGTAACGGCGGCGCTGGAGGCGGAGGACGCAGCTCCGGTGCCCGGCTCCGGCTGCCCTGTGCCTTCCCCGCCGCCGGGAACGAGCTGTCGCCAGGTCTGCTTTGAGGGGTTGGTCTCGCACCGCTGCTGTAGCGCTTCTCCTTGCTGGGATTAGGAGCAAGGGCACTCAAAAATATTAAAGAAAAATTAGCGTGTGAAATATTTAATTCTTTTAGCTAATCCGTATGCCGGTGTTGCAGACTTCTCAGGAACTAGGCTCCTTGTGCCATCTTCAGAGTCCCTGTGTGAGCATCGTTTATCCCCCTTTGACGGTCCTTTTAACATACCCTTCTCTCAGGGGTGACCTTATCGCTTACCTCCTTTCTGCCTGAAAGGAGGCTGTAGCCAGGTAGGAGTCAGCCTCTTCTCCCAGGCAACCAGCAACAGGACAAGAGGATACAGTCTTAAGCTGTGCCTTGGGAGGTTTAGGTTGGACACCACGAAGAATTTCTTCACAGAAAGGGTGATTGCATATTGGAATTGGAGGTGATGGAGTCACCATCCCTGGAAGTGTTTTAAGGAAAGACTGGACGTGGCATCTGGTGCCATAGTCTAATTGACATGGCAGTGTTCGGTCATAGGTTGAACTCAATTGTTGTTGGTTTTTTTTTAATAAGAAAACAATAGTTATAGAACAAGATCATGGCTTGTTCTTTGATGTATGCATCTTTGTATAACATGAAACGGTAAAATACACTTATTTTGCCTTGTATAACCAGTTTCTGGAAGTATTGTTCATAGTAGTTTTTTATCCTGCTTTCCAAAGGGCACTGACGGTGAGGCAGCAGAATGAAGTTGGAGAGGTGTAGTCGATTTGCCCTTTGTTCCAAGACAACCAGCCAGACCTTTCTGCTTGGAGGAGTGTTCATTGCCTTGGGCTCAAGTCGAATCCTGCTGATGAAGTATTCTGCCAATGAAGGTACTGTTGGAAAATGTCCATGATGGACCTTGAATAAGAAAGCGTTGATGTTTGGGCTAAAGCATACCCAAAAAACCTACTTCTCCACCTGCAGAGTTCTTTGCATAAACATCCTATTATGTGTATAGGGCCATGTGTTTCTGCTCTGGAAAATTTCCATCTACCATAAAGATATAACTTGGGTTGCAAGGTGTATGGTCTACATTTAAAAGATGAGGCAGGTGATTTATTGTATAGCTAACTCTTCAAAGACAAGATTGTTGTGTAAACACTATTGGCAATACATTATTTGATTGAAATGTTTTTCTTGCAACAGGCTTAGGAGAGAAGTGGTATCCTAGTGGGTGTGCTAAAACTGGCTGGTGTTGCCAGTCCTAAAAGAAGGTTATGTCATCCTGGAAGTCTTTTTTTTGTGAGGGTTAAAAAATACCACATTGGTCTTTGGGGAAAACCTTCCCATTTTAATTTGTTTTTAAAACAGCCATGTTCTGCTGTGAACTGTGACTAAATGAGGAAAAATTTCAACTCAGAAAAGAGGCTATTCAGGAAGATGTGTATCGTGAACTTTGAAATATTTATAACAGAAGTTCTGACAAAGCATTTTGTAACTAAAATTGTGATTGGAATGTTTAAAATAGATTTTTGCTCTAATAAGGAATGCAGGAGACAGAAACTGATTGTGTACTCTCTGATTTGCTGGATCCCACAGATAACAAATATGATTACCTTCCTACAACAGTGAACATGTGTTCTGAAGTAGTAAAACTGGTCCTATGCGTAGTGTTGGCAGTCTGGAATAGGAAAAAAGGTAAGTACTTACATTTTAAATAACTAAAATGTGCTCACTTTCTAAGATTTGCTGTTCTACAAGCACTTTTTTAAAAACAATAGATTACAGTCTCCACTTGCCACAGATTTTGCATTGCAGGTGATTTTTGTTTTTTCTTTTTTTTTTTGTCCTGATGTAAAAACTACGGGAGATTAACTTTGTAGCATTTCAAAATGGGACAGAACAAATATTTAAATTGGAAGAAGGTGTCAGGCACTGGAGGTTCACGTTAACTTGAACTGTTGCTTTTGTCTACTTCTCCAGGAAACAGTTATGACTCTGGCAAGCTAATAAAATTTTCACCTTCACCATTTAGTACTGACTTACCTAAGACAGTAAATATATTCAGTCAGAGTTTGCCATCATTGCCTACTGCTGACTGCATGTTTTCTGGTTTTCTTTCTTTCTTTTTTTTTAATCCAGATGTCTGAGTTTTTCTGAACTCACTGTGTTGGTGCTTCAGGAGAGGATTAGATATCATTGGATAGTTTTAAATCTGTGCTAACAGAGTATTTTTGGCACCAGCTCTGGAGTAGTCTAAAGTTTATCACAGCCTTCCTCCTAAAGTTTGTGTCCTGAATACCTAAGTAAATGTCATTCTTTGTGCTTTGTCTTTCCTTTCTTCTTTTCTTCCTGTATGTTCTCTTTATACCCAGATCGTGTGCTGTGGTCTGCAAATACTGAGTTCTGGTTTGTGTTGTACTTCTGACTTTTGGGTGCTCTGTGAAGGAATCCACTATCTGTGTCATTGTTCCTGTTGTAGATTTGATCAGTAATCAACAGGAAGTCACACCCAGTAAGGATGTCACTGCTGTGTAGGGACTCTGGGGTGCTTTTTGGCCCTCAAAGATTGGTTGACAATGGAATTTTTGTTCCCAGTGGACAAATGCTGTGATGGATGTAACAGGTTCTGTGACGTTTTCTCTGCTGAAGCAAGGAGGTGAACACCACACAGCATTGCTGCTCCAGCTGTGTTCTGCCCTGGAACAGAGGTTCCTGTGTTCCCAGAGAGCTGTGGAACCCAAGTGTTTTCAGTCTAATGCTGTTCCTCAAAAGACAACAGTGATGTCTATTCTATTACAAGGGAATGGCCTTGCAATAATAGGATGATGTCTTTCTTACTCATTTCTTTTCCTTTCAGAAAAGGGTTGTATGGATCATCTCTCTGAATGTTTTTCCTGGAAGAATGTGTGTAATTCCATGAAATGGTCAATTCCTGCCTTTCTTTACTTTTTGGATAACTTGATTGTCTTCTATGTACTGTCCTACCTCCAGCCAGTAAGTATACTAACACTGGATAACTATAATAATATTAGTGGGTAATACTGCTCTTAGACTATCTACTGTGGTAACACTGGCAAGGCAAGACTGTAACTGAGTCTGTCTGCTGTTTTAACACTGACAGGTGAAAGAATAATCTGTTACCTCTCCATTCTCTTGCTGGCTGGTCAGTGTCGTACAACTTCCAGCAGAGAAGAGTCTTTATATTTTCTCCATTGAAAGCAATTGAGAAATAGGGTGAAGTGCTTAAGAAGTAGGAGGTTTTTTGGTGCTTTTCCTCCTTTGCCTTCTTCAACTTTATTTCTCTTTCAATCCATTTGTTTCTCTTGTTATTATTTGAGCTGCGCTTTTCTGCGGGGCTTTTACCGCTCCATATACGTGACATAAAGTGAGTAAGTGTGATCTCACAAAGGGAATAAGTGTAACAAAAACTGAAGAGGGGACAAAGAAAACCAACGTAATTTTCGCATTTGTTTGTTAGCTATGTTTAGGTACAAAACTCAGTTGGTACTTTCTTCTAGCTACCCTCATCCTTATGGATGAACCATATGCTTAGGAAATTGTGCAAGTTTTGTGCTTGCTTTTATTTTTGTATCATGATACTTTTTGGTTCAGAATCTATGTTTGCAGTAGGATGGAAACAGATGGTTTGTGCTTGCTATAAAATACTGTGGCTGCCCCTCTTGAACATTAAAAATAAATAGTTTTCTACCTTCTCTTTAGAATTTCTCTTTAAAATATTGTTCTCTTAGGTGTATATATCTCCCAGTGACAGACCAGTCCAGAGTCTAGAACAGGACTCAGCTGAAAAAGCCTAATAAAATCATGAGTCTGATATCTTAAAATAACATGCACAGCTGCTTGGGTTTGTGGTTTGTTGCATGGGGTTTTTTTGTTGACGGGATTTTTTTTGGTGGTGGTGGGGTGATTTTTGATGGGTTGGGTTTGGTTTTTTGCTTTGGTTTGTTTGTTTTGGTTTTTAGTTTTAGGAAGGAAATTCAGCTACAATATTTGTAGAAGCAAAGCCTGGTGTGTAGGAGGTTATATAAATGCTATTTTTCTCTTAAGCAATTTCATTTGACTCAGCTAAGGTAATCCTTTGTAATACACACAGCTTTTGTTTTACATACACACACACCTAGACATACCCTGTCTCTCTCCCTTCAGAACATGTGCTGTAAGATTCCTCTTTTTTGAACTTCTAGCATCTTTTAATTAGAGAAATTCTGTGATGGTTAGCTGGAACTGTAACATTACTATGATAACGAAGTATGAAAAGAGATAACTAAATATCTCTAAGATGGAATATCTTGGTAGTGTACAAGATCATGAATATGAAATGTGAAGATGCTTAAAAGGAAGGCAGCCATACGTGACTGAACTTGGTCATGTGACTTTAAATACAAAGTAGTTTTGGGACTAAGTAGTACCTGGGTGAGAAGCTGCTGGAATTAGAGTTGCTTTGGTGAGATTTTTTTTGCTTGAAGCTTCAGGTGTAACTGTGGACCCTATTTTAGTGGCTAAACTTCCTAGGGAGTTACCTTATGAGATTTTGCTTGTGATGTGCAGAGTAGTGGCATGGGGAACTTTGATATTCCCATTCCTTTTCATCTGGAACAGAGGTCTCTTGAGGTTTCAGAGAACAAAGTGACTCAAAATTAATTTTTTGGGATGGGGGGCATGGGGGGCATTGACTGTAAAGCAAAGCCGGAGTGCGCATGGAACGCTTCTACATTTTGCATAAAAGCTCTTTTTTTCCAGAGTGATTTCTGTCAGATTTCCTTGTCTATTCAATATTTTTCTCCTTCAACAGTGTTCACCTAACATGAATATTTACTGAGTTTTAATTTTGCTGAGTGGAAAATTAGGATGTGTTTTCTTAGGCAGGTGTCTCATTGTCAGTAAGTCTTCAGCTTACTTGAGAACCTGTGTTGTGCTGTTTCATGAGCATTATTGTTCAGCAGACAGTATGTTGGGATAAATTGGAAGATAATGAGAAAAGGGTCTGTGCTTTTCCTCTGGTCAATAAAAAAGACCCTCTATAGCAGAGTTGGGAATGTGGAAATGATGAGAAAATTTAAGAAAAAAACCTGTATTTTGTACTCCTGAATCCATATATGCTTTTATGAAAAATTGTCTAAAAAAGATGAGTTCACTCTGAGGCTCAATTGGACCAAAAACTTCAGATACCTGGATCTTTTGTCCATGTACTGACTATACAGGGCAGTCCAAAATAACAGACAGTTTGCAAAACACATCCACCCTCAACAAAAGGATTTTTTTTCCTAGTGCTGGTGGATTCTGGTCTTTACTGGTAACTGGAGTGCCTAAAAGAGCCTCTTCTTGATCTGGTGTCTCAGTATAGAGTGCCTAATACAGAGACAAAACAGACAATCCTTGCCACAAGGAGGTTGCAGCTTGGGATCATGGCCATGGATTAAAGCACTGAAGTTGTTATATAGTTATTCCAAATTAAACAGAAGCTTTAAAGTTGTCTTCAGTTGTACTTTGAAATAGATTTTTTTTTTAATTACAGTTGCAGTCTTGAAAATTCAAGCCAAGCACCTCTTTATCTTTGATAAACTCTGCAGCAAAAGCACTTGACATACAAGAAGTTTGTTTTCTGCAAGTGCCTTGTCCAAGTCTGGAATTTCATGAACGCTGCAAATGGCACTGCAGCCCAGGAGCAGCTTCACCTTGCTTTATTTGCTCTTTGCTTAATTCTTTCTTTGCTTATTCTCATTTTGGAGCAACTTCCTCCTTTGTGTCAATGCAGCTGTTTATGCAACTGACTGGTCAGCCCAGCTGGGGAACTGATCTGACTGAAAACTAAACCGTTCTCTGTTATGTAAGTTTTCTGTTGCATTGGTTTCCTTACATCTTCATTTCAGTGTAGCTTTCCCCACTGCAGTGGAGCTTGGGCTCTGTGTTTTGAAATGGGACTTGAACATCATTTTACGGATGTGTTATTGTACCATTTGGGTGAGGAAGAAAATTCAGTACCAGTGTTTTTCACTGCAGCACCTTGCAGGAAGGTGAACACTTGAAGTCTGTAGGTTTTGGGTGGCCACAGTGTGTCTGGAGTGTAACTTTGTTCCTCTCCTTTTCTTTCAAGGCAATGGCTGTACTCTTCTCAAATTTTGTCATTATAACAACAGCTCTTCTCTTCAGGATAGTGCTAAAGTAAGTAGTATTTGCTAAAGAAAATTAAATCTAAATCTTCCTGGCCTTGATGAAGTTAAGCTACATTTTTTCTCTTTGTCTGATGGGAGCAGTAATTCTCTTGCCTTGCGGCTATACCACCTTGGAGAGGTGGTTTTGTTTTCTACATCTGAAGGTGTAGGAAATAATATGTTATTAGGAGTCCCTTCATGAGTCTACACATTTGGTCAACTCCAGTAGAAAACAGTTGAAATCATGATTATATAGTCATTGAATGGTAAGAAGAAAGCTTTCATTTATACATTAAATATCTTATTTCATGATTGCCAGTACTTCTTACCAGTCTGTTGCAGTTCTTAATTGAGTGTAAACATGGTCTAGTAAGAGGAAATGAGATACATAAGAGTGAAAGACAGAGGTGTGTTTGGGTCATTAGTCATGTGACAAAAGCCAGACAATGTGTTCCGCTTTGCTGAATTTGTGCTCTTTATAGTATGATTTAGATTCAAAAAAGACAGAGAAATGGGTATTAACTTTACACTCTAAAAGTTGCTTGTGTTGAATATGGCACAAATGAGTTTGTTATAGGTGTTTATATGCCGAAACAGTGCCTGATAGTCTGACTTGAAATGCTTTTTCTCTTTTTAGTTTTGTCTCTTGTGATGGCACAGTTCACTTAATCGTCCAAATTTTTGATTTTCACCAAGATAAACAGGCGTTGTTTGAGTAGAAAAGCAGTATAAATAGGTCTAAGAGTCTTATGAATTACATTTGTAGATTTATAACAGTTACCATCATAAAATACTATGAAAGGGCTCCAGATCATGGGGGAAAAGACCATTATAGTGAACATTTTCCAAAGAAAGACGGTAATTATTTGGATGTCTGTGATTTTTTACTTTATTCATCAGACCTCTGTTGCCATGGAGATGGGAGTTGCTTTTAAGTTGTCAGGCAATCAGTATCTAGAAATAATGAGATCTTGGAAGGCCTTCCTTTTCCTTATTCTTCCAAATGAAGAATAATTCATTTTGTACTTCTTTGATTGCCAGTCTCGGCCCTCTTTGCTATAGAAAATCATGTTGCATTTTGACATTTTATTGTATTCTGAAAAGACTTTTCTTTACTCCTGCCTGTCTCCTTATCTGTGGCACAATGTGTTTTAATATGTTTTATAGATCTGGATGTTCTGTCATTTAATTTATGCCCCTGTGTTTCTAAATTTAGTGGCTTTTTTGTGTACCAGGCGAAGACTCTCTTGGGTACAGTGGGCGTCTCTGGTGATTTTATTCCTGTCCATCGTTGCACTGACTCGAGGAACTGGAGGCCATCAGCACAGCTTGGCTGCACATGGATTTCATCACAGTATGTTTTTTAGGCCATCTAACCACTGCCTTCTCGCCACTGGACCTGAGGAAGCATGCGTGGAAAAGGGCAACTGTGCAGCACCAAGTTTCCTCCACAGCTTCCAGTGGAATGTGACCAGTACCATGGCAGGAGCATTGAAGCCTCTCCGCCTCAGCCTGGGCCACCTGCTTATTCTAGTGCAGTGTTTTGTGTCTGCCCTGGCTAACATCTACAATGAAAAGATGCTGAAAGATGTGGATCAGCTTGGGGAGAGCATCTTCACACAGAACAGCAAACTCTATGCCTTTGGAGTGCTGTTCAATGGGCTCATGCTGGTGCTGCAGGCTAAGGACCGGAGGCAGATAGGGAACTGTGGCTTCTTTTATGGGCACAACATCTTCTCCGTGGCTCTTATATTTGTCACAGCTTTCCTGGGACTGTCTGTAGCCTTCATCTTGAAGTTCCGAGACAACATGTTCCATGTTATGACTGCTCAGATCAACACTGTCATCATCACCACTGTGTCTTTCCTCGTCTTTGACTTCAGGCCTTCTCTAGAGTTCTTTTTGGAAGCTCCTGTAGTGCTTCTTTCCATATTCATTTATAATGCCAGTAAAGCAAGAGGCCTGGAATATGCCACTCTGCGGGAAAGGGGAAAACTCATCAAAGGAGATGCATGGGAGAGGTCAAGTGGGGTAAGGCTCTTCAATACTTGTCTCCTTTGGTTTCTCTTTTGTTTCACCTCCCTTTATGCTAAGAAAGGTTTGGAAGAATCAACTTTTGTGTGAGTGGCCTCATCCCTCAATCTTAAGTTCTGCAGTATTTCTTAAAATCTTAAGTGTTGCTTCCATATGCCACTCTTTGAAATCATGAAGCCTGGGTAAGTATTGCACTCCTGCTGTGACTGTAGACAGTCCTGGGAGCAACTTTAGCTGTGTACAAACCTTTACTTGAAAGCTTTATAACCAAGAGAGTTACTTGCCCAGGGCATTCAGAATTTGGGATTGATGCCTGAGAAGTAATTGTACCTAAGTAGAACTGGTAAGTCTGTGTAACTTAAACCACATAATGAGAAAGTTAACACATTTGATGTTAAGGTTCTTTCTACCATAACAGTCAAAGATAGCTGAAGACAAAAAGGCAATGCTTTAAGTACAGAGTTTTAACATGGTTTGGGTTTCTTTTCTTCCTATAATTTCCTCCAGGCCTGCAAGTGTTTTTTGGTCTGATTTGAAGAGTGATCTAGTTACCTAGAAGGTGTCGGGGGCGGCTTGCTCTTAGGGCTGTCATTCAGCGGAGCTGAGCAGTCGTCTGGTGGGAAGGGTTAATGTTTGTGTACGGACGGGCCGTGTGGATGGGCACTGTAACCAGCAGAGAGCGCTGTCCCCACTGCCTTCTGACAAACATTAACCTTGGAGATGTTTTCCAGAAATCCCACAGGCTGCCTTTTTAGGTTGTTGTTTAATGAGCAATAAATAACACAAATTCATATATTTTTGCTATGCCAGAGGTCATCTGTTTTAGCACTTACAACTAAGCAGCTGTTGTAGAAACGAATAGTGCTATTGTGAGCGTGCAAAGCCAGCTGTATCTTGGACTGCATCAAAAGCAGCATGACCAACAGGTCAAGGTTGGTGATTCTGCCCCTCTGCTCTTGTGAGACCCCCACCTGTAGTACTGTGTCCAGTTCTGGGGACTCAGATCTGCTGGAGCAAGTCCAGGGGAGGATGATCAGAGCACTGGAACACCTCTGCTGTGAAGACAGGCTGAGAGAGTTGAGAATGTTCATCCTGGAGAAGGCTCCAGGGAGACCTTGTAGCATCCTTCCACTACCTTCCAACCCAAACCATTTTATGACTGTATGGAAGAATGGGCTACAAGCTGGTTTAGGCAGTGAGTCACTAAAAAGTGTTAAAGATGCAGGGAATGTTTTTATGAGTATGTATTTCCTAAACCGTATAACACACTAGTAAGAGATTTAAATTACAGGGTCTTGATTTTGCTTTAAGTGATACCTTCAGAATAAACCTTATTCTTTTTTTTCTTTTTCGGTGGTATTAATAACAAGATGACTTTTGCTCACATTGTTCTCTTTTGCTTCTGGTTCCTGTAGGATGGAGAAGAATTTGAGAGGTTGAACAAACCAAGCAGTGACATTGATACAGATGAAGATTCCCTGTAGCATGAGGCTGGCTTGGAGGAGTGCTATTTCTCACAGTGAGAGAGAGTTAAACTTTGATTGACATAAGGAAGTAAGGAAGGGTCGTTTTTCCCCACTGACAGACTATTGGAACTGTTTTGGGGCTGGATGTCAAACTGGATGAGGACAATATTCAAGCTGTATATTTGGAGAGCTGTATTCCTTTGTGCCTGTCTCCCAGTATCTGGAGAAATGGAAATCTGGAATGCCTTTGTAGCAGCTGGTGAATTTTACATGCAGCTTACGTGGCCTAACTTTGAAAGAGCTTGAATAAAACAAAAGTTTATTAAACAGTACGAATGCATCATCTTTTTTGTGTGTCTCTTTAGAAAGGCTTTGTTTAGAGCCTTAGTTTGCACTGGGCCCACTACTGAAAATAAGTATTATGCAGCTACAGTAATGTGCTTCAACATCTGGAGCGCTGAGCAAGAGAGTGCAGGTGGCAATATCATCTGGTGTTGTTCTACCCTGGCAGACTGATAAGGTCTTGCATTCATTTTGTAGAGAGAGAAGTCATTCTGCAGAGTGCCAGGCATAGTGATCTCAGAATTTCTGTTGAGGCATCTGCTGGATTGTATTTTGACTGAGATGAAAATTAGGCTCCAAATTATTCAGAGAATTTTGCAACAGGCAAGGGAGCAGGGATGCCGATAAGGGATTCCTGGTATGTTCCTAAAGCCTCTTCTCTCAGAGCAGTGGAAAAGATGTTGGTTTATAATTTCCTCCCTTCAAAAATGTGTCTTTCATAGTTGAAAGATACTGTCAGAAGAATTCTTAAGATAAGCAATGAGTTCAGTGTCAGAGCCTCATACCAGAGTGTATAGTAAGCAGTAAGTGATGCATTTCTCTGGACTGAAGACAGTCCTGCCTTTGTTCCCCTCTGCCATCCTGTCCAGGCTCTGTGTATAAAGCTTATGTGTACTGAATTGATGGCTTATTGCTATATTAACATACCTCCTGTCATTGATCCATCAAGAGGGGCAGCCTGTTTTCATGTGGCCCATGGTTTATAATTGTCAAGTTATAAACTATGAATCTAAAATTTCTATATTTTTCTGTACTTTTATAGTCTATATTAAGAGTAACTGTACAAAATTAACTTAATGATGTTGTTAAGTTTTTTGCATCTAATTTCATTGTGTTTGCATAGCAGGCCATTTCAACATAAGGAATCCTTGTTGTTTGCATCTGCACAGAAGGGATAGAAGGCAAAGTTCAGTGTAAATTCCACAAACTCGGTCGTTCTCATTGGTTTATAAAGGCTTAGAGGCAATAAGATTTTTTTTTCATTGCATACAGCTTTGCAATATATACCTGAGTTTGTTGCCTTTTTCAGTCACAGCTACCAACTTTAGCAGGTACTTTCAAAAAGAGTGAAAGCACTGTTAGCTTTATATTGCTTTGCATTTATGAGAGCAGTAACTTTTTACATGAAGTTCCAAAGACCTTTGCCTTGCATCGAATGAGAACATAGAAATCAGCCATGATCATACTTCTAAAGGTAGAGCATCAAACCAAAGATGAGTGTCTTAAAAACCATGTTTGACCTTTGTGCCTGAAATATCTGCATTAAGAGACAGGGAATATGGAAATGACTGATCTTCAGCTATTATAAAGTGCATTTAGTTCTTGCTTTCAACTCTTGTTCTGCTTAATGATTTTCCTTTCTCTAAATTTCTCTAGTGCTATCGTGGTTGACTTATTTGCCAAAGTCTAGATTGCACAAAGGTATCAGTTATGTAACTGTTGATCCAAGTTTTTACTCATGCTGTGGATTTGGTTCTGTCTAACATGTAGAAATCTTTCTGTTGTCTTCAGGTTGGAGGTCTCGGAGAGATTATGTCGGATGGCCAGGCAGGTTTCTTACTATAATGAAGGAGAACTGTATATCCCCTTTGCAGCAACAGGAATGTTAACTGGTGTCTACTTGGGTAAGGATTTGCATCCACTTAGCAGTAACATAGGCTGAATAGTAACCCAAAGCATAACATGCAGATCTTTGCAGCTGTGCTATCCATGATGTAGTGAGTAGGTGAGATTTGTTAGAGGAAGCGACTGTGAACAGTTGTCAGCTGGAGAGCAGCCCTGGTGAGCAAGGGGGAGCAATGAGTTACATGTTTCAGATCATCTGAAATCCCACTTGATTAAGTATTTCCACTATATGGAAACTACTCCATGTTGGAAAGCTTAACTTATATTTGCTCAAAATTACAATAGGGAAATTTATGAGGGTGTTTTTGGAGAGCAGCATTAGTTTGGCACATAGTCTTTAATGAATACATTGGGCAGAGTGCTCGCATTAAGCTTTGATTTAGAGCCCAGATTCACAAGTGTTTGAAGTTAATTGTTGCTGAGGGTGTTATTTTCCTCCCTCCGGGTTGGAGGAAATAATTCACAAAACATCCCAGGAAAGGAGGTGTGTTCATGTTTCTCTTGCTTGTAACAAGTCAATTAAAGAAGTATTTGTTTTGGTTAATTTCACCTATTTTGTGAATGTAGCAGCTTCAAAGACAGACTGTGGATGAAAACAGCCATCTTGGAGCTGAATCAAATGCCATTAATATGTATAAGAAAAAAAGATTATCATGTAGAATCTTCCCACTAAGGTATGTTGAAATAGGACCTTAATCTCAGTAAGTCTGTCCTTGGAGTGATGCTGCAGGGACATATCCAGTGATCTGGATTTGATTTGTGTTGCCAAATGAAGTCTTCATTTGGAGAAATGTAACTCCTGAATGCTTATAGCCTGCAAGATAACTACATGTTGTCGTTAAAAGAATATTTTGGCTTGGTGCTCCTTTTGGCTCTGCTTTTAGCTTTCCATAGGGAAAAGTGGGTTGCAAAATCAGGATTTTAAATTATTGCTAAAAGTTTCTGGTGATTTAGTGTCATTTTGTAATGAAGGCAAAAATAGACACCAGAATGTAGACTAATACAGAGTCTTCTACAAATTCTGTGAATATTTGTATGTGTAGTTTTGGTTAAGAGCCCATCCCTACCTCCCTTGATCAGTGGACAACTTGCTTGGAATTGTCTTTTTAATGCAACTCCCACTGAATGCCTAGGCTGGGTTTGGTAGTTGCACAATTTGACTTTGAATTTCAGACAGGGGTATTAAAAAAAAGGCCATTTGGATCCGGTGCTGCATTCTTTTTTATGTAAGTTAACCCTCACAGCACAGGACATGTAATTTATGTGATTTGTAGTGTGAGTTAAAAGGGCTTTCATTTAAAGACTTTACATGAAAACAAGATTACAGGAAAGTTTAAATGAACACCTGAAAGAAAATGCCCCCGGGTGTTTTTCTTTCAGTCTATAGGAGGTGCCTGTTAGGTATCTGGTATACTTTCCTCTGCTTTTGCTTTAGGCAAGGAAAGTTAGGCAGCTGACCTTGATACAGTGATGCAATGAGCTCTTGTTTTCTAAAAGTGAGCTACAGAACACTCCTTTTTCTTCCAGAAACCCTTCCATCCTGTGATTCTTTTTGGTTTTTTGAATTTCTCTGTCCACTGCTTTCAGCTGTGGTAGTGCTATCATCACTGAGAGCTCAGAGGCTCTCTGCAGGCAGCAGTTCTCTCAAAATTGTTCTGTCAAATGCCTTCTCCCAGTTAGCTCCAGTCACTTGAGAAAGGTAAGTCAGAAGCTGTACCCTGCACTGACTAGACCTTGTGATGGGCAGGCTGCACTCCCTCAGAGAGTGACCAAGTTTGTAAAGCTAAGGTCTTGTGACCATTTATCTGCCTTTCTGACATTCAGAAGGGCAAGTAAAGCCTGGCCTTTTGTGACTTACATTTCTAAAGAAAGCATCTGTTTTTGAGTGAACTTGTTGCTTTAGCCAGTTTTGTTTTTGGGGGGAAAAAAAAATCAGGAAAATGCCAGAAGTCAAAATGCAGAGCATGCTCTGGCCAGCTTAGAGCTGTTACTTCTACTGGTTCCGGTGCTACTTGTGTGATGGCAATACCCAGTAGGAGTCCTGCTGTGTGCATCTACATGTGATGTGCACCCACATCATGGGCTATAAAAAGAAATGTGACTGGTCAGGCACACCTTTGACATCACAAGTGACCAATGTGCCATTATGAAGGCTGACATGGTATCTATAGTCACTTAAAGGTATTCCATAATCTTTCTGCTGCATCTTTACTATTTAGAGATCTAACCCAAATGGCATTGAAACCATGGCTATGCAAGCAGTTCCTGCCACTGGTTTCAGCAGGGTAAGGTGGTGCTACAGCTCTAATGCCCAAAGACATCAATGAGAAGGGAGAAAAAAACAGTTCTGTAAGTGTGGCAGAAATAGAGATGGTTTAGCAGATTAAATTAATCTCAAATACTTTTATAAACATTTAATCCAGATCACTTTTGTGAGGGAGGGTATGAGAAGAAGAGGTAAAAGAAAATCTGAAATTTAGAGTAACAGTTTAATTAAAAGCATTATTATAGAGAGCTAGTTACAACTCATTTAAAATATACTTGAATGAGATTCTTTTCTGATTAAAATAATGCTTTTCAGATTTCTGTATTTCAGACAGTGCTAACCCTGGTTGGTGTTTTCACTTAGCTCTCGTTAACTTGGATTTAACAGTGAGGTGGGCAGGACCTAAGAGAACAGGGACCCCAACTGAAAGAATAAATAGCCATGCAGTAAGCTTTGTAGTTAAGAACTTTACATTGTATTGTATTGGAAAAAGTTCTGCCATAGCCATAAATCTTACTTTCATTCATAAAGTCAGCAATGGTAATGTACTGTAGGAGGGATGCTGTCTTTTTAAACATGGTGTTTCAAAAAGATTTTATTACTGTTGTTATTATTAAAGAGCATGCTCCATGCTTCTTTCTCAAATTTTCCTTTTCTGGGAGAGACCCAAAGTGTGGTTCTTTGTTTCTGTTCATAGGCATAATGAAATCTCACTTTCCAATAAATATACTTTTTTTCTTTTTGTCCTTAGAAAAAGAAGTAAAAAGTACATTGTTGGACAGTTTGTTTCCTGCCCTACTGTAGTGCCCATGGGCTAGGGTTGTGGCATTTTTTTTGTTTGGTTTTAATACAAACAGCACCTGCTGATGGCCTTTGTTTATAAAGGTTTAAAAATATAAAGGAGTCTTTATTGTTTAAAGCTTCAGTACTACTGCTTTGAATTGCTTCACTGTAAAAGCTTCTGCATTTTTTGAGAAGGCAAATGACCAAAGTCCCTTGAGTGAACAGTAGAAGAACGAGTCATGGATATCTAGGTGGCCTGGGAAGATTTTCTGCAAGTGGCCACCTATTGATTGAATAGCTATTGGAAGACAGACACGGGGGCAGCCAGAGGCTAAGCTGCTGTGTTCAGTACGGATATCCATGGTGGTAACTTCCGTGGTGACGGTAGTCATCTTGGTAACCTTCCTGGTAGCCCTGGTGGTAGCTGTGGTAGCCATAGCCACCATACTCATCATCGGGGCACTGCATGCCCAGCGACTGCTGGATTGTCATTTCCTGGCGCCGGAGCTGCATGGAATCGATCAGGTCATACACGATCGCCATAGACCACATTGGAGAAGGATACCAGGATTTGACATTGCCATCTTTCCCCACTAGAAGCATGGAGAAATATTCTGGGCTAATTTGGAAATAATTCCGAATGTCTTTCACCAAATTAGCCGGGATGTCTTCTCGGTCTACCGTTGAGCTTCCTAGAAAGCGATCACATAGAATCAGCATTAATGTTTTGTTTAGGTGATGATGCTTTCTAGGTAAAAAAAAAAAAAAAAAAAA
>VZDJ01000090.1:6618772-6672981 GCA_008694505.1 Cyanoderma ruficeps | reverse complement strand
CTGAAATGAAATTACTGTGAACTAAGGATGTGTTTTTAACAGCCTTTTTAACTTTAGTAAACTTGTCCTTATTCTCTAGCCTGAAGCTACTGTAGTAGTAGTGGTGCATCTTTTTGTCACCCAAAATCCATGAACTTTGATGTCTTTGCAGCTTGAGTCACCAGTTCATGTATTGCAAGAAGGCATATGTGAAAAACAGTAACAGTGAAAGAAATTACAGGAATTGAATTGTGATAGAAGAATTGCAGGGTATAGTGCCTATAGAGCCTCACTCTTGAACTGTCATGATGTGAGGTATGGGATGTGGTAAATGTAATTTTCTCTTAGAAATATATGTTCTAGGGTAAATCTGGTGAGCTCCAGGCTTTTAAGTGTGAAGTCTGTGTCGGGTAAATGAGCAGAAAGTGTAAGACAACTAAGATCAGTGGGCACATATAGACACTGTTGTCTTGGCAACAGGCTCTTACACGGTGGCACCCTGCCTTACAGACTTAATGTTCCTGCGCTGTAGAAGGACTAGAATGCTTTCATGCACAGAGCAGTTGGAGCACAGATGGGATAAATAAGCTGCTTTCTGTCTTTGTTCCTCCACTGCTGGAGGCACTTGTTTGGATTAGGTAGTAGAGGAACCCGCAGCATTTGACAATGGGACTCTCTTAAGGATCTACCTGGAAGAGCCTGCTGGGATGCAAGTGGAATACTAAAGAGAGGTTATAAGAAAGATGGAGAAAGACTTTTTACCAGGGCCCAGAGACAGAACAAGGCGTATTAATTTTACCAGAAAGAGGGTAAATTTGGATTAAATATAAGGAAGAGGTTTTTTAGGATACGGGTGGTGTGACCCAGGAGTAGGTTGCCCATATGGAGGCTCTGTCTCTGGAAGTGTTCTAGGATAGGTTAGATGGGGGTTTGAGCAACCCAATGAAGTGAAAGATGTCCCAGCCCATGGCAGGGGGTTGGAACTAGATCATCTTTAAGAGGTCCTTCACTTCAAGCCATTCCATGAATATAAATGAGGGATCCATAGAGGAGAATCTGTTGAGCGTGTGTTCTCTTAGCTCTGCAGACCCCTGAGCATGTAAAAAGGCACAGACATCCCTGTCTTTGACAGCAAGGCTGGCAGAAGAGTCTACTGGGGAAGGTAAGCTTAGGTGGGAAATCAAAATGTGGGATGAATTTCAGATATTTGTGCTTTTTTTCTGTACTGAAGAACCTATATAATATTTAGCACAGAAACACCAAAAAAACTTTCTATTTGCTTTTGTGTCATCTTATTTCTTAAAAGAAACAAAGGAGGAAAGCAGTCACACTCATCCCTCTAAAAAAATCACAGCAAAGCAGTACTCAGCACTGTCTAATGCCCTTCATGGGTAGTACTGAAGAAACTGGGAACAGCCACTTACCATTAATTGGATACAACTCTAACACACCTCCAATATCTTCTCCAACTCCCAGCAATTTGAGGATAGTTATGTGGCGCAGACCTGTGGAGGAAATGAAGGTTTTGGGTCAGACCAAATCTTTGCGCTTATTTTTGGGCGGATTTCAGTTTAATCAGCCAGGTCTGTGCTTGTTAAATTAGGGCCCAGTCTCTGCCAGCCCTCCAGGAGAGTTACTAATTTCTATGGAGTCCCTGCCAGTCACATCACCTGTCCCAAAAGAATAAGCTGATGTGTTGAGTAAATGTGATATCGGTTGCATAAAGCTGTTCCAAGGACAGCAACATGGTGATATAGTTCTGTAGCATCAGATATGCCAATAAATTTCAGAGGCCATTCTCCAACTCCAGAATCTTCCTGCACTGTTTTCTTCACTAGTAAAGCTTTTACTTACCATACACACAGCAAAAAATTATTTAGAGGCAATATAACCTATGCTAGTTGAACTCTGAATGACTGCAGGGAATAGTTTATGACAGATACTCACTTCTTCCATTTGTTCTGCACAGAGGCTTGGACTGTTGCCTCTGCTTTGAAGAAAGACCTTAGGGACAGCAGAAACTGTTCATGTAGCGTGAGTCAGTATAATCTACAACATCTTTGATGTAACTACTTCTATTACTTGGAGGTAAGATCCTTGGAAACCTACCACTTAGTTAAAACACCCATTGACAAATGCTTTAGAAACTCACTGGATCATGTTCAAGCTGTCCCTACCAAAGGGTGGGGATACTCAACTGTTTTGATATTTAATTCTTCAGAAAGCATTTTGCAGTGGCCCATGTCACAGTTTACTTTGGTACTTTCCAAATGAGGTGATTCTGATACTCTGAATGAAAGGCAGGTGATTATGAATAAACAATCATACTGTGCAGATCTCCCTTCTGGTTCCAATGAAATGCATTGAAATAGCAGCTGTTGAAAGGGACCTGTTTTATCCTGTGGAAGGAGTCGAGTCTAGACCCTGTATGGTGTGTGCATTGCTAGGAACTTAAGGAGTAAGTCTCTGCACTTCATGAAAAGAAGACAGAAGAGTGCCTCTGGGTCTTGCCCTTAGTTGTCTGCTGGAGGAGCCCCTCTATCTCCATGGACTATACAGGTGGATCTTAAGTACCTAGTTATGGATCTAGGAGGGCCTTTATTGGATTGAAATGGCTTCCATTAATATATTTACAGATTTTGGCAATGAAGCAGTAAGGGAAAGAAAAAAACCGCTGATGTCCATGCATCCATGTCCATTTCCCTGATACCTGGCCCAGTTCTCAGCTGGATCTTAAAAGATCTGCCCTTACCAAAGCATTTTCCTTGTGTTGTTAAGTTGTGCAGTGCAAAAACCCCCAAAACATCTATTACTCTGCTGAAGTACAAGCCTGGAGAGAAGTTTCGGAGTGCTAGCATTTTCTGCTACATTAGTAAAATGTTTCAGAAATTATTCAAAGGAACATTTTTCTTAGCTGTCTTAGCTGCCAGTGTGCTGTACTACCCGCTTAGCACAATTTTCCATTTGGATCTGGAGGAAAGTTTTCAGTTGTGAGACTCCTCAGATTGTTCAGGTTCAAACTTAAGCAAAGGAATCCATCACATCACCAGGAAGGATGTGGTTTGGGGGAGCAAGAATGTAACTCCTTTTGACTCACCAAAATTGCAGGCTTGTCCACTGAGAGCAGCAAGCTGCTGGGAATAAGCCCAATCTTCATCACTGGGAGCAGAGATCACCACCAGCCGCCTTCTCCATCGGAACCTGAAAAAAGAGCGTGGCCAAGCATGGTCATGACATGTGACTCCAGTCCTCTCAGCATTTCTGTTCTGTGTAGGCTGAGATATGTCTTATCGCTCACAACTTCTAAGTAACAGTGGATTGGGAAATCTTCCCAGTTCTGTCCAGCACTGGGAGAAGATAAAGCTTGTTTTGAATTTTACAGCTCCAAAACTTTCAAAGAAACACCTGCAGTACTGCTGCTTCGCCAAACAAACACTGCAAAGTTTGTGATCTTTGCTCAAAGCCCTTTCAGTAGTTACAGCAGTGCTGAGAAGTGTATATTCAGGAGAGAAGGATTCCTGTGGAATTCCTCACTAGGCATTTAGCTTTTACATCATTCACTACTGCTGGAACTGCACAGTTATTCTGCAGTCCAAGGGCTGTCTGAGAATTAGGGTGTATCTTCATTTCAGACATAACTCATACTTCTGTGTAAATAATCACTGACCTATTTTTTCTTTTCTGCACCATGTTTGCTCAAAATATCTTCAGCATGGCTTTAAATCTGAGCTTGTTTGTAAGTGTGTGGTTGGCCTGTATAAGGCATGCAAGGGGAAATAAGATAAATCTTGGAATCTTTCTTTAATAGGGACTGCACCCTCTACCCAAAATTTTGCAGGAGGATCTCTTTCCTATCAAAGAAAGGCAGTGCCATAAGCACACTTGAAATCTTTAAAAATTCTGACTCTAGAGGTTTTTAATACTCTTTCAGCAACTTGTTTTTTGAATATAGTTACTTCTCCACTTAACCTAAATAAATCAGATTTATAGGAATTTGCAAAGCTGCAGAGATATTTTTACAGCAGGAAATGATCTTTTAAATGGATGCAGATGTTACTCTGTTATAATAATAGGCTGCTTTTCTGCTGTACCATGTGAAGATCTCAAAATGAAGGCCAATGCAAAGCGTCAATTCTGCTTCACTTAAGAAAAGCTTCACTGATAGAAACTGAATCTTCAGCTTGTATCACCAGTCCTATGGTGGGATTTGCTCAAAGTCAGAGAAGCTGTTAGAAGAGCAGGGCATGCTGATGTCTTTGCTTGTTGATTGTTACTGATTTTTGTTTTATTACAATTAGAACAGTAAATCCTTGAAAACCTCCTCAATTTTCATCTTTCTCGGGAGGAACAGCAAAGAGACATGAATGTACGTGTACAGTTAAGTGAATAGGAAAGAGAAGCATTAAGGATCACATATGTTATGTGAAGAAAAGGAGGGGAATTTTGTGTCATTATTCTGAAAATGGGGAATAAAATAATCTTTGTGCTATTTTGTATAGACAAGCACCTGGTTACCTATGAACAGTGAGTGAGAAAGTGGCCATTAGAGCATATTTTCCATAGGGAAAAACTGTGAGTCACTTGAAGATACTTTTATATTTCTTTCTGTTTTTTTTCATATCTCCTTTGGAGTTACACAGAGCTGAAAAATGTTTAAAGCCATTTAAGCTTTTTAGTTCCCTGCCCCAGGAGCACTTGGTGTGCTTATCTGAGACTACATCTTAGAAATTAATTCAGTTGGTCCTTCACAGCTGTTCGTTTGCTGACATTAATGTACAGATTTCTGCTTCATTTCTGACATCAGAAGCCATGGACCAATACTCCTGACAAATCTGCCAGACCCTACCCTGTGTGGATCCTTCCTTTCTCCTCTACTTGTTTTGCCTCCTGTTCTGATGTGTGAGCCCAGAGAGCAGCACAGCCAGTATCTAGGTCTTAGAGAGGGACTCACCACCAAACTCAAGATTTTCTTCCTTCTACATGTGGCTTTTAAGCATTACTCAAACTGGCTCTGGCTGTCATGGTCTCCTTTCACAGCAGGCAGGTTTGTTAAGAACAATATTTGCATTATTATAACTGAGCTCTGCAAGGGGCAACACCAGGGAGATGATGCCAGGGCTCTTGTTCAACTGGGAAAACGATATTGGATCAAGCTGGAATTAGTTTTACTGGGAATCTGACCAGTTAATGTGGCCAGAGAAGTCCACCCAATATTTAAAGCCTGATGCTTCACAGACAACAAATACATTCTGTGCAGCAGTAGTTCTGTTTATAGATGTAACATTCTGCATTTTTCCTGCCCAGTTTTTTAATGTGTTTATTACTAGGGCTGTTTCCAAGCAAAGACGGATTTGGGGCCTGTCCCTTTCCAGTATACAAGCTCTTTCTTGTACTGATCAGCTGTTTCCAAACTGTGGTTCTTCTTGGTGGTCTCAAGGATGAATCACTGTGACCTAAACAGGAGGTGGTGAGGTGGGTGGGGTGGATCTTGTTAAAGGTTCTCTTTCTGTTGAAGTGGCCATTGAATTTTAAAATGTTTATGAACCAACAACCTATTCATTTACTTGTTGCTCCTTTCCTCCTTGTCAAAATCCATCATGCTGCCTCATTTTTTTTTAAAGTCCTCTGGCATTAACAGTGTATTCCCATGGATTCTCATAGTAGGTGAGGGGGATGCAGTTGTAACGGGTAAGGTCTAGAATGATGGGATAGCCCTAATTACATGTCAGTTCTCCTGTGATAATTGAGAGAGGGCTGTAGGTGCACAGCTCTTCTGTGGGTCTGAATGCCCACAGTCCTGATGAATTTATTGTCTGGAATTTAGGTCTCAGGGTAGAGTAGTAACACTATGTAGAAATTGCATAACAGTATGTAGAAATTGCATAAACAAAATTGTCTTTCTGTAGAAGGTCTCCAACATTTTGCAAAAGAGATCTGCAAGACCTTTAATAATATGCATGACTAATACTAGCAAAGACAAACTCTTATCTCAAGCAGGATAAGAAGGAAGTAGGAGAGAATTAATTACTGATTTGAACTACATGGCAGGGATTAGAATAGGATTAATGAGATTGGGATGGTTGATGATCAAAACACATAAACACTGTGCTTCGTACATTCAAAACATTGAGCTAACATCTGTGAATTAATCCTTATTTGCTCTTGTAATGCAAATCAGTTCTATTATCTCCATGTCATGATGTGGGGAAACTGAGGTACTGAAAATTAGTGTCCAAGGAAGGTTTAGTTTGTCAGGAAACATGCTTCTTTCAGCGTTCTGAACAAGACTGCATTTAGCTCTGGCTGCATCTCTGTATTTGTATTAACATTGTAAATACTGAGAAATCTGTATTTTAAAATCCCAAAAGTAGTTACATGGGTATTTTTCCACTACAATGGTAATTAGTAGAACTAGCAGCAGATAAGAACAGAAGGTGATACCTGGATAAGAAGCTCTCAAGGGATTGCTTCTTATCTTCTTTGCAGACAATGCCCTCTTTTTTCTGTCTTTCCATGTCTTTAATTCGTGATTGGAAGGTGTCAATCAAATCAAACACAGACTTCATTGCGATGGGTACTTCATAGTATTGCTGTTAAGAAAAAAAACAAGACAGGTTGGTATATGGATGCTCATATTAGCAGCCTTTCTGCATGTATTCCAGCACTGTAGGATATTTAGAGATCCAAGTATCCTAATTCGTATGCAGGCAACATGGCCTGAAACAGATCAGAAACTGGAAAATATAATTGTTTTTGCAGTCAGACTGCCCTTTGGAAGTGGCATATTTTCACTATTTGTCTGAAGTGGTAAGGCCAGGACATTGCAGTTTTTATATTCTCTTGTAAGGCCATTCAACTAGAGGATTGTCCTTATGCAATGTGCTGTCATCCTGTTGAGCAGCCAAACTGTGTGTTTTAGAATGCCGGGTACTACATTAAAACACTGTCAGGTGTGGGGAGGTTCTGCTCCTCATCATTCCAGCAGAAATACACAATTCCTGAGATCCCCTAAGTGCAGAAAATGAAGATAGCTACCTAAGTTCTGAAAACTTTGCTTACTGTTCTTTTGCTTGTCCTCCAGCAATGGCCAGGTCCTGCATCAGTATCTTATGTTCCTCACAATCAAGTGTGTAATGTAATTTCCTAAATTTTTCAAATTTTTTTTTCATATGTTTTCAATGCATTTTCTTTCAAGAGAGCTGAGTTCAAAGAGTTGAAACCCTCACCTTGACCTTCATGTCAGTGTCTGTCAGCACCATGAAGAAATCATTGTAGGTCATCCCATACTCTTTCCTCAACTCACTGATGAGCTGCTGGTCCACAAGATCTTCATCTTCTATCACTTTCATGGGCTTTTCGTTATCTTAATGTGAGGCAAAGGAGAAATAAAAATAGTCATGGAATCACACAGTGCTCTGCCTTTAATTTTGCCTCAAAAGAAAAGGGAGAATTCATTTCTCAGAATCTCTCTTCCTGCTGCATATTTGATGTACTACAAACCATGTGTGTGAATTTTATATTCATATGACTTTTAACTATCTAATTTTCCATCTCAATAGTCTTTGAAAATCAGTTGGGCCTAGGGCTCATGCACTTCAGCATTCATCATTTGTACATTCTTTTCAAAAATCTTGCTTTTTCCTGGAAAGATCCTTGAGATTTTTTCAATATGCTCATACACGTATATGCATGTACTAATCATTTCACCAGGTCCTGAAATGTAGCCACTGCTGTAATTGAAAATAGAATTTTTTTACAATGTGCACCATGTGCGAATGAAACAGCATAGGTGATTTGGGTCAGTAAAACAGCTAGAACAGCTTGGGCTGGCCAGGACAGTAGAGTTAACCTTACCAGTCTTAAAAACTTACATGTAGTGACTATAAGAAACCAGAAACTGTTTAACATGTCTTGAATGCTGCAGTGCTGGCAGTATACCTCTCTAGGTACCCCAGTTTGGCACTCCCTCCTCCTTCTGCTTGCCGATTCTAGCAGCCTGACTGGCAAAAACTTAGTTTTGAGTACAACTTGTACCTGTTCAGTGGTCCACTCTAAGAAAACATTCTGAAACAATGAGAAAAACACTTCTGAAGGCAGAGATTTGAAGACAAGCCTGTGGAGGTGCTGAGGTTCCTTACATCCAGTGGAACCAGGGTGCATTGCAGTCAAGTCCTGAAAGTCTCAGCAGTAGCATCTAGCACAGCCCTATACAACTGCAACAATGCCGAAACAAGCCTCCATATGCAGCTGTAGGCCTGGAAAGCTGAGGACAGGCTAAACCACACACCAAATAAATGTTACCTGGGCACCAAGAACTCCCTGCAAACGCTGCTTGCCTGTGCCCTGTGACACCACTGTGAATTTTATATTCATATCCTCACTTAGAAATCCCAGCCATGGCTTAAGTGACCTGCCTGAAGTCAGAGACACAGCAGGTCATCAAGAGGTGGAATCCAGAAGTACAGCTTTTCAGTCCCCTGCTCCATAATTATTTGTCAGCAAATAGAGATGTGATTAACTGATCCAAGTTAAACACACAGCAACAAGAAATATTTGAGTCATTATACAGCAAAGCATTTTAAATAATCTTCTAAACATATATGGCTTTTAAGGAGCAAACAGATCTGATTCAAATTTTGCAGTAGGTCCATCCTGTGCATAGACTGAATGAAACATCTGAATTAAAATTTTGGGAAGATGTCTGAATTAGAATCTGATCTTTAGGTTTCACATCTTGAACCCGCTGTTTACAAAAAATGTCAAGCCAGCAAATATTAAAATCTGGTTATACTTACCATGCTATATATCTAATTTATATGATTTTCATTGTTATATGTACCTCATTTGAAAGTTTTATAAAGAATTAACAAGGAGTGGTATTAGCTTTTGATTGGATGGATTGCTGGATGTGCTAACTGGTTTTCCACTTCAAAATACATGTAAATCCTGCATCAGCTGCTTGATGAGTGAGATTTATGTATTACTAGTGGCAAGTATGACCATTAAAACATACACCAAAATTCATGTTTAAAAGCAAAGACTATCTCATTGGCCTAGAGGGAGGTAGAAAAATGAAACATTGTTATTGTGAAATGTGGTGGAAAACAGCTAAGGTACAGGAGTACCTTAGACCAACTGATCTATGACACCCTTCTGCGTTAAACTCTAGATATCAATATGAAGTTAGCTCCTTAGAGTTTCCTTTTTAAGAGATTTTCTTTCAAAACTTAAAAAACCTTTTTTAAGAAAAGAAGAAAATTAAATTACAGAGTGATACAGAGAAATTCTGTATCAAAGAAAAATATAATGCCACAAAGGCTGACCAAACTTTCAAACTTGGGAATTATTTCTGTGGAGAAAAAAAGTTGTTGTTAATCTAATTGCCTCTTTCCAAGTCACTACTTGTCCCTGACCCCTGCCTCATAAAGGACATCTGGGATCCACATGAAGATCCACCGAAGCTGAGACTACGCTGCTAGCTGCAAAGTCCCTGCTCTCTTTGTGTTTTCTCTGAAAGAATGGAGAAACATTTCTCCATACATCTTTGGCAGTTAGACAGGCTGGGAAGATGAGTTATCTTCAGAAATAATTCCAACGAGGTTACGAAGAAGGCCAGCAGGTTGTTTTAGCAGTACAATGGCCTAATAGATTAGTACTTGCTCTGATTATAGGATGGGTAGCCAGGGGCTGATGTTTAGTTGATTAAAGCCCTGTTTCCCATGGGGAAAAGAGACCATATTTGCTACCTTGGGCTGGAGAGAAGACTTCTGAAGTGACACTCAGCTTTTGTGTTATTCCAGTGGGAAAGTGGGAAATACTCTCTGGTTTCACTGTGAGCTAATCTTGACCAGTGTCACTGAGCTCTTTCATTCACCACCTTTAAATGTATTTCAAATTTCAAGTGAAAAGTCTTTTCTCTTGACTTTTCTGTTATTGTCTTTCGTATTTCTGTCACAAGATGTAGCACTCTGAATAGACCTCATCATGATGGGTGCTCAAGCTTCTCACTGCAGAAACATACTGTGTATAAACGGTTTCTTAGGAGCCTTTGCTGCCCCTGATGCTCACAGAGAGTGAGTCTTGAAGCCCTGTTTTTCTTCAAGAATTTAATTCCTTCTATGAGAACTCAGCTGTTATATACACTTTTGTGGTTTGGGGAAAGTTTGGATGTAGGTTAAGTTTGGAACAGGCTGAAAGAATATGGTCTATGTCAGAGTGAATATCTGAATATTAGCCAGACTAGAGCTAAATATAATCCTGAACTGTCCACTGACAGGCAGATGGATCTAGGTGCACAAAAAGTGACCTTGAGTAACCTTGGCCTGATATGGAAAATCCTGTACTGCTCCAGATTTGTCAAGGAGGTGCACAAATGGACAGTCTGGCAGGGTTTGTGACTCCCTGTCATTCAGGGACACAAGGCTAGATCCTGTCCCTCTGAGACTAGCAGAGGCACAGCTGGAAGCCAGACATAAATCTGTGATCTTCTGTCCATTTATATGCCAGACCTGAAACATCCTGCAGCTGGTCATGTCCTGAGCTTTCTGTTCCATCACACATCTTTTCCCGAGATTTGGTAAAACCAGATGAACTTCAAGGGGAAAGATGTGGTGGACTTGTAAGTGGAATTGGAAGCTTTTATTCTATTTGCAGTATGGAATTGTAGAATATTTTTATTTCTTTGGCTTCATCCAGCAAAGCACTCACAGTGGTGTTAACCTCTAGATACAGATGGATATGAAATAGTTAGTGATTCAAGAGATACCTAAGCTTAAGTGCTTTGCTGGACTGCAACCTGAAGTCTTTGTCCAACCACTGTTGTTAAAAAAGGACAGGTTTCCACCAGCTTTGGTGGGTGCTTCCCCAGGACCTGAACACTGATAGCAATTGTTTCAAAGCTACCTAATGGATGCTCAGTGTCACCTGTCTACATGGAAACTGTGAATGTGAAGTAGGTGGCACTAAATATGTCTAAATGAGCTACTTTTCAGGTCCTGCATAGTCTTAGATTTTGACGCAAGCTCAGGCAATTTTTCCCTTTGCTGTCTGTGTTGTGCCCATGAGATGGAAAGAAAGTATTAAAAGCAAAAGAACCTAGCTGAAAGTGGTCAATTTTCATGCTGCTGTTGTTCATGGTGCCAAAAATTGTGATGACTGAGATCTTCCTCGTTGCCATCTTGCAGAAGCTCTCCAGATACTCGTCTCGCTGCTGTACGTACATGGTGTTGTCCGCCTTGGGGGTTGTGATCAGCTGGTTGGTGGCAGAGAGGAAAGAGTTTGTTTAGTACAAGGAATGAAGCAGATGATTATTTTACTGAAGGAGAACTTTTCACTGTCTGCAAACGGGGCTCTCTTTCCCATAAAGCTGTTATTTATTTCTGTTTGGCGTGTACCTTCATGCCAAGGTCTGACCCAAAGACATTCAGCCAGCTACAGGAAAAACCTTTGGAAGCATGTACAGCTGGGTGCACCAGCTCCTCTGCTGCTTCTACCACAATGCTGGTAGAAGAAATATCACTGTATTTTACAGAAAGCCAGCCACTCTCCTTTTATCCCTTGCCCAGTCAGTGCCACCAGGTCTCCCTCACAGCCTTCAGTGATGCTATGACTCACTCACAGTGGGAGCCCTGGGAACATGGCAGCCACTCTGCCCTCATCCCATGGTCCAGACAGGGCTCCCATGGCTGTTTTTGACTGTCAAGGGGTGAGTACAGCTAGGGCGACATGAATACTTATGTAATTGATGGCCAAGGATTGTTGGTCTAAGAAGACCTTGAAGACTTGCTAAGGCCACTGTGACCTCATCTGAAAATGACGGATTTTGCTTTTCTTTGTTCTAAGCCACTTTGATATTTTATGGGACTTATACTTGCTTGAAGGCACAGCTGTGGGTGAAAAGGAAGAGGAACAATTACAACAACAAAAGTATAAAAAGCTCTACATTTTACAGTACTTGCTTCAAAGGACTGCAAAGATTTAATTTTTAAAAAGTTTAGAGCACACGACTCATATCCTTCATCAGTGATTGAGATGAAAATATTCCAGGGAAGGGATGTGTGTAACAACATTCAGTGATCCCATGCAGCAGTTTCCAGCAGAAGATGCCTAGGAATGTAATCATTCTAACTGGCAGCAGTGAACTGCAATCAAGCATCTGCCACTGATCCCCCAAATACAAAGAGAGCTGGAATATGGACTCAAGTTTTATGATTTAAGGTCACAAATAATCACCAAAATTCTTCAATTGCAAATTTATGCTTTAATCTGTAACAGGAGTAATAATTTTCTGTCTGCCTTCTGAAGTTTGTGAGGCCTGAAGGCTAATTCTTACAGTACACTCTTTATAAATCCAGTTCATCAACGTAAAAACATTTCCAGGCTTATAAAATCTGTCTCTCATTTATGCAAAGGCCTCTGGCGTGACTACAGCTTTGGGACATGAAGGTGAATGAGAGTGACAGACACAAAGAGGATTTAGTTTTTAGGCTACAGCATGTAAGATATTGATTTTAAATTAAAAATAAAAATAAATAAAAAATATAAATACATAATGCTTCAAATTAAAAAAAGGATCATGAGAAGGGTTTGAGGACTGAGATGAAAAACAGGCCTTTGTTTGTATTGTCTCCTCCTAGTTTTGGAGGTCATAAACTAGAATGCAGAGTCAAGCCTGAATCTGATCTGCTTCACCAAACCTTGTAGAACAAAGCAGATTTCCAATCAAGGCCTTGTGCCAGGTCTGTTTTCACCCAGGATGTATATGCACTGTCTCCATCAGTGTTTGCATCACAGAATCACAGGATGGTTTGGGTGAGAAGAGACCATCAAGATCATCTTGTTCCAACCCTTCTGCCAGGGGCAGGAACACCTTCCACTAGACCAGGTTATTCAAAGCCCCATCCAGCCTGGCCTTGGACGCTTACAGGGATAGAGCATCCACAACTATCACTCTCCCTCCTTTCTATAAGCTCTCTTTAGGTACTGGAAGGCTTCTGTAAGGTCTCCCTGGAGCATTTTCTTCTCCAGGATAAACAACCCCAACTCTCCCACCCTGTTTCCATGGGAGAGGTGCTCCAGTCCTCTGATTATCTTCCTATCCCTCATTTGCATGCATGTGTATGTGTGGGCATATGCGTATATGTGCATGAGGATATCTATGGAGTGTTACAAATAAACTGTCAGTTGGCATTTCATCACCGCAGAGAAATAAACAAAAAACCCCAAGCTCACAAGGCCAAAATTTCTCAACATTTTTAAGACTGCAATAAAACCCCACTATAGAGAGTTGGACTCAAAACCCAAACTTATTTTCAGTTTCTGCATCTGGGACCTATATTTGTCATTAATTGAACTTAACCCAGAATAGACTTCAAAATTCCAGATGTTGGAAATTCACACTGAAATCTGAAATTGTTTATGATATAGAACTTAAAACCCCATCTCCTTCTTAAAAGATGTTTGGAAAAGGAGTGAAAAAATGTCCCTGGAAACCAGTCTGAAAGACGAAAGTACAGCAAAGCAATGGAGAACAACTTGGGTAGAGCTGCTTCTGCAGCAATATGGGCTAATTCTCTAGAGAGGGAGTTTAAAGACTCATGAATGACAGAGTTAATTGTAAGGATTGTTTCCCTAAGGGAACTGAACAGTTTGATTGGAAGGAATGCAAATAGGCACGTGTGTGGATTCAAAGAAGCTTGAGAAGTTCTTTGTGTGCCATGCAAGGCAATGAGAAAATAGAGTTTAGCCACTGTTTTTGCTAATAACCAAACCAAACCTATTCTTCAGGGAGCTTCAGAGCAAGCAGGTTGAGGATGTTACTAGATTCTGGAAAAGTGAGGTGCAGCATGGCATAATCATTAGTCTTCAGTGAGTTCTGGCCTGATAACCTGAGATTGTGCAACTCTTTTCTCAGAGATCCAACTGTGAGGTGGCCTAGTATCAGAAGGTTCAAATTTCAGACAATCCTTTAAGTTGCCAAAACTATGGTGGTGTTATGAATTAGCAGCCTGACATCTGTGAGCTTTAGTTTTGGCTCTTTTATTTTCAAGTTTGTTTATGTTTGTCCTGATGCTACATATATTCTTGGAAACCTCAACATTGAGACCAAATTTCAAGGATCGCAAATTCTACATATTTCCTCTCTCTGAGCTTTTGTTTTGGCTAAATATTAGTTAACAAGTAACTAATAGGTATTATTTGCAAAATTCAGTCAGGATCAATTTTTTCAGATATAGGGCTTTTTTTCCACTTCTAGTGCTAGCTCCGCACAGTCCCTACATCTTGAAGAATGGGGAGAGGGAGAAGAAAATTGCCTTGTTTTCAGGCCCATGAATCATCAGCAGAATGACTCATTACATTCCAATGGTTGAAATCTTAACTTGGCATCTCAGCTTGGCACCTTAGCTATTTGTACTGGAATATGGAGCATGAAAGTCAAAGGTGTTTGTGACAATGACTATCGGACAATAGCTGTGAAACAGACCAGCTTGCAGTAGGATAATTGCAAGAAACCAGCTCCTACAATAATATTTTTAAAGAACTGTTTTCCAAAGTGTACCCTTCAGGATATGTGTCATCTGCCAGAAAAAACATTTGTACTATAACTAAAACTGTTTCCTATGCCAGGTGAAGTGGTTTTTATAAGTAGTTGGAAAAACATACAGTGCTATAAAACCTGGGGACAAGTAACTCCAGACCATGCTCAAGTTCTCAGGCTTGAAAACTTACTGGAGTCTTACAGTTTAATACAAACAGCAGGAGAAAAACCCAAACCAAAATAAAGTTTGCACAGGATCTCTGAAGATGTCTAGGAGATCTGAATGCCAAATTCCCATCAGATCTTAATCCCAAATTCCCCAGCCCTCAGGGCATCTGATCACAGGCCTTTGTGTATATCCTCAGTCAGATGTGCACTAGTATTGCCAAGCCACCTGGCTTGCTTCCAGCTTTAGGACACCAGCACCAATATGAAGCAGGTGTGCCAGCTGGCAGGACATGCAGAGCACTGAAACATGGTAACTTTGGCAAGTACCCCAAGGTGACAAATGGATGTAATCCACACTGGAACCTCATTTTATTGATCTTAATGATACAGATCCTGACACCTACATATCCACTGGAAGCAACATAATCTGATGGCTATATGGTGGCTCATGGAAGTGGCTGGGAACAGGTTTTAGCCTCATCTCTGGAAGACTGGTTTTTATACTGTGTGTAAGATTTCCAGCATGAGGCTGTGAAGCCTGTTGAAAACAATCATTTGGGTCTACAAATTTTAACTCTTAAGACAAAAGCACCAAAAAAGAGTAATACAAACCCACTATAAACTTATAGTTCCACATATTCCTACTATGAGGGAGATACAACTTTATTTAGGTAATAAAATTCAGGTGAATGAATTACTTACAATGAGCCTCCTCTTGCCTTCAAAATATTCCAGGAGGTTAGTTGCTGATTTCCTGGGAGGTTGTAGGAAAGTCTTCTTGTTGGGCTTGGGAAAATCCTCATTCTCAGTCCTGCTTCCCTTCTTCTTCTTACTGCGGTCTTTGTCCTGCTTGCTCTTTTTTTCAGCTTTGATCTTCTTGGACTGCTTCTCACTCTTCTGGTGCTTGTCAGGTCTGTCCTTCTTCTTCTTCTTCTCAGGTTTATCCATTCGGTCATGCTTCTTTGATTCTTTTCCTTTCTTTGGGGGAATATTTCCCGCTGCAAACTGTTCCTCTAAATGGGAACTAGCAGGTTTGCTCGGGTCATATTTATCTTCATACTCATTACTGAGTATCTTTTCTTGGGTCTTCTTTTTTGGTGGTTTAGTCTTAGTTGGTTTGTGCTGCCCAGGAGTGACATTCAGGTCCCTGTGGTTAAAGTCCTTTCTGTCAGTTCTGTTATCTTTAAATCTACCCACATTTGCCTTTGTGTAGTGCTCTGAGGGGGCTGTTGGGGCTTCTGTGAAACTGTCATAGCGGGCAGCAGCCTTGTTTGGTTTCCGGGTGGCTCCCGGTTGTTTCTCTTGATGGCCGCGCTGCCTGTCCCTGCGGTTTGTTTTCCACACAGGAGAGTAGAAGTCCTCAGAGGCTGTGACTCGTGGCGTGGTGGCATCGGGGGCTGCTGGCAGCCTGTGGTGCTCTGTGGTGGAATGTGACTTCATGGTCCAGGTCCTCTGTGTGCTGGGGAGGGGTGTGGTTGTTGTTGTAGATCGGGTGGCTGTGGCCACTGCGTGGGTGGTGGCACGAGTAGTTGTGGTGGTGGGAGGGAGGGTAGTGGTCCTTACTGTAGGCAGAGGAGTGGCCACCGTGGTTGTCATTGGTTTCCTCACTGTTTTGGTCCTTGTTGGCTGATTATTGCTCTTCCTTGGATCCTCCTTCCTTGCTGACACCTGGACATGTTCACTGCCAGGGGTAGGCTGCATGGTGCCCCCGTTATTACCTTCCTCAACCACTTGCCCCTCCACCCCAGCTGCTTTGCATGTCTGGATGAAGCCCTTCTGCCTCATCTTCTCAATTTTTCTGATGGGGTTTTGATCAATGACTTCGTACATGGCCTCTAGCCTGACTGGATAAGGATACCTTTCCTCCACTTGCAGGGTTTTCTTCAACAGTACCATGCCAAATTTCCCTTTCTCCAGTTTCAGAAAGCTCATGAGCTTAGGGATGAGGGCAGGATCTAGTGGCTGTTCCAGGATTTTTCCTTCATTGGTTATCCTTCTAACTTTCCCCCCTTCTTCCCCTTCTTCATGGAACAACACAATCTGCTGGATGTGCCTCTCAGCCAATTCACAGTAAACGTCATTTTTCAGCAGGCTCATCATGAGCCGGTAGTAGCCCTCAGAGGCATGGGGGGCAGAAATGACCCACACCCGGTTTTTCCCTGCAAAGCTGGCCAGGACATTGGGAGAACTTGACCCTGAAGGGAAACGTGCCACTCGTGACTGGGTGGCAGAGGATATCCCTTCGTCCTTAATCATCTCGGACTTGGGGTATTTGGCTGCAGCTGTCAGTCTCTGTACCAATCTCATTCTGGTCCCTGCGCCCCTGGCCTGGGAACGTGCTTCCCCTTGCAGGAGATTGGCAGGCAGCTTTGGAGATGCTGAAAAATCCCTCTTGGTGACAGGGTGTTGGGGATTTGGGCTTGAATTCCTCAGGGATGCTCCAGACCTTCTCAGGAGGCTGCTCGAAGCCCTGTAAGCAAGGGGCACTTTCCTAACTCCATGGCTCCCTCTTTCCACTAGCCTCTCTGTCTTCTCAGAGCCACACACTAACCATGCTGCCCACAGCAGGGCTAAGCTGAGAGCTGGCCTCCAGTTCATTGTGCAATCTGTGGGGCGGCAGGAGAGAAGTAGAAAAATTAGATGTTAACAGTATGATGATATCTTTCTTGCACAAGTGATTAAAAAAAGCAAAGCACAAGCTGACTATTTTGTGTGATTTAAAAGTGCTTAATTACACCTCAGTTCTGTCCTAGTGGCTTTGTAAGTTTTATAGTTATTTTTGGAAAAACACAGAATGGATCACTTTATGAAAAAATGAGATCATCCTTCTGTAACATGATACTGTCTATCTAAAACAACACTGATCTGCATCCTTCTCTCACTCTCCGGTTTCTCTCACACTCTCCCTATACACACATGCAAAGACACACAGAGAAAGGGTCCCGTACATAGAGCAGAAAGGCAAGAATTTGACTTGAAACTTACACTCTCAGGGAAGTTCCCCTGCCAGAGGAGTTTTCACGTCTTTTTCCTTTAAAAGGAGATCAATGCCATACAGCTTTACTGTTCAGTGATTTATCTTTATGCAGCCCAACAGGTCGCAGAGCCTGTTGTGTGTCTTAACTTTCTTCTTCACCTTCTTGACAGGCGGGATGAGGTTAGCGGAAATTTCCTTTGTGATCTCTGCTTCTCCATTTACCTGCAGGTCTGGATTTTTGCTGTACCGGTTACCCACACAGGCAGGGATTTCATTTAAGTACAGGGAACTTCTGGCTGCTCCAAGTCTCTCTCCTTTAAACTTCCCAAACCTCCTTCCCACTCCTTGCTTCCTCAGTCCCGTTTAGCTCCTTTGTTTCCAGAGAGGAAAGCACCAGCACTAATATATTTTCCAGGCTGAAGAAAAACACAGGAATGTGATGCTGAAAAAAAAAAAAAGAACTCTTCCCTTTCCCCTTTCTCCACACTTTGACAAAAGCAAATTGTAAAACACTCGTCTTTTTTTCTTCTTGGCTGGCCGCGGTCCCAGAAATGTCAGGGCAACCCCAGCCCTGCTCTGAGCCAGCCTCAGACAACGGTGGCCACTGGAAATGGGGGAAACTTCACTCAGGATTTAACAGCTCAGCAGAACCCGCCTCCTCCCCACTCCGACACAGGGAGGGAGGGAGGAGGAGGAAGGCTCTGGGGGCTGAAACACTGCACAGCATCACAGAGCACTTCAGAGAGGGTGACTCTAGCCTTAACTCTTTCCTTCACGCATCCCAGCTCTCTGGTGTTCTCCGACCTCAGCTTTTTCTTTCCTCCCGCCGAACGGACACTGTCCGGATAAAAAAGTATGTTTCTCCATCAGTCTCAATAGCAGCTCTGGTGTTCAATAATGATTATTTTAAACCTCATTATTTCTGCCTCGTCTTTCCCCTTTTCTTGTTTTTATTGCTTTCTGGGAGTTCCTCAATCAAATCAAATTTTTCTTCACTTTCCAACCAGTTTCTCTTTCAGGTCCTTTCTCATGTATGTCAGTATATTCTTTCTTCAAACATCATATGGGCATAACTGTTTGTTAATTTCTCGTTTTTAAAGAGATCAGGTTGTTTACTATTGTACTAAAATTAGAGTTGTATCTATTTCCCATGAATGTGCACCAGCAATGGAAAAAAGAAGGAGAAAAGGTACAAAAATACCTACAGAGACAAGGGTAAAGGCAGGGTCATGTCCGTTGCTCTCCCTTCACGGTGTAAATGACACCATTCTATTGAGCTGACGTAAACTGGCACAGCATTGCTGGCAACACCTGGTCTTTAGCTGATTCACACTGGCTTCAGTGTGCTGAGCACCTTCAGTGTAAAACATCACTTAATTGTAGTTGATGGGTAACATCTAAAAATATCCAAGACCTTAATACTACTTTAACTGTTTTCCAAGATTTTGCTTATTGACAGGGATGCTGTTACATCATGTCTGTGATAGCACACTGTGTTTGATCTCAGTTATGTTGTCTGGAGGTGAAGGTGCACCTTCTACTTTCCTTGAAATTAGTGTTTCAAAGAAAAAACCTTTCATTTCTTTCTGTCTTATTTTTTTAGTTTTTATTTACATTTTCAAATGCACTGATAAACATTAGTAGTAGTTTTGCCAGTACACATTCAGTTTGTGTTTTGTGGCCAGGGGTTTAGCCTGGAGGTGGGGGAGAATGCTGAATGCCTGTGCTCATATTAACACAAGGGCAAAAATGCCCAGCCCAAAATATCATATCCTACATTCATTGGGAGTTAAGGGGACTGTACTTCTCACAAGAATCACAAAACTGAAGTTCTGTGGAGTAAGGGTGGGTAATATTTTCCACTTAAATTAGTGTCAAGCCTGCTGGTTTATTTATCTTGACAAGGCAAAAATGTCATTAAAAGTTACCTTGTTTCATTATGACATTTTAAATAGACTGTACATAAAAATGAGGTTTCCATTTCAATGTTTCATCCAGTTTCATTACAAAGATTCTAAAAAGAAGTGACCCTACAGTGCGGAAGCCAAGTATATGATTTGGAGTAAATCAATTAAAAAATTTAAACCTCCTCAATTTTCTTGGTTTGGTAATAATTTGAAACCACACAGAGGCAAAACATCACTCATCTGCACAAGTCTAATGGTGCCAAGGAAAATACACTCAGGGCATGACAGCAGAGGAAAGAAACAGATTTCCATATTAGCTCTGCTGTCTATCCTATGCAATTATAGATATGCTGAAGAACAACTGTGAGGACTTTGCTTACCCAACCTGATTGAAGAAGTAGCATGCTACAGAATTTGCCTTAAGTGTATCCGAGGGTGGGAGATCAGTGAAGATGATAGGTTGTAAAGGAGGTGTAGGGAGGATGTAGCACACAAGAAAACATGCAACCATGGGGATTGTTCTCAAGGCTGATGTTTGATAGTACCTTTGTCCAAGGCGAGGAATAAACTTGAAATGACTGCTGGAAATATTTGACATCAACATTTCTTAGAAAGTAAATAATTTATACAGGCCAACGGGGGACTCCTAGTAAAGTGAACACATATTTTAAAGGACCAGTGCAAGGTTTTACAGCAAGAAGAAAAAATAAAGACATAAAACATTCATAAAATACAGAACAATATACTTGAAGGCAGGCAGCTATTCAGTAAGAGACTTAAAGGTCATTGTATATAAGCCCCTGGAAATAAGCTTTTGGTCTGATATTGCAGCAAGGAGAAAGCCGGCCAGCAGCCCAATGAAAAGTTGGAAAGTCATATGTAGTGTCAATAACATGATTTATGCTGTACACATCAGGGTTTTCAAAAGGATTGCAAAGAGTTCAAAAAGGGATGTGATAGCTGGATATGATCCTACTGAAAGGGAGGTGGGGAATTAACTATGTGGAAGGCACAGCCACACATTGTTCATGTCTTCTCAGAAGAGACATCTGCACATAAATTGCTTTTTAATCCAGCAGAGGAAAGTAGAAGGATAACCAATGATTAGGAATTAAATCTTGGTAAATGCAGACTTGAAGTAATTGCAATTACTTGAAATTTTTAATAATTATCTTAGTTAACCCTGGGATAATTTGCTCAAGAATGTAGCTGTTTTCTCTGGCTTAGTCCTCAAATCAAGGCTTTAAGAGACCTTCTTGGCTGGACTGGAAGTAATCACACAAGGATGGAATGAAATCCCCCTGGATACCTCTACATGGAAAATCTGAGATCAAAATGACACCCACCCCTGAAAAGTGCAGCTCCCTGGAGGTGTATGGAAATTAATTCTGTAGCCTCCTGAACTGAAATGAGCAGTTTGAGAAAGGTGGAATGCAATGTACAAAACCTGTATCCCTTCGAGTGCTTTTAATAAGGAACTGGAAGTTAACGCTGTGTCCACAAAAGGAAATTATATATCTGTTTAAGGATGACAGTACTGGGAGTCTTTTTATACTTTGCTTTATGTATCAGACTTAAATATATCAAATGTGTCAAGTGGTGTGCACACAACTACACTATTTCAGCTGCTAAAGAATTAATAGGAAAGTCAAATACCTCGTGAACTAGGATACTTTCTCAGTCCCTCAAAACCTGGAGAAATAAGGCAGCAGCAAGAAGGAGACAACCAGGGGGCCAATTGAGAACTTTCCTTTAAGTAGACTTCAACGCAAACCTCCAGAGAGTGAGGGAGGAACCGCTCCCAAGGAAGGTGGAAGGAGACAAGGAGTTTAGGAGAATTGGCATCATCTGCTTTGTAGAGAGCTGGGAAGCTGGGAGCCAGATAAGCAGGTGTAGGTTCCCCCTGCTGATGCCAGTGGGGGGTTATTAGAGTGGAGAGCACCAGAGCCTGAATCCTGTGAAGCCAGACATTGTTGATGCTCTAAGAAGGGACAGGTTTCTTGAACCCTGCTGGGTCCTCACTTTCCTGAGGGGGAAAGAGGCTATTATTAGTAATCTGACTGAGGTCATAACCCAGCCAGCAGCTGGAGAAATAACAACTAGTAGTGTAAACAGGGGAACTGCACTTCAGCCCCCTGTATGTGAGCAGGAAAGGGAGTCAGTACAGGGAGGCTTGCAAATGCAGTGACCCGTGATAAAAAGAGCAGTGCCTGGTTAGTCGGATCAAGCTCCTAAAATAGAAAGGAGCTTTTGATAAATAGGTTGGCTGGCCTCATTTGAATCTTCACTTTTTAAATATACATTTTTCTGTGGAGTCCTCAAGAATGTTGCTTAGAAACTGGTGATGCAATATGACACTCAAACTTTAAAAATAAATATTACAAACTATAACATTAAATGTTCTGAACCGAGGCCAAGATTCATAGGTACTGATAGGGTTGAAGCCCCAAAAATTCAGGCTATAGTTGAGATTCAGGGAAGTTCTGATGCCTGGGTGTTATTATTGGCCTCTGCTCAAGCTGACCTTGACTTTAGCACCTCTGCTTGTCCAGTTTACAGAGCTTCCTGGTGAGAGGAAGGCTCTCACATAGACCCATTTCTTGTTCTACATCTGGTTGACATCTGGAATGGAAACATCAGCCAAGGAGAACAAAATATCTCCTGGACAGGACTGACACAAGTTCTCCACCAAACTGACTGATGCAACTGGTGTTGTGTTCACTAAGATGAAAGTGTTATACGGAGAGCAAATGAATACAAAGATTGCCATCTGCCGGCCTTGCAATTGGTGTTACCCAGCCACAGGCTGGGGGGAGTGGTAAAGCCACAGCAGCATGCTGCAAGAAGTCTCTTGATGATACATCTGCTGAGGTGAAGCATTCAGAAAGCCACAGGAGCAGTCTCAGAATAGTCACAGACAGACAGATAGTCGCAGAAATAGTTCTTGAAATGATAAAGAGAACGAGGCTTAAATTAGCTTAAATTGTCAGTGGGTGAGGCCAGCGTCCCTCTGTTAAAGTGATATAACCCCACTGGGAAGCTGTGCTACAGGCATCTCATAATGCTGGCTTTGAAGATTGTCCCGTGAAGTGCTGTTAGTCACAGCTCCCAAGTCACATGCCTGCACAGCTAAATGAATTTGGCCGCAGCCGTGAAGTCACCAGCTGCAAGGGCTTGGATTCCCATCTCAATTTCACACCTCTGTAGCAGAGGGCTTTATGCTAGCACAGGTCTGAACACTGATCCATGCCACATCCTTTCTCTGATGTGCTTCCTTTGTCCTTCTCCCTTTGTCTGGGGGACTGCCAGCTGATGTTGAGCCTTTCTGAGCAAGAGGGGAAATTGTCTCATGGCTCTCACAGCCCCACTTCATGTACAAAGCAGATTCAAGCAGGATAGAAGCTGGTGCTTATGCAACTCCTCTCTGCATAAATACTTGGTTTCTTAATGCAGAGCTCCCAGGCCCGATCTCTTTGACAGCTGTTTTGCCCAAATACAATCGTTTATGGATTTGCACACTTGGAATAAGATCAAGTAGAAATTGTCCTGCAATACAACCAGCTTATTCACTTATCAAGGAAGACTCAGCTCTCCTCTGCATTGGTAGAAGAACGTCAATGAGATTCTGCAATTAAACAGAACCCACTGATTCAGGAGAGATTGTTCCTTACATATTTGTGGGAGTCATTATCTATCCCAAAATATCCTGCCTTACAAATTTTTTCTTGCACCCTTTAATTTAAATTTTAAAAATGTTGGTTTGTTTGTTTGGGTTTTGTTAAAGACTTGTTTTGATTATGAAATTGAAGGGGTAGGAATGGAGGAGTATCATGTTTAAAAAACAGACTGTGCCACAGTTCATCTGTAAAAGAGTCTTCCAAAACAGGGCTGAGCACAGTGATTACTTTTAGGGACTACATGTCAGAATGCCTTGGGGATGAATATAAAAAATTACTAGTTACGTGGCTGCACACATTCTTGACTAACATTCATTGGTAGTCAATGAAGAAGATTCAAATTCTCTGATGGCTTTAAGTCAGAAGAGCAATTAAGCATATACTGAAGTACCACCTCATTTTGCTGCCTGCACGGCTCAGTGGAGGGAAGGCAAGGCAAAGCAAAAGATTGAGGTAGAATAAGAATTTAACATTTATGTCCTGTTACTTCAGGTCAGACTTCAGACAGTTGAAGCCTGAAAGTGACAGCAGGAAATATCACGTGCAGATAATGTACCACTCTTCTTTTTGGGCTGTTTATGCTCACTTGCACTCATGGCCTTTGCCTTTATTTATAAGTTATCAGGTACATCATGGTGTTTAATCTTCAGTGGAGCCACTCTTTTCTCTTTCCCTCATGTAAATAGGCACTACTGTGTGTCACTCAGTAGCAACCTTTGGCCCTCCCTCATCTCCTCTGGTCTGCACCACGTCTTCTCTGCCAGAGATTTTTTGAATCTTTCCTTGATGGATGGCAGAGGAGGGGGGCATCCACTGCAGGGGGTGCTCTGTCAGGTGCTCCACAGGCCAGGTGTGTGTAGGTGGAATCATAAAACTGGGGAAAAGGAGTACAAGTAGTTGGAAACTCAGGCCTCTCTAGTTCTTTTCTTGAAGTAGTTTTCAGCAGCAGTGTCTACTATCCCACCTCCCAGTGTCCACTGGGAGACGGAAAAGAAGGGGACAAGTATTGGCTTAAACTCGAGTACTTAGAAAATCAAGTCAGAAGCTATCCCATTTAGCTATCCCATTTATCCACATTTAGAGTGAGAAAAAGATCTGTGTCCTCCTTTCAGGGGTTTCATTTGCTTTGGGAAGGCCCATGCCAGCCTCCTGAATACACTCTTTGCCTGGTGAATACAGTCATTCCTATTTCCTTACAGATTTTTTTTTTCCCTTCTGTGGCTTTGTAGGGCCAGAACCTACTCACATGGGAGAGGGAGAGAATGGCTAACCTGATTAGTGTCATCATTCTACAGACAGGGACATGAATCCTGTGACCTCCCTGTGCTACTTCTGGAAGCAGAAGTATGCACAGAATGATGTAGGAAGATGATTCTTAAACAATAATTCATGAGATGATGGCAAGTGGTCAGCAGCTGCCAATAGAACAATGCTGACTACTCTGGTGCTTTCAGCTGATAACACAGGAAGAGGGTGAAAAATAGTGTGAGAAATCATGACATTGGCCCAAAGGTTGGGAATCAGGAGTTCTCTTGTCTGGGTTTTTTAAGTCTTCGACATAATCTCAGCTCAGATTGGAACTGAACCCTGGTGTCATGTGGATAAATTCCCACCAGGCCAAAACCTAACAATACAGTTGAATCCTAATGGTTTCTGTAGCAGAAAAAAACCAAAAAAATGAAAGACTCATCCCTGATAGAGTGTATCACATTGAGGAGATGTATATATGCATCTCTTTGCTGATTGGTAATACTAGTACTACTTTTTAGTGAGACAATAATAAAAAATCTGGGGTTTTGATGTTGTTGGTGTAGTTACTTCACAGGCAATAAATTCACATAAACAAAATTGGTGCAGAAGGGATTAAGATATACAGCAGAGGTAGGGAGTGGTCTCTGCCAGGCACAATCAGTGTCAGTATTTTCATTCAAGATAAAATACTTTTAAAGGGTGGAAGAACTTATGCACATAAATTCCACAGCTCAATTTTGCACTGCAGGGTAAGAGACATTTTTCACAGTCATGGACAAAGGACATTCCAGCAACTGGTGAGATCTGGATTTCATTATGTATTTTGGGCTACAGTGCAAAAGTACTATCTGCCAGAAAAAATGTGGTCAAGCATGTTTTATTAATATATTGCTGCTGTACTTGGATTATACCCCTGTAGAGGCTCACATCTGAAATGACACATCTGATAGTCTATATATTAGATAGCAATTCAAGGTTTATTTTTTGGATGAGTTTCCCTTACAATATACAGGGGTCATGCATATTTCTATTTTTAAGCATTCAGAGAAAAACCCTCACTGCCCTTCTCCAAAAGACCATTGTGGGCTGTTCATGGAGCACATTAATGCTAGAAGCACAAGTATAACTACAGTGCAACTAGTTCTTACCATCGAGTTTGGTACCTCTGTATGTATTTTATGATTAGAGAATGACTTTCTATTCCAGGCACCTTCTGTCTAAATACATGGAATAAAGCAGTTCAGTGCTGCCAACATTTCTGTCCAATGAATGGGCTGAGTCACTGGAAGTGTCAGGAGGCCCAAGAAGACCTGGAAAACTGTCACTTCAGTGTCACCTCGCCTTAGAGAGTTATGTTAATGATAAAAACTCCCTGGTTATTCACGATCTCCAAAAATAACAAAAAAGAGAGGGAAACATGTATAACAGATTTCTTCTGAGAAATACATGGTAAGGAGTGATATTTCTATTACTGGTTTTTCTTTCTTACCTTCATTTTAAAGGCAGCCTTGTATGTCAAGCCACCTGTCTTCCTGATATAGGGAACCCAACTGCCTTGAAATCAATGGCAAAGTTCCTGTGTTCAGTGAAGACTCTTGGATTTTGCTCATATTTATAGGATACAATTAAGCTGAAAAATTAAGAGAGACCACAGCCTTCCAAAAATTAAAGAGGAGAGAGAAAGAAATGAGAAACCAAATATGTGGTGAAAGAGATCCCAGGTGAAATAATTGGTCCAAGTTTTCATGTCTGGATGTTGTTATTTTTTCCATAATTACTATAACAAACTCCTGCTTCCACCAAGGGGAGGTGACCTGGGATTTTTCCAGTAGCATTGGAAATTTAACACACAAATGACCAGAATTGTTAAAGCTTTCTTACTTATGTATGTCAGCACTGGGGGATTCAAGATATAGCCAACATCATTTAGACAAAAGCAAAATTTTGTGAGTGTATTTGTATGTCCATGCACTCAAAATGGAGACCAAGGAACCAAAACCATCTATCTACCAAGAAGAGATTGTCTTAAATACCAAGTAATGCACATTAATGTAGGCATGGGCAAAACATGATTTAGATATCTTGTTTCATTCAGTTATCTTTGAAAGTCACATTGTTGGAGTAAGGAAGTGCAATTGACACTGATACCACCTTCAGCTGACACAACACATCTGCTCCTGTTGGAAATGCCACTGTATTTGGAGCCCCAGTTCTCTTCAGTGTCCTTTCTACAAAGGTGACTAATATTACAGCAGCCAACTCAATTCACCTCCTATAATGAATGATTTTTCTAATCTCCAGAAGCATAAGCATATATCCATGCTCTCCAAAACCATTTGGGATCTGCCTCATCTCTGCTGGATGCAAAGGAGATGATCAGATACTCAGTCCATTTAATTCTTTTTCCACAGACTTTCTTTTCTGATTTTCATTGTGTCACTAGGATTATAGTTCCTAACCCTTTCAGAGAAAAAACATAACAAACAAACAAACCCCTCTAAAAACCCCAGCCCAAAACAAAACAAAACAAAAAATCAAACAAACAGAGAAAGCAATCCAGTCCTATGATGGACTAACAACACTGCAATTCATCAAAAAGTACCATTTCACTCATCCACTAATGCCTTCCACCACTCCTTGAAAATTCTCTGCAAATATCTATTGCCAATACTTGTCAGTGCTAAAAGTGTAGCTATCACTCTGATCCTGTTTGTCCTTAATCTCACCCTTGGAAATATACTACTACATATGAAAAAACCTTATTCTTGCTAACTGCTATGAATTCCTGTAAAGAGTTTATGATTTCATCCATGGTGGCTATCAGTAGCCTGGCTGTGACTGTGATTCTATTGTACCTGCAATCTAAAACATAGGACAAGAAGAAAATCTCTTCAGGGAGATTAAAATCTCTGTTGAGACAAGAGGGACAGATGGATGCAAGGCTCAAGGGGCAATGAGAGTACGGAGGCAGGAGTATCAGGCCATTGTGGTAGGACACCAGTGGCCAAAGCTTTGTCAATTAATTCAGTGGCCATGGTGTGAGGACATTTTAGCTAAGAAGAGATTTTAGGGATTTTTAAGGAACAACATGAAGGAGAAGAATGGCCTCTATTTTTCCCAAATGTAAGTGGCAAAACGTGCTGTTATTCATCAACAGCAAAAAGCAAAGAGAGCCCAGTACAGAACTAGCCTTCCATTACTTAGTTCATTTAAGGAGAGATCTCAAGTTTTTGTGTTAGAGAAATATTTCTTTATTGCTGTACTGGTAGCCAAAAATGTCTGACATCTGCATGGCTAACATCTGCATGCCATCATGCAGAGCCAGATGGTGGGCTATAAAATGTCAAGAAATTTTGGTTATGGAAAGATCAGCAGCAGACTGAAACACACACCAGAACTATTTATAGAGGGAGAGATTTCATTTTCTTCGAGAAGAACAGCACAAGTGATTGAGAGACTGAGAGACTGAGTTATGAGGAGGTAGTGAAAAAAGCAGGTATGCTAGGCTTGGACAAACAACCAGCCACCAGCCTGTGACATGAAGAATCAGACAGGAGAAGGTTTCTTGCTGGGGAGACTAGAGTGATGGGATCACTGGTCAAAGACAAGTCCAGGGTGAAGCTTTGGAGGCTAAGGTGGAATTGTATTAAAACTTTGCAAGTAACTTTCCAAGGGAGATAGCAAGAGCTCGTTGTGAGTCACATAAATCTGAGCTGGCCAGAGCACTAGAGGATCTCTTGTTGGCAGGGGATTAAGTCCCAGATGATTGTATTGGCCTTTTGTGTCTGCTCCACCTCAATCTGGCATTCCAGTCCTGGAGAATGTTGGGTACATACACACGTCCCAGCAGAAAGAAGAAGGAAAATAGGAAGTGCCCACCCAAACTTGCAGGTGTGACTTGACCCTTTGTAAACACGAGCCTGATGACTGCAGATCAGGCACAGCTCTCGACAAGGGAGCTGGGCTGTGCCAGGCTCACACATCATCAGCAAACTCTTTAGCTAAACTGTACAGGCACCAAATCGTTCTCACTTTTAATATTTGCCAAATCTAATGCTTTTAGTGCAGCTACACAGCTGTAACTGAGCACAGACCTCAGAGGCAAGTGGCATTGCAGTTGTAATTCGGAGGTAAATTCAGCTGACAGCCCTGATCTGGGTGAAGCAGAGCAATGGGATACTGATTTGATTCCCAAAGCTCCCAGCAGAGAGGTAAAATAACTCCTAGCTTTTGCTTTTTATATTGTTAGGGTTCCATCAGCTAATCTTAAATATTATTAGACATATGACTTCCCCATATAATTTTTGGAAAACCAGTTACACCACAAGCTTTAAGGGAAGGTGGTGACAGAATCAGCTCCTTGATAACAGAAACGTGCCTGACAAATTTTCCAAGTTAGGGCCATATTCAGTATGGAAACAGCCCCAACTCTGCCACTGTCCCTAGTGGATTAGCTTGGTATGAGTGAGTGTTTGGCTACATTTGAAGGAACAGCGTTTTGGGGCCGTGATAGAGAAAGAAAATGGATGATTTCTATGTGTTGATTCTTTCAGTTTATTCACGTGTGAGTTAAACATGCTTAAAAGAGATTGGAGCTGGTACCCAAGCCTGTTTTAGTGACCAGGTAGACATAAACAGGTTCTGTGGGGCATTGCACCGTAACAGAGAAGACTATTACACAACCTTCCCAGCCCTGTCGTTCGCCACTAAACCGTACCGAAACTGTTTCGCATCGCCATCTAGTGCCACCTGGGGGTCCTCGGAGTGCTCAGGATGCTGCTTTTCTCTGATTTTGTTGCACGAGTTCAACAGCCGGAGAAGAAATGTTTGCATTTAACAGCAGTGCCAATTAAACCAACAGATAGGAGAGGAGCATTCGATCCATAGGATTTGAGCTGTTAGTTTATTCTAAATGGGAAAAAAACCTGTGTGCTGAAGCAATAACCAGTTCCCAGGCAGTACTCAGAGTTCTACCCCTACCCAGGTCTTGGTGTGAGGCTTCACAATACACAAATTCCCTTTGCTTTTCATGTCAATACAAAAAACCACGTCCATTTATGTTTCATGGAAAAAGAGCCCCCAAATAAGCATAGTTTGTAAATTATGCCGGTGCTCTTTCAGAGCCAATTAAAATACCCTTCCCTTAATCATAGGCCTATTAAAATGGAAGCCTCACTGAGAAGTTACTGTTGAGTTCCCCACTTGATGAACCTGCTACATAGCAAGTTTCCAAGATTTATAAATCTCTGAGGAATGAGACGGGAGAAGAGTGATACAGTCCCAGAAAAAACAACAGCCTCCTTCTATAATCTTTAGCTGTCTAGAAAGCAACAAACTATTTTCCCCCCTACTTTTTAAAACTTTAGTATTTTGGAAAGTTTTGGATAATTGCTGGATATTTGTTTTGGATCTGATTTTTTTTCTCAACTTATTTTAAAAAAAGCATTAATGAAAACCTTATGCTTGAAAAATGTAATAATTTGAAGGAATGGTGAAGCCCTTTTTATAATGCAACAAGTTCATAACTGAATTCTGTCCCTTTCTAATGGTAATTCTTACTCTGGTTCTCTATTTGCCATTCTTGGACAGGATATAACGAGAAGTTACTTTGCATCTGGTAAATTCTTCCCATCTCATCCCTTTTGAAGGGTTCTGGTCTTTTCACAGCACAAACATTTGGTGGTATTTTTTTGCATTGAACAGAAAGTTTTGGAACAATCCGTTAATCCAAACCAGACATCTCTTCCCTCATCCTTCTCTCTAGCTGACTCTCTAGACAGAGGGCTGTGTGATTAAGGGGTATGCTCTTCTCTCAGCAGCACCAAACTCACCTGCAGGGGGGAAAATGGTACTTAAAACTTTCTACTCCATGTGTGGGGGGGAAAAAGGAACACATTCTCCCCAGGGGAATTCTCCATCATCTGTGCTGAATACAGGGTGCCCTCTAGAAGGCAGCCTGTAGTTTGAGCAGAGGCTGTGAGAGTGCTTGCAATGCAGTGGTAACCAGAAGCCACATTTGTGTGATAAACCTGTTTTACTTATAAAAATCTCTGCCCACAGATCCATTTCTGTAGGAGGCAAATTCCCTTTCTGCTATTCCAATGAGCAAGTGTAATAACACACTATGTAACAGGTCAGAAATACGTGTCTAGGCATTGCTATGTGTTTTTATTAGAATCAAGTGAGACAATGCTGAACAATGCCATGGTGCCTTCATTTAGTACATTCACTGACCCATCTCAGGCCAGTGTTTTTATGTGGATCTGTACAGACTCATATAAATACAAGCCTCAGTCCCTGTCGCGCCATTCACAAAGGGGATATTGTGGCAGTGCTGTGGGTTTTTTCCTGTTTCACACATCATGGCCTATCTCGGAGGATAATGTTGTCTATATCTATTATTTCCTATCTGAGTTCCTAAACTGGAAGCTGACATTTAGCAATACGTAAACCTCTGCAAGGCACTTTTGAAATACAGACTTTGCCTTTGTGTCAGCCACAGTCTGTAAATGCAGAAACAAAGATTGTAAGAAATTCAGTGGTTTTCTCTGTCACACCTTCTATTTAGAATTGACTTCAACAATGTCAGCTCCTACTCCAGGAGTTTAGCCTGCACAGGACATGGACTCAGATATGCTGTTCTTGAAAGTGGGTTTATCTCTCATCATCACTTCTAGTCAATAAAACTATGCAGAAGTGGGGGAGAAAGTGCATGAACAAACATGTCGATCCTTCATTCTTATGTAGTTCTTGAAAAGCTTCCTAAGAATATGACACAAGTTCCATCATTCTAGTTTGGAAATGCATGGCCTATAAATGTCCTGTTAAAGCAGCCAGTCTTAAGAAAATGCGTATTTTTAACTCCGGAATGTATGATTCATTTTTTAAAATGTATTTTTTCCTGTTGCTGCTACTAGTGGGCCTCTCATCACCTCATCTGTGTATTTTTGTCTTTTCTGTCCTTAGTGACAAAAGATAGGATTCCAATTAATGCAGCTTTTCCATCCCATAAAATTCTACAATGTTAGCCGTGGGTTTGTCGAAACACCCCAAAGTGTCCTGCTCCCTTTTACTGAGCATGTTGCATGGGTAGCAATGATTATGCAGCCCTGATGTCGAGGAAGGTTTTTACAGTTTAGTGAGCCTGGCAGGCAGCTGTGCATATAAAAGGAAACCCAAAAAGGATGGAGATCCAAAATCACACTAGGAGGGCAGCAGGAAGAGCATAGGGCAGGCTTCAAAGCCAGGCAACAACTTTTAGGCTCACCCAGGCCAAGTGGACTGAGAGAGCACGGCCTTGCCTACCAGAGCATAAACACATTGGCTGATGGCAGGATGGAGGCTATAAATTGCAAATCACCACTAAATTCCCCATTCTCAGCACCTTCCCTTCTACCTTGATCATGGCTGGGAAGTTTTTCCTTTGGTTTTAAAAATAGCTCTGTGTGCACTACTTTCCTAACTCTTCACACATGCCACTATTTCTGAATGGGTTGTCATCTCTCCCTTTCTTCCTTTCTTCCACAGAATATGACCTCCTTCTCCCTTTCTTTCCTCCTGCTCTGGCTGAGAGATTGGAGTTAAACCTGGTTATGAATTACTTGCTTATGATTGCTGCTCCTTGCCCATTCATTTCCACTTTGGCAGTGGTCAGGTCTTAAATCATTGCTTGCAGCACCAATGTCAGCATGACAAAATCTGAGATGGCAATGACAGTCCTGAATGTGAGAAGACTGGCCCTTCAAGTTCAGAGTTTGAGTCCCAGCTCAGTTAGAAAATTAGAAGTTCCGATGAGGAAGAGGAGAAGGAGCACATTGGAGAGCTGTCCCAAGCAATTGACTTCGGAAAGAACTTAAATTTGTTTGGACCAGGTCTTGGACCTTGGAGCCTGCCTTAATCATCAAGGAAATTTTATAGGTCCAGAGAAGGATTAGAGTCAAGGATGAGGACATGGACAGCGTAGTGCACTGTGTGAACTCCAGATGTAAGTGAAGAAGCTGCACGCACAGTCTTCCTCTCAGACAGAGCTCAGACATCCCAGGTGTCTTCCTGCAGAGCAGGCATAGCATGCTGCATTGCTGGTGTCCTCTGTACAGCAACAGCTTGTTATATTTTCCCTGGTTTCTGAACATTGTGCAGATAGTGGCGTGAGGGAACCTGTAACCCCAGGGAATGCTGTAATATCTGTAAGGAACTCAGGTGAGTCCTATCAATGTCTGTGAAGCTCTGTGGTCCCAGATGGTTTGAGAGGAGAGAATTTTGTTTCTTCCTCAAAACCAGGGACAAGGAATCTGTAGGTACATTACGTTACAATATGCAGCCTTGGTGACCACAGATACATTTTCAGACATAGTGATTCTCTAATTAAAGGGAAGGTGGTTTGAGGATTATATGATTCCAGCTTATTCGTAAGATTGTGAGAAAACAAAGCTAACCATTAAAAAAAAATCACCAAAATACCAACATGAGCAGAATTCTTCAGGAGAGAGCAAAAATATTAGTAGATATTTGAGTAGGTTTTTGTGATCAGCCACTGCACTGATTCAAGCTGAAGGACGGGAGAAGGGTATGGAAAGCCTGTAAGGAATAGCCCTACATTTCCTGAAATATGGGCTATTGCAGCCTGTAAACAGTGAGGTAAACTGAGGATCTTCACTGAGTTAACACTGAATCTGGCATAATTCATTACTGATGATGGGAAATACAGCTACTTGATTTACCAGGAACAAAAGAAGTGGAAGTCCTCTGTGATGTTTTCACTGGGTTGAGATTGCTTTTGTTAGAATATTTGCAGATGCCAGTTAGGACAAATGCTTACAGACATCATCCACCTCCAGTGCTATTCCTCTATCCATTGAACCAGGTGCTAGAGGGATTCCCAAGTATTCATAAGAGTGCTCATAAAGAGAATGTAAGAGGCAAATGGGAAGGCTGCAGAATACCAGTAACCAATAATCCAAGAGGATTCTGTGGCTTCTGTTTGAAGGAAGATTTTGAGAGCTTCTCCCCTTTAGAGAAACCACTAAAAATACATATTCACAGCCCAAATCTCCTAGTTTGGGACAGCATCAATTAGCTCCTTGTGCAATGGGAGCGAGAATGAGCAAGAAGAGAGTAGCTTCTCATTTGTGTTGTGCACTGTCCAATTGAACTGGCTAGCTGAAACAGCTCAGACATATCTGAGAAGTCTTTCATTTTACTCATTCTTTTCAGAACAAAGGTGAGTTATGGAGGAAATGGAACCATCTGTTGAATCATGACATCTGACAGAAAATCCAGAAATCCAGCCTTTTTCTTGGTTTACTACCTGGGTAAAAAGTTTATTTATATGAAATGCTGGATTGCTTTGCAAACTACTCCGGCAGGCCAAGCCAAGTTGGTCTTCCAGCACCACGAATTTATGTCCTTGCTGTGGCTTCCTGCCAGCATCCTCTCCATTGAACTGTATTTACATTAGCTCTGTAAAACATTACTTCATTCAAGTGTCTGAAGTGAAGCACTCACTAACTCCCTGCACTTTGTCCTTGACTGCTGCCAGCTGGTGAGAAGGTAGCTGGTTGCCTTTCCCAGCTGGGCCCTGCCATTCTGAATGTAATGAGAATTAAAGCCACTGGTTCACTGGGGCTGCTGAGGTTCCAATTTTGAATTAAGTTGTCTTGGCTGCTATAAATGTAAAATATTGGACAATTAATTCCTTCAACTAAGATTGAAAGGTAAATCTTTCGTTTGAAAAATAAATGCCTTCAGCAGGCATTGCCTTTGGCATAAGATCTTGGCATCCTTCTGTCCATATACTGGTAAACTAATTTGGTTGATGGTTCACTGCATTTCAGTTTGTTTCTTTATTCTGTAACTTTCAAAGCTCTTTACAAAGTGGAAGGGTTTTCATTTTATGGAAGGCAGAAATGGAGGGAGGAAGAGGCAGATCATATTGTCTAACCTAGTATAGATCCTCATGTGAAGCATCTCAAGTTTGATGAATCAATGGGATGATCCCAAGGTCTCTTACTAACAGAACTAAGACAACTTCTGTAGGAATGAAACATAAAGCAGGTTTGACTCTCTTTGGTGTGCTCTGGTGCATAAACATTCACAATGGAATTAAAGTCATAAGTTCTACATGTTCTAAAAGGGCTTTCTGGAGGATGAGATTTGCTCTTTCTATTTTAAGAGAAGATTTGAATTAGGATTTTTCATTTTTAAATTTGCTAAATAGTTTGGAAATGAGATTTCTCAGGGAAGTGTCCCTATTGTGGAACATGTAACTTTTCAGTGTTAATATGCAGACTGGAGTATAGCAAAAGTTTTCTGATCTAAAACATGGATCCACATGTCAGGAGACTTCATTTCACTTTCTGGCTTAGTGCTCCTTCTTTTGGAAAAGACAATAGCACTTACCATTCAACACAGGGTGTCAGGGCTGTGTGAAGAGCCTCAAGATGCTTGGACACAAGGTTTGAAGGAGCTAGTAAATACTGCTATGTCTCTCAGTATTATTGTTTCAATTTTATTCCTTCCTCATTCTTAACCTGCTCAGATTTTATCTTCAGTCTGTGGAAACCACAAGCAGAGAATAAGGAAATGTTTTCTTGGCTTTGTAGGAGGCAAGCAAAGGAAATTTGTTGTAGGGCTGTAAGGATGGTCAGCAATGGCATGGCCTTCTTCCCTAGGGGTAAAAAAATCCCCAAGCAAACAAAAGTAAATTTCACCATTACTGCTATGGTACCTACCAGTGGAGCATTGATATTCATCAGTGCAACACCTCCAGGATTTGAAAAAAATATTAGGATAAATAAATTGTTTGGTTTAATTTACTATACAGGTGTTTGCACCTTCATGGGAAGAAACCATTTCCACAAGCCAAAACCACTGTAGAACTGCAGTTTTCATGGAGGTACCTCATCTCTCCCTCCTGGGAATACAGGCAGCTGCTGCCCTCTCTGATATCCAAACAGTTTCCCAGTGCTGTGAGCCTGGGATCTCTCTGAAGCAGGCCTCTCTTCCTGAATCTTAAATGTACCAGCTCCCCTGTCCTGGCCGAAAATACATCCTGCCCTCCATGTTAACTGATACACCCCTGGAAGGATTCTCTTGGAGAAGGTGCAGGTGACACTAATGAAGATGCATTTAAACTTGCTGGAAACTTGGTCTTGTTTTAATGAGAAATATATTGACTACTTTCGTCTGCAGGGTCATGGTTGGTTGGTAATGAAGGAACTTAAAACCCTCTGGAAGCCCACTTTGGACCTGTCAAAGAGCACTGTGAGCACTTCTGTTTATTTATTCTCCCCTACCTTCTCTTTGGTGTAGATTAGAGGTAAAATTCTCCAGAGAGTGGATTCCTCATTAAGATTTCCGATACCTCCCTGTCTGCAGAGGCTGGGATTACCACATGAAGGGCATCCTGCTATTTTTGCCTCTGGTCCAGGCCTTTTGAAGGGACCCTGGAACACTTTACAATAGCACAGATTTATGAGCACTGTGCAGCTTGCCAGAGCCTTTCTGAGATACTCCTGTAAACTAATTATGGGAAACTGCCCCAGGCTGCTGTCATTAAAAATACATTCTTAGCATTTCATGAACAAAGCTTAGTTTCCTCCTTCTGTTCCTATAGGATATGATCTGTTTCCTGACAGATGTTTATTCTAAAACATGAAGTGATTGTTGCTGAGCAAAGTAAGTGAAAAATAGCGTGTCACCTATGATGAGTCATAATGTGAATCCTGAAATCCCAGCGTGATCTTAACTTCTCCAATGCCCAAGGAAACTACTTTTTAAGATTTTTAGCTTGCTTACATTCATGTAATTAGAGACTGGGCCCTTGGAGTTCTGTAGTTTGTCGTCAAGCCTTCCTTTTCAACACTGTCTTAGCATGGCTTTTGACCAAAAGCCATTACCCACCCACTGGCTACTTGGAAACCTGAACAAAATGAGTTGATCCATCCAACTGCTTGCACCCTGCTGGCTCTTAGATGCTACCACACGGGGTGGCAGGAAAGGCAGACAGATACAGAACAAACAAGAGTGGCTGTTGGCAGGAGTGGAGTGCTGGCTCATGAGGGTGGGTGACACAGGGACTTTTGGCTGGACTGTGTGTGCAACAACAGTGCTGGAGTGCAGGACAGGCTCTGTGAGCATGGACCATGTGTGTCTGCATGCAGATGTGCATCCTCTCCATGTGCCCATCATAAACACTGTCCTTGGAGACACTTGGTCCCTGCATAGGTAACAGCAGAGCTGCCAAGTTGAATAGAGACACCACATTCAGTTCATCCCCATGAAGAAGACTGGGGCACCTTCTGGTTCAGACAGGTGGGGAGGTTATCACCACTTACCTGGTTATCTAAGACTAACTGTGCTGCCAGGACAGGGTATACTTCAGATTGCCAAGCCTGTAATCACTATAACATTAATTACTTTCATTGCCTCAATGGAAGGCCTGACATATGTCAAGTGATTCACCTGAGCTGTAACTTGAACTTGAATTTTGCCAGTGAGCAGGGAACCTGTAAATGCTTCAGCTTGTTGCTGCTGTTGCATGTGGAGGGTATCAACTGGCGTCCTAATTCCTGTTAAGACCTGAACTCCTTGTGTGTATTTTAGATGCAATGTGCATGTGCACAGTGCTCACACAGATCTTGATTTTAAAGCAGCTGAAAAGTCCAGGGTGGAGTTCTTCCCAAGGCTTTCAGCTGGTGGATAGGTCAAGTGCCAGATGATCTGCTACAGCAAAAGGCTTTGAACTGATCTCTGAAATTCTACAGCCATCTTCCTGCTATAAGGTTTTGAGCTGCCAAGTAAAGTGCACTGGGAAAAATAATATGCAGAAGTACGTCCATATTTTCCATCTGTAAATTCTTAAGACCAAAGATTCCAGAAGAACAGATATATCTGTTTTGGGGTAGTATTATTACTGAAGTTCTGATTCAAATTAACCCCCCGAAGTTCTGATTTAAATTAGCCCTCTCTTCATCTCCCCCTTTACTTTTTATTGGGGTTTTTTTGTTGATTTGTTCATTTTGATTTGTTTTCCAGGCTTTTTGTGGGTGTGGGGTTTTGTTTTGTTTTTTATTTTTAATCTCTCACAAGGAATCTAGTAATGCAGGCTGGCCACAACAGGATGTTTACAATGCAGTCAGTCTTCTGCTGTGCAGATAATTTTTCCCCTTGCAAGTGATGGGTCTGGAATTCTTCCTCAGAGTGAGATAGAAGCAAGAAGAGAATCTGAAACCACCACCCTCCCCCTGCCACACATGCACAGAAGAGGAAATACTGAGAAGGTTTTCTGTGGTGTGAAGATTTTGGGGGACAGAAGGCCTCTTACAAATGCTCCTGGAGATGACAGTAGCTGCAGAAGAGGGAGTGAGAAAAAGGATATTGACAGATGAGGTGAAGGCACATGCAGGAAAGTGCTGGCACATGCCTAGACAAGCTGAGGTGTGTTAGGGTTCTCTTCCTGTATCTCATCCCATGAAGATGTGTGCAGGCAGGGAGAGTCCCTTACTAACATGGATGGTGGTTAACTGATTTCCATTTGCTGAAGCTCTGTCTCTTGACCTTATAGCTTTCTACTCATTCTTGACATTGGTGTAAATGTTTTTAAAAAACGGGGCTTGGAGAAATAGACTATGAGCCTCTGGGAATACTGGAGAAGCAGCACAGCACAACCTCCAGTTTGAAGAGGCTATAGGTGAGGCAGTAATTGAGTTGTACAGGGTGGGGAATGATTTGGTCAAGCAAAGAATTGGTGGACTTAGCTGTCTGTTTACACATCTGACTCTTCTGATTATTTTTCCTTTTCTTAGCAGCATAGTTTGGATCTAAGCCTATTCCAGACAACCTTAACTTTCCCCTTCCTTATTTCTCATAGTCAAGGTTAAAAAAAATATCAAAGGATAAACAAATTGTAGGCTCAAACTTTCCTTTAGAACTTTGCCCAAAAAATTCCCTCCCTTCCCTCCGCACTCAACTTCTCACACTCTTCCAGCCTGTTTTGGAAAGATTCTCAGTCTTTCCTCCTGAAAGTTGATGTTGATACATGGATTTGACAAGGAAGACAGAGAATTTCCACAGAAGAACAGGGCAGAGGTGTGTGCATCCCTGTGATTCTTCTGGAAGGGGAAAATGAGGGAGGCAGGGTAGGCTACTTTGTGGCTGAGGTCCACCATAATGTGACACTGTGCCAAACAAAAATCTCAGCTTGGAGCCCAGAAAAAAAATAAAGGATTTGGATGGCTTTTGGACTGGCTTATAAATGTGCTGCAGGGGCTTCATTCTGCTACTAGGCTTTTAATTAATCCTATCCCCCAAACCCATCACTTGCAGTACAACAGGACTGCCCTCTGTTCCAGAGCCAGCAGACACCAGCTTGAAGGGCATTTCCACTGTGTTGCTTTGCACAGCATGGGCAGCATGGACATGCCTTTATGCTATACCCTTGCTTCACAGGGTGTCTGTGTGTCTGTGATCTGATATCATCGTGCTCCTGTTTCAGCAGCAGGAGAAAAAGGCATTTTAGTGACACTAAAGCTCATGAACCACAGGCTCCTCCACTCCAGCTTTTCCACTTGATAGGGCTGCTATCCAGACACAGGAGAAGAGCTGTCTTATTAGTGACTTTTTTTGTGAAAGCATGAGTTAATACAGCCCTGGCTATTTCACCTTCTTCCATCTACTTCCACTCCAGAAGAAACCAAAGGTAGAAGCAATACATTTGGTCTCACCTAATCAATCTCTGGCAATACGGAATAACTCCTACTATAATGCTGATATTTTGTTGTATTTCTTACAGAGTAAGTGTTCTCCCTTTTTTTTAAGTCCATTCCACACCCTGTCAGATTTCTCTATCTTATGTCAGTAATAAAGAGTCACTTCTGGAGCTGAAAAAGTGATAAGAGGCTTAGAGAACATGAACTGGGAATAAAGACTGAGAGAGTCACTTTTGTTTAGTCTAGGAAAAAGAACATGGCAGGAGCAGAGGTGGGAAATATGATAGTGTTTGAACATTCTCAGGGGCATTACACAGTGATCAGTTCAACAGGTCAAGATGGGGTATAGCAAGGAGAAATCAGCCCAAGTTCAGCAAAGAAGACTTACATTAGGTATTTAAGTAAGGTAGAAAAGAACCCAAAAAAATCTTTCTAGCTGTAAGGGTAGTTAAGTAATGGCTGTCTAGGGACTTGTAGAATTATTGTTCTCACAAGGTTCATGAGAAGGCTGCCTAGGTGAAAAGTGAAGAAACAGGATCCCAAAATTTCACTGCATTTCCACAGTAGCTTTTGTGGATCACTAACAATTGAAATTCTGTTTAGTTTTGAATAGTTTCAGCTGCTTGTAATCACCTCTTTTCATTTTCCCTCCCCGCCTTCCCACATAGAGGTGTTTTCCTGTATCTTGTATTCCTCTTGAGCCAATTCATATTGCCAGATGAAAACACTGAGTGATTTTAGTATTTCTGTAATTTCTGTACATTGAATTGAGACATTGTCATTGCAGAGTAACAAAGCTCAGCATTTAGCTGTTGTTTTGTATGGCTTCTAGCATAGCATGATTTTTGTCTTTTCTGTCTGTGAAATCTCAAATGATCATAGAATCTATGATTCTAGAGTCATAGATTATCCTGAGTTGGAAGGGACCCTGAGTTGGAAGTATCATCAAATGCCAGCTCCTGGCCCTCTACAGGATCATCCACAAGACACACCATGTGCCTGACAACATTGTCCAATCACTTCTTGAACTCTGCCATGCTTGGTGCTGTGACCACTTCCCTGGGGAGCCTGTTCCAGCCCAACCACCCTCTGAGGGTAGAACCTTTTCCTGATATTCAGCCTAAACCTCCTCTGACACAACTTCAGGCTGTTCCCTCAGGCCCTGTCACTGGTCACCACAGAGAAGAGATCAGTGCCTGCCCTTCCTCTTCCCCTCACAAGGAAGCCGTAACTGCAATGAAGTCTGTCCCCAGTCTCCTCTTCTCCAGGCTGAACAGGCCAAGTGACCTCAGCTCCTCCTCATCCAGCTTCCCCTCAAGATCCTGCACCATCTTCATAGCCCTTCTCTCCACACTCTCTGATAGCTTCATATTTTTTTTATATTTGTGGTGCCCAAAACTGCAAACAGGATTCAAGGTGAGGCTGCCCCAGCTCAGACCAGAGTAGGAAAATGTTACAGGAGAAATAATACATATAATAATAATTATTATTATCACTATTATTGCTCTTCTACAAATAATTCAGTTCTATCTTTGGCTGCAGTTAAGCATTAAAGAGAGCCAGGGATGTTTGTTGTGTTGAGCTGGATGAAATATTACTTCTTGGCTATGGCAGGATAACTACAATGTGGAAGGTACAGTATGTTTCAGTTGAAAGGTCTGTGACTGATTATGTGAAGCTGCATGAGAAACACATTTGGTGTTTTGTAAGTATTCACCAGAGAGCAGCAGGTCAGCAGTAAGAGCTCATGCTTTGGAAGGATACACTGTGCTACATGCATTTTTGAGCTAGTGTAATCATTTTTTTGATAGGAATCCACCGAAGAGGTGCGATGCAACCAGACCTCATGTGTCAGCTACCCACATTAGCTGCCCAGTGAGGCAGGACCAGCACTATAAGTTTGTGTGTGATCATACCCTGACCCTCCTCTTGGAGGCAAAAGGAGAAGTGAAGGTTAAGTCATATGGCCTGCTTAGCTATTTGGTGTCTTTGAGCAAACCACAATCATCCTGTGCTTGACTTTCCAGAGGCATTACTGTCCCTAATGAGGAAGAAGAGGCTTAGTTCCTCCTCTGTCTGCATAGGACCACATGCTGCGTCTGCATTAGCATCACTTACAGCCCAAACAGTGCCATGGAGCACAGCAGAAAACACAGCCAAGGTTTCCTGTGGGAAAGCTGGCAGCCCTCAGGAACCTCCTCCAGGTCCACCTTGCTGCCTCGTTGTAGCCAGGCAGCCAGCCCAGAGTCCCCTGACAGTCCCCTACTCCTTAGCCGGGGACTGTGACCCTCCCATCACCCTGGGCACTGACTGTCCTGGGACTGCAGCCCTTGTGGGGGCACTGTAGCCCAGCAGGCACTGGGACAATCCCTTCAGGGGAGCAGTGTCTGTCTGGGGAGTGTGTGCTGAGTTCTTGATCCACCTCTGTGTCCAAAGCCAATATCCTCAAGCTGAGGCAAATCAGAAGTTAAGGATTACTTGTGAAGGGTGAATGGTGACATTTTAAAGGACACTGAGACTCATTCAGTGCATGCTTTGGCAGTGTGTCCAGCCTGTCATAAACATGTTGTCTCAGCTAGTGGCCAAAGGCGAGGGAAACATCAGCCCTCTTAACTCAATGTATGTAGACATTGTTTGGAGGTAACAGGGAGTCAGGACCAGTGACCAACCAGAGAGATTTCCATGGGAGCATATCTGCCATTAGGTGATGGCTGCTCCACTTAGATTGAACTGCCTCTCCCCAAATTCTGCCATTTTGTAAGAATAATGGTCAAGATTTGGTGCAGTATTTGGTTTTGAGGCTGATGTGTAGATAATGTGGGGAACATGCCCTTTTCGAGGCATTTCAACCTGAACATGTGGCCTCTTTTCTTGCCCTGCTTTCCAGAGCACCCTAGAGGAATAAACCTTTCAATGGTGCTTCCTCCTCCACTTGCAGTTTCCCCCCACTACTGAGGCACTTACCAGTTGCTGCATTTCAGGCTTTTTAGTCAGTGAGGCAATAAGAGGAACTGCAATATAATCTAGCCCATAGGATGCTGATGACATTTCCTCCTACTGTATTTTAGAACATGCTAGCCCAAGCCATCTTGTATCTATCCAAAGTTAGTGCAGACAAGGCAAGCTTTGATCTTTCCAAAAGTGCAGTAGTGTACGTCTGCTGCAATGTGATGTCTCTTCTATTATTGCTGAGCCTGGAACACAATAACATCTTATAGAGGGCTTTGGAGTTTAGACTACAGCCCATTTATTTATTTTGCTGGAGCAGTGTCCCATAAGGAAAATCCTAGGCTGGGTTTAAAGAGCCAGACAATGGAGCAGCCGTCACATTTAGATGTTGCTTTTGAAACAATACCCTAATGCTACATCACTTTGCTCTGCTGGGTTCTGCTTCTACTTGCCAATGGCAGAAATCACAAGATCAGAATTAGTGAAAGGGCTTTAGTGATGTTTAGTGCAAAGCATGTTGAAAATGAAAACACCGACTCAACTCTGCTGAAAAAGCAGCTCTCTGGTTCCTAGGTTTCTTCTCAACCAGTGGATAGAGGCATTACCTCACACTCAGTATGGAGTCCGGCAATGGGCTGTGTGTCTCAGGCTTTTGCAAGAAAATAGTAATGTTACGCTTACAGTAAATATTAATAGTGCCAAATGTATGTCAAAAATTTAGACCATCTATTACCACGGAAAGGGGTTTGAGACTCCAGTATTTATAGAAAAAGAAAAGAGACATGTCTAGTCTTACTGTCTGTGAAAAGAATCTTAAAACATTTTTGGAGTCTATAGATAGCCTGAAATAACAGCTTAAAATTGAATGACTTGCTGTATTTACAGCCTATTGATTTTTAATAATGAAATGAAAAAAGAGCAGAATTTTGTACCAATATATTCAGTTGGAATTTAAAAAAAAAACCAAACTGTTTTTAGAGAAGAATTTCAATGCTGTTTTCTTGATCTATTTGCCAAGCTTCTCCTCCTGGTCCCAGTTTTAAAAAGTACAAAAATCATAAATATAAACAGGTAAAAGCAGCTGCATATTCCAAAGGGGCTTGAGGTGAATAATTTTTTCATTTCTTAAAAAAATATGGCAACCATGACTGACTTTGGTAAACAAAAACCTGAAAAAACATTGGAAAGCAAACACTTGAAATTTATTCTGTAAAGTGAGCTCTCAATTCTCATTAGGTTGAGTAGAGCAATTTAAATAACTCTTCTGTTGTTGGCTTCCCTGTTATATTAGACACCTCTTGCAGATTGCTGAATATCCTCACCATCTAAAAGGACTTACATGGCACTTAAGCACCTCTGTTAAACTTCTAAATCTCACTTGCTGCCTTAAAATCAGTGATTTCTACAATACAATTATGTGCAAGGATTTTGGAATCTGGAGTTATGTATGCATGTATCTGTATACATCTGTCCAGGAAAGACATTGAGATACCAGCGCAAAGGGAATTCTGCATTATTTAATAATTTCCTGATGAATCCCCTCACAATGCTAGAACTTTTCAAATTTGTGAACTTCTTGTGATGTTCTCTGTCACATCAGATTGCTGCAAAACCTGGGAATCTTACCATGAAAATTAGGGCTAGTTTCACATGGATTACATGCATTTTTGCTAGTAATTATAGGAACAGCACATTTGGCGAGCTGTCATTTGACAGGGGTACAAGTATGGCAGGTCAAGCAGGGTGACAGAAATTACTGGGAGCAGCTCTTTCAGCCAAGTTTGGTTTTTAAAGGACCAAGTCAGCAGTAACAGACCAAAATAAAAAGTCTAAGTCTAAACCAGAACAGCCAAGACTTTGTGTGATACTCTACCTAATTGCTTAAATTTTTCTGATTACCGCTTTCTGTGTTTATTATGAATGAGTACAGAGTTTCTGAGCTCTTGCTCTGAATATGGACCCACAGGCCTGCATATGTACAGCTGTTAAGATCTATTTAAAACTGACTTTGTGCAAAGGGGTATTCTATTGCATAAACTGAGAAATACCAGGTGGTGACAGAGCTGAAAACATAACACGTGCTTGGGGACAAGGCAAAGGCTGTGGACCCAACTGGAAGGCTGAAATGACTAACTTCTGTATGATTAACTATGTGATCTTTGAGAAGCCTGCACTGCAAGAGCTTCATATCTTCAAGATTTTTGTGAGATACCAAGAGCGTAGGTCTATGTGGTCTTTCTGCAGAATGATTCAAAGCCTGGAAATCTTACCTTGGGGTAGAGATATAAGAGGTTTAATCTATTCGTCTATTCGTTTTAGCAAAGAGAAGGTGAAGAGGTGGCTTGGTCAGAACCCACAAGACTTTAGTGTGGTAGAAGGTTTCTGTGAACAAAGAACTCTTTTATGCAGCAGGGAGAGGCATAATAAACCCTGTGTCTGGAAGCTGCAGCTCAGTTTATACAGATGGGAACTGAGGTGCAAAATCATGGGCTTGAGGCAGGAATCACTGGCAGAAATTCTATGCCTGGTGTTACACTGCGGATCAGACTAGGTCATCACAACCAGCACTCTTGGCTTTGAAATCTGTGTGCCTATGATTAACGTGATTCCCACATTATATGCACACATCAGCATTGCATTTAGTCACTGAAGAAGAGAGAGAATGTATTCAATTAGCTCTGGGCTTTCTGCCTAAAAGGGGAAAATGAAGTGAGATTTTGTTTAAGGACAACCCTGGTAACACTGAAAAACACCATGAAATTATTAGCATTTGGGCAGATTGAACAGGTTTTCAAGGCCCAGCACAAAAGACCCCGCAGAAAGATCTCTGTTCAGTGAGCTGCACAGAAAGAAGGTCAGAGTAGTGCCATGGAAAGGGACCTGGGGGTCCTGGTTGAAGGAAACTTGAATCTGAGCCAGGAGGGCTGACCCTGTCCTGGGCATCAGGCACAGCATCACAGCCAGGCAGGGGAGGGGATTGTCCTGCTCTGCTCTGAGCTGGGGCAGCCTCACCTCGAGTGCTGGGGGCAGTTTGGGGTGCCACAATATAAGAAAAATATAAATCTATTAGAGAGTGTGCAAAGGAGGGCTATGAAGATGATGCAGGACCTTGAGGGGAAGCTGTATGAGAAGACTGAGGTCACTTGGCCTGTTCAGCCTGGAGAAGAGGAGACTGGGGACAGACTTCATTGCAGTTATGGCTTCCTTGTGAGGGGAAGAGGAAGGGCAGGCACTGATCTCTTCTCTGTGGTGACCAGTGACAGGACCTGAGGGAACGGCCTGAAGTTGTGTCAGGGGAGGTTTAGGCTGGATATCAGGAGAAGGTTCTTCCCCCAGAAGGTGGCTGGGCCCTGGAACAGGCTCCCCAGGGAACTGGGTCACAGCACCAAGCTTAACAAAGTTCAAGTGATTGGACAATATTGTCAGGCACATGGTGTGATTGATTGGGATGGTTCTGTGCAGGGTGAGGAGTTGGCCTGTGATCCTTGTGGGTCCCTTCCAACTCAGTATATTCCATGATTCTGTGATACCATACTGGGGCTTAGCTGTGGCCCTAGAAAGCATGTGGCGTGCTTAGATAAACAAACCAGAGGTAGACAGGGCTATACTAGAACCCCTTATTTCACTCAGATCTTGCTTAGATAAAGAGGAGAAGATACTCTTTTTCTGAAGATGGTCTTATTTTAAAAGGGTGGTATGGATTATTATGATGGTGATGGGAAGGAACTGCATTCTCTCCAGAGCAGCCCTGGTTTAAATGCTTTGGTTTGCTGGAAAACCCCTAGGTTCTTGTAGGAACATGAAGAGAGTCACTATGAAGTGTTCCTGACTCACATTACAGGAATTGATTGCAATTTTCAAGGCTAAAAAATATGATTTTCAAATGCAAAGTAAGCTGTCTTTGAAAAGGTAAGCGAGACACCGTTTTTTTAATCTGAATTTTGAAATCTCATTGAAGTACTTAGAGGGTATTAAAATGCAATTTTTTTGGTGATTCATAATGAAAAAGTTTTAATAATAATTATGGGGCATGAATAGTGCTCAGTCTGTTGACTATTTATTAAGACTGGAAGTATTTTGAAGTTGTTTGTCTCACAATCACAAACTGAGTAAATTTGGAAGGCCCCACAATCTGGTTCAGCCTCCCTGCTCAAGCAGGGTCATCCCAGAGCCCATGGCACAGGATTGCATCAAGACAGGTCTGGAATCTCCAGTGAGGGAGACTCCACAAGCAATCCCTAGATTTCAAAATGTATGTGAATGAAACTTCGCAATTAATGGGTTTATAGGTATAATACCCATAGCTGCAGTCCAAGTAAACCTCTGTTTACCACTTCACAAATTTCCTCTTACTAGGTGGCCATTAAGCTTTCAGACTGTAAACCACTGATCTCTCAGTTCTCTGTGTCACTGGTGGAACATGAGTTGCTCTTTCCTTTGGCTGAACAATGGTTTTAGTGGCAGTCTGAAAGCTGTGTGTGAGGAGGAAATCAGAGTACTACTTTAAAAACCTGCATTAATCTAGACAGACAACTAAAGTTAACCAATCTGATTGGTACTGACAAATAAGTTTTTCGCAAGTTGTTCCAAAAATATTAACCCCCTCCCCAAACCATACAAGGAAATACACTAAAGCAGCAATTGAAAGTCCATCTGGAATATGCAAAGAATTAGAAGATTCAATTTTTGCATGATTAGTTAAACCCTTGTCAGTCTTTCTTCATGGTACAAGATCTGACTTTGTTGGGTTTCGCTACCCCCTATCCAGATCTGGAATAATATTATTTCTCTTGTCCAGCACATTAAGAAGCCCAGTTCTTGAACATTTACAATGCTATAAGAAGTGGTCTTAATGAGCATCAACTTTAAGTAATTGGTCAAATCATTATTATTAGCCTCTTTGAGAAAACTACAGTTGCTTTTACCTTAATAATATTGTCTGAAATCTCATTATTTTCTTAATCTAGGTGAATGAGCCATTCAGGTTGCTCTCTGGGCAACCTGTTCCAGTTCTCAGTCACCTGCACTATAGAGAAGTTCTTCCTCATGTTCAGGTGGAATTTCCTGTGTATCAGTTTCTTTCCATTGTCTCTTTTCCTTTTGCTTGGTAACACCAAGCAGAGCCTGGGTCCATCCTCTTGACACCCTCTTTTAATGTACAGAACCCAGCATTTGCCTTAGTTGAATTTCAGGAGGTCCCTCTCTGCCCTCCAGGCCCTTCGGAAGGGCTGCACAGGTCTCCAGGCACAGCCCTCTGCCCACTCCTCCCAGCTTTGGGACACCAGTGAACCTGCAGGGGAGGCAACTGCCCCTTCACCCAAGGCATTGATGAATAGGACAAGAAAATCACTTTCTATACAGTCTCAATTTCTGCTGCCATGGGGTGCTAAGGCATCTGTAGTTGTCACTCACACATATAGACAAGTCCTTTCAATACTGTTGTTTATTTTGCTCTTTCATTCTTTCCATCAGAGTGCCGAGTTATTGCAGACCAACACCTGTATTTGTTGAACATTTCCTATCATCTACCTCCAAGGTTCTTTGTTTAAGCAGAACACTAAGGCAAGGATAATTGAACTCACTCATTTTGGAGCTTGGGTTGTGATTGCCTTCTCTCTTGCAAACTGTCATTTTAAAAGATCACAGTTGCTTTTGTCGAGTTGGAGTTGTGTAATGTGGTCTTGGGTTTTCTCATTCTGTTTTCCAGTCACCTTGCAAAGGAAGTATCCTGTGGAGTCATGCTTTTGATCTCACCTAGGATGCTGGGTCTGCACTATGCACATCTGAAATAGCTGGTTTAGACCCTTTTCATTTTCATCTTGTTGCTTTTGGCAGGGAAAAAAGTGTTCAAAAGTAAGAGAATTTGTTCCCGTCTGATTTGAAAACTGAATGGCTCCCTGTTTGGTTTTTTCCTTTTTAAAAGTCCTTTACATGGGACTGGTTTTTGAGGGCTTGTGATCACGCATGTAGTTTGCTTTCTGTCTAGCCACAGCAGTTTACCAATTACAAAAGAGTCTTTCAGCACCTGACCCTATATTCAGGGTAAGATCTGCAACCTTTAATTGTTTAATTAGCTGGTCCTAGCTTAAAAATATTTAACAGCACTTTCTTGGGTAACTGTTATTTCAGGAAGCATCCTCACAAAATTTTCATTCCTTTTCCCTTGCTTTTTACCCAGTAAAAGGAAGCAAAAGTGATCTTTGACAGTGATCAGCTCATCTTCAAAATACTTGCAAACAGCCCTCATCTTCTCAAGTAATGACATAAAACCACTCCCTGAACCCTCTTATACACTATGCTGTTTGTGCCTGATGTGCTTTCTGCTGGGAAGGAGTGTGAGTGGTGGTGGTAAAAAGAAAAAAAAACCCTGTATCTTTTCATTGCTTCTTTGTTTAGTGGTGAGTGGGAAATCCTTTAATCTGAAAACTTTTGTATTCTCTTTTTCTCCTTGAAAAGATGGAGTCAAATATAATACCATATCCAAGCTGGGTATGAAGGTACTTCAAATACAGTGACCAACAGTACACAGAACAAAGATTGCTTGTCCTGGCTTCCACTGTCAAAAAAACCCCACAAACAATGAAACAACAAACAAGCAAACAAAAAAGGTGATGAGTAAAGGTGAAAGGCAGTGCTTCTAAAACTGCTTGAAATGTATTCTTTTTAACATCAGTTAACTGTGGAAGGTGACAGAAATGAAATTTTGTGGGTTTGCAGATTTTTGACATGATGAGGAGGAAATTGAGCTACTGAGTTGTTTTTCGTATTCTTTTAGTGACATGTTTTTCTTCTTTTAGTGACATTCAGCCACTCCTGCTAGAGGAAAATGAGTTAGCATTTGTTTGCCACTTTTATCAGGCTGACAACTGATCCTTTTCTGGTTTATTTCTTGTAGGATTTCCAATATTTTTAATTCAATACTGCTGGAATCTAAAAGATTAAGAATAAGCTGCTTCAACATTTGTCTTTTCTGTTAGAGATAAACAAGAGTGAACATAATGTACATCACTAGCACTTTCATGGAGCTACTTTTTATACTGTAGCTTGCTTTTAAAGTCAGCATTGCACTTGCCTCAAATGATGAGACACTGACATTAAATGCTACCCAGGCAGAGCCAGTGTTAATATTTTCAATGCCTTATTAAAAAGGAAAGAATGTAAACTAATTCTACTTCTGTTGTGAGAAAGTTCCTTCATGACATCTGAGCAAAATCAAGGTGGTTTGAGCACTTTGACAAAATGTAATATTCTGCTGTTTATTTGGGGCAGTGAGCAGAGAGGGAACAATTTTTAAACTGCTTACTGAGAATCAGCTAATTTTCTTCATCCCCACTTGAAAGTTTCCAAAAAAAGAGCATGAAGAAATCAGGTTGACTCCCGTGGTCAACAGCAGCCAATCCTGATGAATACTTGTACTGTTGGTTAGTGAAACTCATTACTCCTGTGTGCCAAAACAGGGACAATGGAGACAAAACCCACAGCCTTTCAACTCCAAATATATCACTGCCCAAACTTGCCTGACATGACTAAGGACATGATTGATCTGAAGGAACTACAATGCAAGAAAAATCCCACTTCTCTATTCCCAATCTTGTCCCCTCCAGCATCTGGCACTGGCTAGATAGTCTAAAGGGCACCTCACAGGCTGCTGTAATTTAAGCTACAGGAAAGACAACATTTCTGCAGCAGCTGAGCACTAATGCATTAATTCTGGTAACCCCCCTGCCATGTACCAATGTGTTAATCTATCCATTTCAGTTGAAGAAAAGGGTGGCTCTTTCACTTCAGCATTAATTTGGTCTGCCCTGAGTTTTACTCATGTCTGTATAGTAGACTGGCATATTTCAATTCTAGCAGGCTCATTTTTCATGTGCCTGCTTTATACCCTGAGCTGATCTGACTCCTCCACTTTGTTGCTACAGCCCTACCCTGTGCAGTTCACAGTTCACAGTGTGGTCACTGTGGTCACCCTCTATTGTAGCTTCTAACCAAAGTGAGCTGTCGGCTATCAAACACTGGGGACACTGCACCTCATCCAAACAAGGCTCCTCCTGTGAAAATCTGGAACTGAAGAATGCTGACTGGGAAGCAAGAACCAGACCATCTGATAACTAGACTATCCCCTGTTGGGATAAAACAGGATAGACCAGTATGATTCCATTATTGCCACTTATAATCTGCAGTCTTTCTGTATCTTATACTGACAGATCTTAGGAATGACAACTCCTTCCCAAATGCCCTACAAAAAAATATTGGCCCCAGCTGGCGATAAATAACATGAGTAAGTTTAAGTAAGTTAGGCAGTCCAATACTTTGCATTCTGTAGAAGTTAATAAATGATTCTTGCAGTTCTCTTCTTACTCTTTGGATGGCTTTGGATGGCACTATATTCCTGGAGGGTGGATAAGGATATCAAGTATGTGAGGGTAAAGTGGTAATTCTTACTGTTACTTATATAAGAGAAAGAAAGTGGAAAAAGCTTGTGAACTAGAACCAATGGGATATATAGGGATTTCATGCTTCTTGTCACAGTATGTTGACTGAACAACTCTTTGTCATGACCCAAGGTAATGCCTGGTACCAGCTTAGCTGTATTTCAGCCAGGTCAACCACTGAAGAAAGGTGGACTTTGAGAATTTATTTTATTCAGACTCCAAGTGCAAGGAGAAAGTTCAGTTTCCTGCTGCTGCCACAGCTGAGGAAAGGGTATGATAAACAGATATGTTAAGCAGGGATGGAAACCAAAAGAGAGTTATACACCCATGGTGAATAAGTGAGGCATTAAGAAGATGGTTCTGTTGGAAGCAACAGAGGTAGTCTTCACTATTCCTCTCCTCAGTTAAACAGGACCTATGCAAGTAAAAGAGTTGCAGTAAAAAATACCTTTATCTATGCTCCTAACTCCTTCAACAGAAATCTAACTAGATCCAAAGATCCACCAAACCTGATTCTGCAGAGAGACAAAAGCAGTAAAGATGTGAGGAAAAACCCTGGGTTTGGTAGTTTTTAAGCTGCTGCCTTCCATATTCACTGTAGTCCACTCAATTCTCTGTTACAGTGGGAAGGAGGGATGTGATTGCCCCACCCTGGACATCACAGTGTAATCTGCTCTTTTTACTTAACCGCTGTCTTCATTTAGCAGCCAAATTCTCAGTTCATCAAATTCTCAGTTTAAAATCTTTCTTAGGCTTAGGGAATTTTTGCTGCCAGTCTCAAGAATGCATCGACTCGTCTTTGCTACAAACTTGTGTCAGCTTTGACTAGCTGCACTTGGCCAGACTGCAGTGCCCTTGCCTGTGATAAACAGAGGCTTTGCTACACAAACAGGCCTGCTCTCATAAGGGATTGTGCTCAGCAGAGGAGGTTTGAGCTAGATACAGTAAAATCTATGGTCTTATTATAAAAGTCTGCTGTGTGATAAGAATCTTCCTCATCTGGATGATGAAAATCTGTTATTTCCTTCCTTTTGCTGTGCATGAGCTCTACAAATGTAAACCTGTCCATACATGCTAAACATGTGCGTATTTATGGGCATTTCTGTGGTGGCCTGTGTCAACAGTGAAAGAACCTGTCAGGAAATAGAGAAATTATCTTTGAGAAGCTGCAGATATTTTTTTAAGAGCTGAAGGGAACGACAAAACGAAAAGTTTGCCAGGGCACAATTTTTTACAACATTTGGTCCAATGATTTTCTAGTTGTTAGGTCTATTTGTTGAAATCTGTGTTCTGTGTTTTACAAATAACTGCACTATATTTAGGTGAATATTTATAGAGAATTTAAGCCCTGCTCCTAGAGCTTGTCTCTACTTTCATCTTTTTAAAAGCTTGGTATTTATATCATCTAACCATAGGAAAGCGTGGGTTTCAGGACTGTGGCTGACCAAAGTCCTGAGGGCCTGCCACACAAAAGATGACTTCTCCACTGGTTAAAACCCATGAAAAACAACTTTTCCACTGGATATGCTGGGAAGCATCTCACTGAATAAGGCAACTTTTCTAAAGAGGATACAGTTCTGTGGCATAATTCTGCTGACTACACTGAACTTCTGCCTCAGAAAGATTTTGCCCCTTGCCTCTTGCCTTTGCTATTAAATACTTTATAACATTTGCTTTTATAAACCTTGCTGTTATAAACTCTTCTGCTTTTAATGGATAGTTGAATCTTGGTGTGTTTTTTCTGAGTGAGCTTGCACAGAGGTAAGACTGCAGCAGGATTTTGTACGTTGCATGCAGCAAACCACAAAGAATAAATCACTAGAGTATTTTTCATAAAAGCTGAGAAAAAAACCCTATCATACTCTCTGCTGCTTGAAAGTCTTGGTAAGTTTAATGTAAAAACAGAGACTATATTGCTGCCATTTCAGAACATCAGAAATGCCAGATCCTCAAGTACTTCTGACAAGCTCTACCACTTCAGTTGCAAAAATTAGCATCATTTAAGGTCAAATGCCATTGCCAGTTTCATCTGTGTTTTATAAACAGAAATTATCTAAAATTGGAAAGGTACCATGTTACCCATTCAACCACTTGGGTTTAGTCATAAAGGAGCACTGGTATGAGCCATCCCATGCCTGAACTAGGAGAACAAAACCAAAATTGGTGAGGTTTTCTGAATCAAACTAAGCCTACCTCTCATAACAGAGATAAGAATAAATGGAAACCTTTTATCTGAATCCCAAACTGTGGTGGTTTAGATGAATAGGGACCTGAGGCCAGGCTTCCCACAGAAGGAGGAATGCAGCCACCCAGGTCAGAGTCTGGTCCCAGCAGCAGAGGCAATTTCTCATAGTTTCTAAGAGAACTGGAATATCTCTCACAATCAGAAGGCTGTCTTTGTACTCAGACAAACCCCAAGTGTTGACACTGTGATGCCAAGCTGCAGCCATTCTGCAGGAAAAGCTCTCTCCTCTGCCAGTCACAGCAGGGCACTGTAGCTAGCTGTGGAAGCAATAGCCTCATCCATAATTAGTGCCTAAATGGCTACACATGTAAAATGCTCTTGTGATATTCTCTCCTTGCATTAGTTCTCTTGCTGCAGAAACAAGGATAAGTGACCTCCAGGTTTCATTTGGATTTATTGATCTCATGACCAGCTGTGGCCTCAGAATGACACTTGGCATGTATCATGTGGCCATTTGATGACATCACTGTTTACTCAAGTGGTCCTGTATTTTTCATCTCTATATTCAAGATAAGTTTGCTTAGCCTCCATTAAGAATTATGTTTTATTCAGGATTTAGATAACCTTTCCCAGACCACCAAGCTTCATATCTGTCTCTGCTAATCTTTCAGCTATCTGGAACATTTTTTTTTCCTCTAATAAATAAGCAGTTATGTTAAAGAAGAAATATGGAAATATCTCTGTGAAAAGAGTAAATATAAGAAAAATGAGGAAACAAGGTTGATTCAGACTCCAAGCTGTTGTTTAGTTTAGAGTCTCCTAGCCAAGTAATGTACCTACCACAGTTGAGGATGTGAACAAATAGATGACTAAAAGCACGTGTTCTTGCAGAAAATCTGACTCTATAAAAATGATGAAATTTGCATTCATGGTGTTTATGCAAGATAGAGTTTTTGACTGACCTTTGTCCAAGGCACCTTGGAATGCTTCGTGTCAGCTGTCTCTCTCTAGCAGCAGTGCTCTGTCATTTTCTAATTAAGTCTGTGCAACTGTTCACATTGGAATTAAAACTCAGCAAAAGGTTGCAGGGTGCTGTGTCTTCATTATCTATTTTTCTCATCTCGTGGCTCATGCTGAGCTGCATTCTGCTTAAACAAAGCAATATGGCTCTTACTATTGAGAGCACAGGACTGCAAACAGCAAGCTAGTCCATGGCTGTGCTCTTGTTTTGTGCAGTACCAGCTGGTTTTTATTGAGGAAACTGTACCATGTAGTTGAATAATTTTGGTCTCTACAGCCCTTATTGTTCTGTTTTGGAAGGGGTGAAAAAGAAAGTACAAAATCCTTTGAAGAGCTAGGAAATGACAGTAACTGGAAGTGTATGTGCTGCACAGCTGATGAAGAACCAGATGATCTTTGTCTTTTTTTTTTTTTTTT
>VZDJ01000090.1:6537838-6618760 GCA_008694505.1 Cyanoderma ruficeps | reverse complement strand
TTTTTTTTTTTTTCTTTTGTTACTGAAAGCACTGATTGACCTATGGTGGGTTTACTGAGAAAAAAAAAATCTTTCTTCTATTTTCCTTCTTCTAGTTTCAAAACAATTAGAACATAACATTTCACTTCCAGAAATCCACCAGATTTTTCTTCTCAGAACTGTCCCACTCTATTGCTGCCTAAATTGATCACGACATTTGCATCATCTCAGCATACATCAATTTCCTCCTCTGTAAAATACCTTGAGTTCTTAAAAAGAACTCTCTTTCTCTTAAGTTTATGACTTACAAACTTAGAGATCTGAGGTTGAACAAGGGGAAGGTCATGTTATAAGCGCACAGCAAACTGATCATGGGGCTTCAGTTATGACCCTAATGCTGATAGATGTCAGTGAGACAGATATTTTATTTCTTTTGCATACACATTTCTGTGTGCTCTACCCTGAGGACCTTAAATTTTTGCTCTGTTGAGTGATGAATCTTCCACTGAAAAAAGGTCTTTTCCACATATTAGTAGAGAATTGGCCTGGTGCACCCAGTGAAACTTGTTGCTCTGTTCCTATCTACTCCTAGGTACAGCATGCAGGTTGGAAATTATGTCAGCCATGTTTTGTGACATCTCTTGACAGCAGCCATAAGTTGAATGGACTTTGGGCTGCACCTCCCTATGATGTGGAATCTTTCTTTGAGTCAGGTCAGAGGGAGAGAATCAGCCTGGGATGTGGCAGAGGAACGAAATGTCTCCTTCTTCTCTGCCAAATGAGTTTCTTGGGAGCATATCCCAAAGCAACAAATGGTATGAGATCAGAGCACAGCTCTAGGCTTCATCACCCAGTTTTCTAGTGTGCTTGTGCCAAAGCAGAAGATTTGGCTTGCTGGAAAGGAACATCCTTGTGAAATGGGGAAGCGTCTTTTAAATGAATGTGGTTGGATGGGGAACAGTGGGAAGGACTGAGTGCAGAATTTATCCTGGTGCACATTTCACATGATGAAATTTCTCTTGTTAAAGCAAACCAAGCAGAAAAAAAGAAAAAAAAAAAAGGAAAAAAAGAAAAGGAACAGAAAGAATGGAGGGTTTTTTTGTGGTAGAGCTGTGCATCACGTGCTGAGTTATGAAATGAATCCAACTGTAAGCAGCAGACTTTAATTAACTTTTTATTAGGAGGAAAACCAATCAGCTCTATAATATAGAAGACTATTTAAAAAATGAAGTATCTTAGCTATTTTTGATCCCAAATGCACAATGGAACCAGACTACAATACATTCCAGTGGCTTGAAATATTTTGATTGGAATAAAGAAGTGTAGCTAGTTTTGAGTCATACAAGAAGACATCGCCACATCCTTAAGTTTTATTGCCTTTACTTGCACTGAAATAAATAGAAATAATTTCTTTTCAAATCGTGAAGAAATTACGGAACTAAGAATGGCATCTTCACAGTGAATTTCTGCTTTAAGTGAAACATTTAGAACTAAATTGATAATCTCTTCAAAAAGTCTTTAGCTGAATGAGACAAGTGTGTAAGGAAGAATGCTGATTTTGGGCTTAACATCAGCAGTTTATGTGTCCATATCAGAAATTACACAAATAAACCAGAATGAACGTGGAGGCCCTCATCATCTTGTTCCCTCTCTTAAACAATGGCTAAGTTGCTTCTAACCTACCTTCACTCTAATTTTTTCTGGCAAAAATTCTCAGGCATAATGTTTTTTTAATATGAAGTAAAAGGAGATTGATGATTTTTTTTTTCAGCTGAGTTAGTAGTCTATTTTTCCTAACCCTGGCTTCCATTTTCACCCAGTAAACTTTTGAACCTGATGGAAATCTCAAAGATAATTATTTTTCTACAGGTTTTGTGCAACTGAGAAGAGAAAAAGGATCCAAAGTAACGCCTTTATGAAGGACAGAAAGAAGCCAAGCAGGCTTTATTTTTTTCACCAGCCAAGGTATCTCTTATGCAGGAATTTGCACAAGAAGACTTTTTATAGAGTACCAAAGTGGGAGAAAGCAGGGGGTAAGAGTCTTGCAAATTCATTACACCAAGTAACAATTTCTGGGCAAAGTGAAATCTCCTGCACCAAGAAAAGGCAGAGTATAGCATTTACCTAGTCTTTGTTTTGAGAGTTGTGTGCTTCTGTCTCAGAACTGACAGAATAAATTTTGTCCAAGTTCAGCTATTTTCTAGAATTGCAGAAAGAAGAATGAATAAATCAGATTAATTCATCAGAAAAACATTTGAATGGGTCTTTAAAGAGGTAAATTGGACCTAATTTCTTTCAGCTCTCAAAGAAACACAGCAAATGATTTGACATCCAGGATCCAGAGAGCAAAAATGTATAAAACAGTTCAAGCATGTCTTCTCTCAAATTCAATTATTTCTGAAGCTGAAGCATATTATATGATGGCAAATTTGTCTTCTTCAATCTGCTACTCCTGGGTAATTCTTATTAAGAAATAAGATTCTGAGAGCCATCTTAAATTTTCCTTAAAGAAGCCCAGAGGAAGACTGTGGGAAAATTTTCTTTAAAAGATAAGCTTATCCATTAGGATCACAGAGTATTCTGAGTTGGAAGGGACCAACAATGATCATCAAGTCCAGCTCTTGAATGAATTGTTCATACAGAGATGGCACTCACAACCTTGGCATTATTATCACCATGCTTTAACCAATTAATCTCAAGGGGGTAGGGGATTGTCCAATATTCATAATTTATAATCATATTGTATTAATTAATGATTATTGTTCAGAATAAACCATAAATTTATGAAGTGCAGAATAGAATTCAAAAGCATTTTGATTCTGTGGAACCACTATGTTTCCAAGGGGCATATTTTAAATTCCTCTTCATTAACAACTTCATTGCTTCTAAAACACAGGATCCATACATTCTTTCCCCAGCTCCCCCTCCCCCTAAACAAACATTTTGTGTCAGTGTTAGAATAATCTCTCCAATAAATCTCTCCAATCTTCCATGATCTAATGTAGATATAAGCATCTAATACTTTTACAGTAAAACAGTGCATCAGAATATAGGAGATATTAGGCCACAAACATAGAAAGGGCCCATAGCTAAAGTATTAAAAAACCTCTCCTTTTCAGTTTCAAAAGTTAATACTTTAAATTTGGTGAGTGCATTAATGCTTAGTGTGGGACAGGAGAACACGCTACGGGGGAGTGTGGAAATGTTCCATGGCTGCCCACTTTGGGAGACAAATCACACTGAGAGGGGGGCATGTGCCCAAAGCAAGACACAGCCTCTGCTGTGAGGAGCACACAGCCTGAGGCAAGGGTCTGTCCCCAGGGCCTCTGGCATGACTGGCTGACAAAAAGAGCCGTGCGTGATTTCCCAGCAGATCATAACTTCCTCACTATCACTGCCTGTGTGTCAACAAAGGCTGGGGGCCGGTGGGATAAAATGAACTGGGAAAAAGAGAAACTGGAAGCTACTGGCATCCAGCCCAGGCTTCAAACCACACAGCTATCCTATGTAATTTTTTGTGTATCTGAACAGAGGTTCTGTTTGAGGTCATCTTTAACATCTGTGTATTCACCCAAGGACCAGTCCTATATATAGCACACTTGTTTATGTTGCCCTGCTGTGCCAGAAGCCCTCTCTCCAGGAGATCCACATTTTTGACTCATTTTGTCATTGTTGTTTCTCAGCTCTTGCGGTAAAGGGCACAGTTGTTGCAAGCTGGTGCTCTACTGAATTTGCAGCTCATTATATATCAAACAATTCTGAAAACAAATTTCATGGGTTTTGATCTTTTCAGTTGCACACAGTCTCCAACTTTATGGTCCTGTTTTATTCTCATGATAAAATAAAGTTGACTTGAAGAGATGGGGATCTATTAAAAGAAAACCTGTGTGTACAGGGGAATGGGAAGGAAACACCCCAGGAGTAATTAATTGGGAGACACCTCTGAGACTAAGCCATTCAGAGTTGCTTCAAGCCATTTTAAAGTACTTCTTTTCCAGAACTTTCAACTCTTTCTCATCCCAATGAAAAACTCCACGGTTTATGGTGACTTCCCAGTGATGGCTCACTAGTTACAGCAGTTTCTCCTGCCATAGAGGAGGCACAAGTCTAAACAAATAGGGAATATGAGGATAATTCTGGTTTGGGGCAGCTGGATGGATTCCATCCTGTGGTTTACTGTGGTCCTCTAGCCTTCTTCATCATCAGAAATTCTGTCTGTGTGGATGAAGGCAAGCCCAGGAAGTTGTGTGGCCATGCTGGGGCTGCTCTGGACCTCAGGATAAAGGATGACACAGTATGTGTGTGGTAAAATAGCTTGATGTTCACAGAGATGTTGGCTGGCACTGCTGTTATCAGTGTATCAACAAGGGCTGGGGGCTGTCATTGCAATGAGGATGACTACATGCCCAGCCTCAAAATGGGGAAGAATTTGTCCATCTACTTCTCTGCTATGGCTGCATTACTACTTACATTTCTGGCTGCGTTAGTTTAGCACAGATGGTGAGCATAGCTGCCTTCCAAGGAGTTGACCCGGGTTTGTTTCCCGGCATTTATGTGGTGGAGAATGCGGGCAACAACTACTGCATGACTATTTCTCTGTACCTTTCGAAATCTGCCTTTTTTAGCAGAAGAAAATGGAGCTAAGCTGTAGCATAACAGTGGGTAGTTACAGTATTATGGCAGAGCAAGGAAAATCTGTCTCACCAGTGTCAAAGGATATGGGGCTTCTCTGCCTTTCCTGATTAACCTAAGCCTGTACAGTGCAGGAACATACATATCAACATCTGGGATCTAAGCGGTACTCAAGGCTGTATTCAGGTGCTTGAACTGGAAGGAGCAGACACAGAAGGATCTCAGCAGTCTTACAGGACATTTGAGACAGAGGAATAAAAAAATTAGTGAGTTTCTCCAGTAAGTAGCATCAATTTAGACAGGTGAAAAAGCTGCTGTGGCAAACAGCCTGCTGCAAAGGTCTGCAGAGCAAAGCAACATCACAGTGCGCATTTGAGCAAAAAAGTGAGAAAGCTGATGAATTCCTAAAGCTGTGAGGTTCAGAACTTGCTAGAAAGAAGCTGTTCCCATGCAGAAAGGTCCCTGGTGAAGTTGTCAAGTCCTGTTCTGTTATTCTGAACCAGAAAAGTCAATGTTTGCTCATCCTGGCTCAGCTTCAGCAAAATCATCATAATAGTTTCCTGTGTGGTCTGAGATGAAAAAAATAGCAGCTCAAAATGGTCTTCTGTTCAGATTCAGTTCAGTACCCTCTCCAAAAGGCACTCTAGAGGAACCACTCATGCTCAGAGCATACCAATGTGCAAGGATGGTAAAAGGAAAAGTTTTAATTACCCTGTGGATTTTGACCTCAAGTTCGCCTGTGCTTTGTTGCACCTACCATTGTGCAAATCACTACGTCACTGCTCCCTACACACTCAGCAGCTTCACTGGGATGAGCAGGTGGGTCACAGCTTGATTCCTGGTAGGTGAAGACCCATCTTTACAAAATCACTGCTGTGCTTGTACCTTCACAGAATTAAAGAGGCCAGCGGCTTATTAGGCCATGGAAATGGGCTTCTTGCCCTTAAAAAGGACCCTGGAGATTAGGGTTGCAACACATCAGCATATGCTGTTGGCAGTAGCCACTGCTATAGCTAATCTTCTAACACGTGGAAGATATCAGGCTCCAGGATCATCAATCATACATTCATTTATTTTAATGAAAGGAAGGAACGAAGGCTCCAGTTTCCCTGGAAAAGGATGAAGAAAAGTTTGACCTAATGCCAGACTAAAAATTCCGCTTCTCTTGTAGGTAGGTGTGCTGCCAGTTCCTGGGCCCCAGACCCTGCATTCACTGGAGCAAAAGAGCCATCTTCTGTGCTATTCTCTGTGCAACAAATGCAAGGTCACACTGCAATTAGTGTTTTTCCCCTTGAGGGACATCACTGCTGTATTATGTATTATAAGCCAGTCTGCACTGGGTGAAGTTGCTTTGCTGGATTATCCCTTCCCATCCTGTCTGCCTCCTTGCCTTGTGACCCTCAGTCTATTCACAGCAGTGTCCCTAGGGTGCCTGCAGTGTTGGGATCCAGCTGGCAGCTTATCCAGAGTTGCTCTGGTGAAGGTTTTGCTGGGCTGTTCTCCTCTGCCTCGCTCTCACCCTAAAGCCACACGCTTTCATGCTTAACGTATACACAGGCACACCACATATGGACTTGTACAACAATCTGCTTTATCAGCCTGGACGTTTTCATACACCGAAGGTTTGCACTCCCAGCTGCCATGGTTACAGCCTGAATTCACTGGCAAGGAATTAGATGACTGTATGGTCTCCTAAACTGTGAAGGCATTTGAAAGGCAGCTGCTTTACAGTGAGTAAATTTATTTTGTGCAGAAGGAGGCAAACTTATCAAGTTCTCAGTTTTATCTTATTTTGGGGAAGATCTCCCTAAATCAAAGCCCTAAAAATCATTGTGCACGTGTAACAAATGAGAGAATTTGGACCACAATGTTCAAGGCTGTTGCTATAGATAGAGTGGTAGAATCTCTCTGGTTATGATGCAATGTACTATACAACAGTTCCTTTCAGCTGTGTTTGGGCAGTAGAACACTGTTCTATTTTATAGTAAGGATTCCCCTTTGATTTACAGCTGAACTTGTTCCTTGCTGTCAGTGAGCTGTTCCAAAAGAAGCTTTATTTTCCCTTATGCGTCCTGCAATGACTCTTCCTTTTGCTGGTAAAGTTTGTAAAACATCTACTGAGAAGTCTGACAAGAAACAAGGTTTGCTGGATGCATTTATTTTCCATTCAGTCATATCTGTAGCAGAAGAGAAAGCAACAGGAAGGGAACAATAAAATAATAACTGGTGTAACTGAACACAGAATTGGACTTAGCTGATTTCAACAATTATCACACTGTCTTTAATTTTAGCTTATTTTAATTCTTTCAAAATAACCTGTGAAATCATAGGCAGTCCACTTGAGAAGTGCATATGTCTCATCATTTGTTCTACTTCATTTTGTCTTCTGTAAGAAATTTTTTATTTTCAAAACTAAGAAATGACACAGAATTAGTTAAGCCCATTCTGATACTTTGTATCCATATGCTATGCATATTAATTGCTTCAGGAAAGCTACAGTATCACCAGTCAAGACTAAATACTGATTGTCACTTGAAATTTTGTTCTTCCATCTTTTTCCCTCCATTGCTGAGGAATTAGTTGTGCCTAGCACAATACACCTCATAATATATTCTCTCAGTCACCCCTTCTGCCTCCGTGTGGATTTTTTTCCCCTATGAAATTTTCAATTCCTTCCTGTATGCCACCAAATTCCTGGCTACAGTGGCTGCCTCAATGACTGCCTGGGTTCTTATTTTTTTCTCTCTGAGATGTGAACTGGACTTTACAGCATCCTACTCACTTTTTCAGTTTGATGTTAATCTGGGCCAAATTTCCCCCCACTTTAACATTCCTCAAAATCACTGCACATATATGACAGCAATAGGATTAAGTCCATGGTACTCAAAACTGATGCTACAGATTTACACAGCCTCTGTGGCAGTCATCCATTATTCAGTAATAGTGGAATGGTTTTGGATAATTTCCTGATTTTTCTTAAGCATCTTCATTCTGACCTCAACAACCTCAGTCTCCTCTGTACAGAAACTTTCTGCTCCTAGTCACATTTGTTACTTAATTGTGGTAAGTCCTCTGTGGCTCATTTGGAGGTGAATACAGTATTACAAGCAAGTGTGTGCCATTGATTCATATAATGCTTCTATAAAGTTCAATGCCTTATTTCTCATTCTGACATAATAAACACTTTTTTAAGTCTTAGGAAATGAGCAGGTAATGCAATACTCATGTCTTCTAGTCATCCATCACAGAAATTGTCATGCATAAAAGAAGCCCATTGTTTCATTTGCAGTTCATCCATTTTGTCCTTTGGTCCCATCAGGACTTTTGGTGTGTCTGTTATCCAGCCTTGGTGGCTTGTTTCTCTTCTATTTACTCCTTCAGAGCTTCTAGTTTCTGACAGCATATTATCTTTATTGTCTGAAGAAGCTGACAAAAGCTACTCAGCACTGTTCATTTAGCCAAAGGCCAAGGTGATGAAGGATTTCTGCCACCACGCTCCATTGGAAAAGGGGAAACATTGGAAACATCCAGCTGTTTTCAGAAGCACTGTGAAAAAATAGATTACTGGAGAATTTTGTCAAAAGGAAGGAGGGATGAGAGGAATTACTACTAAGACAGAGAACCTTTCACCTGGAGGTCAGTAGTTCTAATCTGTGATAAACAAAACTTGGTTAGTCCTGAAGCTCTTTGGTTGTTTTGTACTCCCTCTCGTTGTAGTGAACACCTGTATCATAACAAGCACTAACAGCTCCAGCTGCAGCACGTTCTACAGTGAGACACACCGTGCAATCTGTGGATGACTGAACCCTAAAGCTAGTCTGAAAGCAGCATTGAGATGGTGATGCCGTGAGAAGGCTGACCTGAAACAGACTAGATGGAGCTAGAAAATAAAGTAGGTATTTATTAAAAGGCCTTTAAGGATACACCTTGGGCATTACAAGAGCCTGGCCAGGGCTACTCCTAAGATGGACCCAAAATGGTCACAAAATGGATGACCAGTCACAAGTTTTCACACTTTCATAAGTTTTGGTCCATTTGCATATTGGGATTAATTGTCCAATTACAGCTTCAGATTATGAAGTTCCATCCTCCTTGTTGCTCTCTTCAGTTCTCAGTTGTTTATACTTTTTGGGCCTGAAGCTTGTAATGGTTTTCCTTGGTCTCAAGCTGGCAAGGGATTGTTTTGTCTACCTACCCTGTGAAGAGAGCTTACTGACACTTACTATGAAGCTCAGAGCTACACACCTAGGCAGCAGAGAATCTGAAAAATATGAAAGCTAAAACTTAAGGCATCAATGGATTTATACTGCTCCTGTGCAGCTTTCATGTGGGGAAGAAGCATATGGAAAGCTGTTAAACTAGTGCTAAACAAAACTTTAAAGGAATGCACTTACTGCTCAGTGTGAATTCTTGTCCTAAGGTAAACACTGGAAAAACTCCTGCTAAATTAATCTGGATTTAACCACAGGACCCTGGAATATTCATGTGAATAAAAATGGAATCTGTTAAAGAAGGCTCCTGGCCAAGGTGATACAGGCTCCTGCTTTACAAAGTGGCAGTTAGACAGGCTTTTCAGACAAAGTGCTTATTTTTGGTGTTTATTTTAATTTATATCTAAAATTGCTTGGGAGGGGAAAGTCAGGATGAAATAGACAGGCTTTCACCTTATCTGAGTTATAATCTGGACCTGATTGCTGTTCCACAACTCCAATCATGATTGATTTACCCCTGATTAACAAGGAAGCACTGCAGTGGAGTCTGTATCATTGCCCTGACCTCAGCCAAAACCTCTCCCTGGGTATGAGCTCACATCTGTCTTTATGGTGCTGCTCTGAATATTTGTAGGCAGGAACAGCAGCCTGAACTGCTCCCAAGCCGGAAGGGAGAGCCAAGGTGCATTACATAATACTTCAGTAATTCAACCAAGAGGCACTTCTACCAACACTCACTGAATTTCTCTTTTCTCATTCTTCTGGACAGAAGGCAAATTTCTATTTTACCAAGTTCTAATCACATTTTGTGACTTTCCTGGAATGCTCAAACAGCCTGCTGGCCTAAGTGATTTAGGGAATAAAGTATCATTAAAAAGGTAACAATTAATCACAGCAGTCTAGTCAGAAGAAAGACGTTTGATCAATATTTTCCCCAACACCCTGCACACAAATGCTCCATTAAGGCTGTTGCACTGGTACACACAGTATTTTTGTGGGAATATGTAGGTTTGTGTAGAGTGTCAGGATTCTATGCAACCAGTGAGTTGCTATCTATGTAAACAGACGTTTTGCAGAGAAAAATCTATGATCATTACTTGTCTTCCATTCTGTGTGGCCTAGGATTTCACAATAATCCTTAACTCTATTAGCTAGCACTTACCTTCAAGAAAATCTTGTGACTCAAAGTCTTCAGCAAAGGGGGGAGACTATGAGACATCCAGTCAAAAGGTTGACATCCCTTTGCAATATATGCAATGAGCAATATGGAACATATATTTGTTGCATTTTATATTGTGATGGTTTTAAGTTTGTTAACTGGGCAGAAACTCTGATTCATATAGTGGTTTCATGTCCACCTCTCTTTCTGTTTGCTAAATTTAGTGCAGTGGTCTGAGTGTTTACTCTCTTTTTTCCCTTTGTGAGATAGGGTCAGGAGAAGCAAAGCAGGCCCAAACTGAAAGATATAAAGATAGATTTATTAGCACACCATAAAAGAGGAAAATGAGAATCAAAATGAAACTTTCTAAACACTCTTCTTTTCCCCACAAGTGTTCATTTTCTCACAAACAACATAAAGACACAAAACCTGTGATTTTTAGTCAGTTTCACCATTTAAAAATAATCTTTTATTAGTTCTTTGGGAGAGGAGTCTCTCTTAGAATTTCCATGGCAATATTGCTACAAGAAACAGTCCTTTGGTGGTTCCCATGTCACAAATTTGCACCTGCCTGGAAAAAAGCTTTCAGCAGACTGTGAAGGTCCTATTAGCAGTTTCCAAAGCTGCATATGGGTCACGGACTCATGCATACTGGGGTGTCATTTTTAAAGACAAGCAACTCTAAAGGCAAAGGATTTTTCCATCTCAAGGAACAGAGAGGTCTTCTCACTTCTTTACTGGCACAGAGGGCTTCTGTATCTCATCTCTCTCTGTTCAAACATCTCATGGGATCACAGCTACTAATTTTAATATTCACTCAGCCTGTCACAGATATCTTTGTTCAAACCCACAAATCTGGATAATCATCTCCCCAAAATGCGTATTTTCCCCATGATTTAAAGGGATATGCTAATATATATTACAGTTCATTACCATGTCTCACGAGACAAGTCTAGCCTAAAATGACAACTCCTCAGTCTATTCTCCCACTTATCTTTCACTCTCTCTTCACTCACTTTCCATCTCATGCTGTGTCTGATCTATGTTCACTTTGTCCCTTTCCTCTCTCTCAGGGAAGGGTTAGGCCTTTGGTAGCTTCATCTGTGTAAGGAAAAAAGATTGATATCTTGCCCAGGGCCAGCTGTTGGCCACATTATCTCAGCTGGGCTGCGGCCTCTCAGGCCAAGGGATCTCAGACCGGCCGGGCTTCTCCCTCTCCTTTTCTTCTCTACCCAGGAGGGCCCTTGGCAGAGCAGGACCAGCCCTGCCAAGCCCGGAGCTGCTGGACGTTAAACTGCAGCCTCCCCTTCCCCTCGCTGGCAGGTGAGGGGGCCCATTGGCACAGCCAGGCCCGGGCCGGCTCTCCCCCAGCGAGGGGGAACAGTGGGGGCCTGGCCAACCTGGGCCACTCCTTGGAGCAGCCCCAGGGGGCTGGTGTGACCTGCTGGCAAGCTGGAATGGAAAGGGAAGTTTTTCAGGATCCTCCTTATTTTTAAGCCTGTGTGACCCAGAGGTGTATCTCCATATTTAATTGGTTAATCTGGTTGTCAGTTTCAAAGTCAGTCGCTAATTGGTTTTTATCATCTGTGCTAAACCAACACATATGTTTAAACTAAATTTGCCTAAACATTGATTTCTGGTAATGAGATGCAATGAAGCAGCTGGGCTAGGATTGAGCACATACTGCTTTGGGCAGAAGCACATCATTACATGCAAGCCATAAATCTGGAATCTTAGCTCTTCCTACAAATTCTTCATGATGCAGGCCTTAAATGCTGAAAATGTTGCAAGGAATCCTGAAGGTAAGGAATGTGCCCCACAGATCTGGGAGTATGGTGTCAGTGACTGAATAAACCAAGCATTTGCTTTGCCATAGCACTGCCATTAGGGAAGGCTTCCTGGAAAGTCTGAGGCAGCATATCTTAATGGGAGAGGTAGACACTTGCTCCAGCATCTGGCTGATATCAGTCATTTTTTCATTTTTTTTTAATGTAATGTAAGGTCTGGTCCTTTTCACTTTTTTACTCAGTGGCTATTATAAATTAATCCTGGTTTAGTGCTTGATATGTAGTGTACTGTAAAATTCATATATCATTCCCTAGGAGACTAACGTTCCCTCTGATTCAGTTTATCTTATTTTCATTTGTGCAGGAATGTCTTTGAGGACAAGACATTTTAACACTGAGAGATGGGAAAGGAGAGGTAAAACTAGCACCTGAATACTCCACAGCTAGGAGAGGAAGTGGAGAGTTTGTAATTAGCTAGGAGAGGAAGTGGGGAGTTTCTAATTAGCTAGGAGAGGAAGTGGGGAGTTTGTAATTAACATCTGGCATTACATCTATTACATTACATTACATCTATTGCATTGCATTTACACTTTGTGCTTGATCAAAGCACTATTACATTCACGTGGAGAAGAAAAGGTTCAAAATCTGAATCTGGAACAAAACTGTGTTAAGTTCCACTCAACATGAGGGATTTGCTTTTATCAAAGCTGATGGTTTACCCACTGACACTAATTTGGCATTAATTTTTCATTCTGTTTTTGTTGTTTTTAATGGTCTGGCCTCTTCGGAATATTTTAAGCTGAGACGGAATGCTTTCCCAGATGAGTACATACATTAACCATGTGGAAAAACAAAGTATCTTTTTCACACCCAAGCCTTTCTATAACTATTCTGTGCATTCTATACATGCCAAGTGAATCAGTCAGACCTACTGAAGCTGTCTGCAGAGGCAGAGGCTTTCTTTGTTTGGTGTTCAACATAAAATGATTCACATTTTTTATGACAGCTTTTGAAATCTCTTACAGAGCATCAGCCCTGGTGACTGATCCGATATTGCTGGCACATGACAATAACACCTGAACTGCTATTACAGAACTGAGTCACTGATGCATAAACCAAATGAGAGTAGAGGAGAAGAGGACCACAGTGATAGGTAAGATCTGCAGACTGTCTAAATCTGGGGGGGGGGTTTAATGTTATCTCCTAGTTTTTCACTCTTCATGAACTCATCAAACCCATCTTAAAAGTGGTTGTTCACATTATTTTGTCAGCTCTAGAAATGATTAATGACAACCTACTTCACAGACTTCTGTACAGCACTGCAACAATTCAGACAACTTGGAATCAATCCCTTCCTTCATATGTGGGGTCCTGTTACTCACCTGGGCACTGTTAAAAGATGTACCCAAACTGAAATGAGTGCATTAATCAGTGAGTCCACCACTGTTCTTCAAGATATGAATGTACTTAGCACCTTGTTGAATATATGCCCTTACTTTAGACATGCAGGCTCCCTCGTAACTCATTCTGCAGGGTTTTTCAGAACATTATTAGCAGTCCTAACGATTCCAAAAGGTAGTAAAGAAGTAGTAAAGGTAATAAAGAAGTTCTTTTGAGGTGACAGAAAAGGAGTTGAAACCCTTTGCAGTGTGTGAGATGGTTGTACATGTCAAACAGCAAGCCGAGTTGCCCATTCTGCATGATTATGTAATGAAAGACCCTATTGTGACAACATGATGCACCCAGAGAGAAGTGGTTAGAGCTGCTCTGCAAACCTTCAGTCTGAACTTCCTAATCTTTCTGCAATTAAAATTTCAGACAGCCTTGAATGTGTGCGTTCTTTAGACACTGCATTTCCTGAGAGGGCGTCTGTTTGGATTTTGGGCAAGAGACTTGAATGCACTGTTGGATAAATAAATGTAAATCAGCTGCAGATGCCATTGTGTAACTGTTACTTCTCCCTAAAGCTCCTGCAAATACTAAACCTCTGTGTAATGAATGGGTGGTTTACATTAATAAGGTAATTTGAAAGGTGTTAGGGTGAGGGAAGGGAAAACAAAGCAAGGGATCATGAAATGCTTATGAACTTGAGTCTGTTTTTCCTTTCACTGGCAGCACAGCCAAGGGCTGCACAAAACACACAGTTGTTGCCCTCTAACTCATTTTCCTTTACAAATTCCAAGCAGGCCTAACACTTCTGACTGCTAAGCACAGTCCTGTTCTCCAGGCTGTCCAGCAATTGCCTTTCCAGTTGCAGCTCTCAGTCTCCCGTAACGTGTTAATTACATGCTACATGTCTGGATATGCTGGATAGCTGTGTGATCTTTTATGACTTAATACTTACAGAGTATGAGGTCTCTCATGCCCCATCTGAGTTTGGACTGAATAACCCAATATAATTTCTGCCACATAACGCGCAAGCATGCCTCAAGAATAGTATTTTGGAGAGAGATGTGATCCAGTCCCATGTATGAAGGAGTCTCATTTTCTCATCAAGGTCAATTAGCCCAACTAGATTTCCCTGTTAAACTGTTTCCGAAGTAGTTTTGGTATCTGGACAGTGCCACCATCACTCTCTAGAACATTGGCTGTGGATTTCTCTCCTACCCTTTGTACACAAGCTTGCAAAAACTGCAAGCTTCATCTTTGTGCTCTTGTGCCTCTCCCAGGCACTTTAAAACTCTTGACAATGTAAGACTGCAGGAACATGAGAGCAGGAGACGGTACAATTTTCTGCCTGAGCAGTGCTAAAGACTTTAGTGTAAATGGTGATTAAGCTCTTTGATTCTGGATAATACAACACAATCCGTGACACTAAATCCTTGGAATTCATGGAGGTTTTCTTTTCTTTCCCCCGAAATGAGAACAACCACCCTCCCAGGTCATGGGCTTCTAAAAGGGGAATATTTCCAGATGGAAGATGGACTAAGCTCTGCACAGAGAGAGGCCTCTCTGGTATGGAAAGAATGAATAAACTATGATACATATCCTCCAGTACACGATAACATTAGTAAACTCCAAGTGAGCTAACAGCTTTTATTGTCCGCAGCACAAGGCAGTGTATTCATGGGCTGTATTCATGAATACATGGCATGTATTCATGAAGGTTCACTTTCACATGTTCTTCTCCCCAACCTCTCTATGAGAATATTCTGCTTACGAATCAGCCAAGTGTCATAATTAAGGCCTGATAATATCACAGTAACATCAGTCTTATGCAAGGTATAACTGGGATGCAGAGCCATGTAGTGTTTCAGTTTCAGTCATACACTTTCCTGTCCTGGGAAAACACGTTTTTGCAGCCCAGCTCAGGTCTAGACTACTGAAAATCACAACCCAGAAAATCTATGTAACATTCCTAATCTGAGGGGTCAGGGAAGTAGGCAGAATTGAACCTCTACTTCTATATGGTCATTGGCACAAAATACAGCTGAGTATTGCCTGGCCAAGGAAGATGTGCTCTCGAAAACAGTGTTCTTGAGGTCTGAATTACTCAGGAACCTGCCTGTTGTGCTCCTTAAGGAGCAAACCAGGTCTTTTGCAAGTACCTAGAACACCAGCACTTTACTGAACTGTGCAGGTAGGGTAGGGCAGAAAATCAGTTTAGCTCGAGAATTTCCACATCCTGCTTCCCGACCTGCTTTGGATTCTCTGTATGGCATCTTACTTTTCTTACAGAAGAACAAACTACTGTCTCCCTGGACTCATAAAGTTTAATTCTGGGATGCTCTGCAAGAAATACAAGTATTGAAGACACATATAATCTACTGACAGTAACAGAATGGTAATAAATGCTGAATAAAACATGGTTTCCTGTGATTGCTTCACATCAGATTTCCCCTTAGATAAATCAATGTGATAAGGAAATTGTAACATCAGCAGGGATGTTGTCACATCAGGAGGTCAAGCAAGTTGCTTTTTTGCCTCCTTTCCAGTTCAGGTTAATCTGGAACTGAAATTGTTCCTACTCAGTTTCAGTTCAGGCCACTAATAATTTGTTAACCTCTTGCACCTGACCCACAACAGTCAGTTGCTGGAAAAGATTCAGGAGAAGAAAGCTTCAGGCACAGAAAGTGTTACTTCCCCTTGCTAAATAACTAAAGTAAATTTTGAGGGGGTCTAGTTCTAGTTGAGGTTCCGCAAGCCTCCAAAACTACACTCCAATTCTGGTTCAAAAGAAAAATGACATTTCTAGGTGGTTTTTGGTTGGGTTCACTTCTCTGGCTGCATTGCCAGCAAGTATGGTGTCTTAGTCACCTGTGTAAGAAGTGATGGGTGCTATAAACACAAAAGTCCTACTGACTCATTTACTTGATGTTTCTGGTGAAATGGGTTTATTTGATTCCTCGCATTTGCAATTCCTTAGTCCAGTTAATTGTATTTTAAACAGTCAATAAAGCTTCTGTTACTTAAAAGACTGCTGTTCTGATTAACAGATCTTCCTATCAGAAAGGTCCCTTAATTTTCTTACAATTTCTTCCAGGATTACTGTAGATAGTTTTTCCTCCAAGGAGGCCAGACCAATTAAAACTTGTGGTAGCTTTTTCTCCCTCTGTGTGACTCCATACAGAGGGCCAGATTTGCTCCCCCTCTCCCCATTGATAACTTCCTCACATGAGTAGTCCCACAGAAAGGAACACACTTGTATGACTAATCTGCTCAGCAGCATACAAAGTTCACTGTCTGGACTAGAATTAAATGACTTTTCTGTAGAGCACTACAGAGGTTGCAGAGAGGACGGATTAAAACTCAGGAGTCCCTAGTGGCAAATGCCTTTCTTTGAGAACTAGACCGTTCTTCCTGTCTAACTTAACTGAGTCTGGACACCAACATTTTTTCTCAGATATTTTCTTTCCCCTTAAAAAAATCAATAAAATGCAAAGTTTTTTCCTGGAAGGCTCTCCTCAGTTGTGCCACTCTGTCTTAGTTGGATTAAACGCCTGAAAATGGTCTCGTTTTCCCAGACATTTGCTTGCCAAACTTCTTGAGCTAGCAGGCGTATTGCTGTATGTTGGCGCATACATTACCTCAGCTTAAACTAATTTATGGGATGTGGCACCTCTGACACAGTTCCCCTGTTCCAAACAACAGTCTTAATCAGTCACACTCAGAAACATGTATAATGCTGAGGAGCTGTAACTACTAGTAGCTTTTCCCTTGATTAGGACTTTGGCGCTGGTCCATTATTCAGCCCACTGTGAACAAATGCGTGAAGCAGCTCACTGAAGCAGAGATGGCATTGACAGATGGGTCAGTGATTTTTTTTCTGTCAGGAAGAACAGAAATGTATTGAGACAACTGGGAGACAAGGAAAGTCAGACAAGAGAATCCTGCCTTCTTAAATTTCTTCCTTGTAAAAAGATGTCTGGAGTGAGCCTGCACTAGACCGTGGTAGCATTTATTTGTTTGTTTCTTGGGATGCTATGGAGGATAGAGCTTCCTGAGGTACTGGAATATCTCTGCAGTCATTTTGGAAGATAGGGATGCTGATTCTGGCACTCTGCTCTGCTTCCTAGAAAATTGCAAAATGTGGCCCTCAATATAAGCATACCCAAGGGACTGCTTCAGGCTGGAGCAAGGTTACACATCTCTTCATGGACTACTCTGAAGTGTGGGAGGACTAATATCTCTACTGTGTCTCTTTCCTAGGTTTAATCTGCTTCATCTTTTCTAAGCTAAGAACTACATAAGAGAGCCCCTGGTGATGCACCATACTTATCCCTGTGTAGTGCTGTGGTCACTTTCTCAGCAGAGTTGTGAATTTAGCCTGATATCCCCTTCAGCATCATTTTAACTGAGGAAATGAAAGGAGATGCAGGCACCAAGGACTAAGAATTTACTGAGAAATGCTAGATACAGCTAAGTACAATCCTCTGTTCATCTGTTTCTGCTGCTTGTTTCATAACTCAGGAAAAGAGTCAAGGTAATTAACTAAAGGAATTCACTTTAAAGAGTGATCAGCATTTAGAAGTGTTTTCCTTAAAGTTTGCCAAAAATATTTTTTCCATTTAACTCACAATTTCTCATTGCTTCTTCCTTTACTTTCCAGCTAAGTGAGCTGTTTCAAAAAATATTGCTTGTTCTTTAAAGGAAAAGGGAGAAAAACGGCAGGAAGCTAAAAAGAATGGTCAACAAAGCCAAATGAAAACTTGCAAGTTTTTTGCATTTTTACTAAATAACTGGAAACTGAGGAAAACAAAATCTCTCTGAAGTTTAGTTTGGCCCTTTATTCACCCTAAAATTGTGGATGTGCAGTAAGATGGACAAAACCTTACTATGAGAAATGGGCTCGTGGTGAGCCTCCCTCTGGTGGGTCTGAAGCAGCTTCTTGCTAAGCTGGCATAGCTCACTCTCATGGCCATTTCACCTTACTTTGCCCTACAAAGGACACCCTGACATACAAGGTGTTTCACCCCACATTTGAAAAAAAGGCAACTAAAAAAAAAAAAAGGAAAACATGACTCTGGTTATTTTTGTCAGCCTGGGTAGGGTGGAGCTGCTAGCAGTGCACCAGACACCAGAGCTGGCATGGACTACACTGGGCTGGACAGGGAAACAGAGCTGCTTTCAAGCACTCCTGGGTTGCCAAACCACCATTTCACACAGCACTAACCCTGCCCTGACCCTCCTGCCCTGCAGAAAGGGCCATTCTGCCCTACCCCAGGGCAGCACTGCCTCTGCATGAGGTTTCAGCCTATGTGGATGTGCAGGTTATGTGGTGGTGTTTGGACAGAAAATATTCTGGCCCCACAGCTGCAAGTGGAGGGGAGAGGAGGGCACCCCCTGGGCAGGGCATGGGCAGCAGATGTGAGGCACAGGCACGGTTGTGGGGAGCTGTTCCTGAGGAGCAAAGAAGGGGACTGGATTCCCTGCAGCCCTCACTGAAGTAAGAGCTAGTGGCCATGGCTCCCTAGAGCTCTCCTGAAGCGGGGAGAGAGGCCCCAACTAATACATGGTGGCCAAGCTGCCCTGCAGCCAGACAACATGAGCACTTCCTGTGGCATTCAGGGGAGGCTCTGGCTGTTTGAGTGAGAAGGGAACCCCTGGTTCATCCTGCTGTTTCTTTCAAGCCCCATATGGCTTGGGGTATTTGGTGTGATTTTAGGTGTGTGACAAATACCCTGAAATCTGCTGCTTTTGCCTAAGAATTATGGGATGTGTAAGTATGTGGGATACCTATGTATATGTTCTGTCTGCCTCAAATAAGAAGATTTTTTTCATCTGTCTAGAAAGAGGTAGGAGGAACAGAGGGGAGACTGTCTGATTTTTGAAAATATAACTAGGCATAGACGAGTCCATTTTTCTCAGTGCATAGTGCCTTGTCACCTGGGAACTAAAATACTAGAAAAAGGTGCAAGAAAAATGATGACTGGAGGAGAAACTGGAAGAACCTCTTGTTTTCTATATGCATCCTTTTAGAATTATATCCCCTTAGCAATCTGAAACCAGCTTTCTCATCCTTCAGATTTAATGGGTTTACAGCAAATGTATTTGTGTACTATGGGCTGAAGATAACAAAACCCAAAAAGATTGTCAAAAGCCAAACCCCAAAGCTTTCTAAGTTTGACTTCTCCTCGTGCTTTCCTTCATATGTCTAACTTCTGTGTGTTCAGCTAACCTGGAACTCTGTTCTCACTGGTAACTCTAAGGAGGACTAAGAGACTCAGGATTCTAGGTTGGTTTTTTCTGTACACCGTGCTCTCTGACTGTCAGCATCCCATAAGAAGCAAATTGCCATGACTAATAAGTTCCACCTCACACTTCACATGAAGAGGTTTGGTAGCTTTTTCCAGAGCCTTAAACTAAATCAGGGATAAGCCAACGAAGAGATTACAGATATATCAAAAGTTTACTTTGCGTGATTGCCACATATTTGCTGCCAGATACAGTATCCTGTTTTCCCTCTGCACTTCACTTGGAGATCAGATCAAATAAATATCAACTTCTCAGTTATGTAGAAACAAAGCAAACTGCCCTCCAGTTCTGAAATTCTTTTTATTTAGCCAGAAATGAAAAAAAACGCAGGCATTATGCTGAGAGAATTAATTTGATTTGAAAAGAGTTTTTGGTGTGAGGATTTTTCAAGTCTTTGTGAGCCTGTGAGGCCAAACCATGACAAACAGGACTGGGGGAGAGGAGAGAGAAAAAACAAGCCTCTGTGGACTTTTTCACTTAAAAATACTTTAGTTGTTTTCTGAGAGCTTTTCCTCTGAGCCCTGACCTATTTCCACCTGCTGCCTGGCATTTGATGAAGCACATTACTAAATGAATCCGTTGTTATGCTTGGAAATAAATTTCCTTACTGGCAAAGGTTAGACTTTAGGATGCTTTTTATGGCCTTAGACACTACAGTCAGCACATATTTGGGTGGATGCTCAGTTTTCAGGAGCAGCTCCTGGTGTTGCCTCTCTTCTTAGGTCTCTTGGTGTGACTGGGAACAAATGACCAGTGTGAGCCTCTGCAGCAAAGTGGTTGCTAGTTACCCAGTGATTAAGTCCATTAAAAAATGCTTCAGCTTTTACCTGACACAAAGAAACCCACGGTGTTGAATTGACAGTAAAAAACATCTTCAGGATAATTATGTTGCAAGCAGTGATATATTTAGAAAGTTTATCTGTCTTTAGTTGTGGTGAGTGAATAGGAGGACTAAAATGATCCTGCTGCTGATTGTTCTTGGAATAGTCAGGTGCTGGTGAGTGCAATCAGCTCTGGCAAATAATGTGTAAGTCAGTGGTCTCCCAGGACACTTATTTATGAGCAGATGAGTCATGACTGCACACCAACAGGCCCATCAGACTTACCTGTTCTCTTCTGTACTCTTCTAAATAAGCTGCTCTGCTTTCAACTCAGGCCAGGTCAGAACCTGGCTTCACTGGAAGTTGAGGAAATCTTTAGAAACCTGTCATTCCAGCAGCTCTTTACTAATGAGGTAAGTCCTTTCTAGCTGCTGATGGAAAAAAAAATCAGCTGACCCTATGAAAAGCAAATGTAGGCACTCCAAATGATCTCAGTAGAGGAGCAGAAGCTGTGGACATTGTGATATGGAGGATTAGAGGGACGTGCTGAGGAAATTCACTATTTGTTTTGATGGGTGTGAGATGTTGGGATGCATTTTGCCATGGATGTTTAGTGCTGGAACTCTGCAGATACTGTAATTTCACTCATTTCATTCAGTCTGAAGGCTTTATTGGCATGGTAAAATGCATCTGTAGATGTATAAAAAAGTGTTGCACTGTACAAAATAACAATAAGGCAGATTCCTGCCCCAGGAGCTCATCAATTAGATTCCAAATGCCCATGTTGAATTCCAGCTTTCAGAATTTTGAGTGCCAGGCAGGATTTCCACAGGGGTTTGCTGAGGCTTCAACTCTTGCTGCATAGCTCCAACCCTTTCTTCTTCTGCTGCTCTGGGCTGGCTTAAGAGTCTGTTGCACTGTGAGTTGTGAGAGAAACAAATTATTCCACAAACTATTCCAAGATTTGTAGGGCTCTGAAATAAGTTCAGAACTGGGAAGTGAATTTGCAAGTTTATACCCTGGCACTTCCTCTGTAACCAGCTGAACCTAATAGGTGTGAGTGGGGCATTCCTACTGGAATGGGCCTCCTGTAGAGGAAGCAGCAGTGGCTTAGGGCCACCACACACTCAGGCACAGGAATGAGGCTGGGACAGCTCTACTCAGTGCCTTCGGTTGATGCAGTATAGAAATGTGTCTGGATGAGTGCCTTCCCAATGATCCCCAAGGCCTGGCTTTGTTGTTTCTGATTAGAGATACCATTAGAGATGTAACCCATGTCTTCACATTCCAGAGTTTAGAGGAAAAGGTTGAAATTCATTGGTAATCTGAACTGGTTGGCTCTGACTCAACTGTAATAGAGAAAAAGTCTGAATGGATTTAAATCAATATCAGACCTGAAGGAGAAGAACTTGACAGGGGGAGGTGGAGATCACTGTGGCACACTGAAGAAAATTTCACTTGCTCTGACCTACAATTTTTGCAATGTGCTGTTTTTTACTGAGACCCATTTCAACCAGAGAATTTGACCATTCTCTTCAGTGATTCATTTTCACGTTACAGAAGCCGTTCTGCATGTCCTGATGTAATTGAGGGATGGAGCCTTGTTGCATAACCTTAAATTCTGTTCAAAAGATTTTAAAAAAACCCAAAAAGCAAACTTCAGCTTTGTTTATTCTTACCAACATACTGCATGGATTGTTGCCAGGATTCTGTGGATGGCAGAAATCAATCTCAATTAAGTGCCCAGAGACCAGTCATTGTGATGCTAAAGAAATCACCACAGTGGAAGACTTCAGTTCCTCTTTCCCAGCAGAAGTTTGTGGACTCAGTTAGTTCCTGACTCTTCGTATCTTATCCCCTAACTAAACTTTCTGTGCATCAGGCAAGGGCTGATGAAGAGGACATAATGAGAGAGGCTATATTTTTCTCAATAGAAAGTTCATTTTTAGAACTCTCAAGAACCCATTAAGTTCAAAAGAAAAAAGTATTGACATTATCTTACAAATACTTTTGTCTGTCATCAGGCCAGAAAGCTGCTTTTCTGGAGCTTAAACTGTAGCCCTGGAAGCATGTAGGCTTTGTGAGCCTGTACTATGTGGAGAACAGGCTTGCCAGTGAAAGTTACAGGAATTTGCAGTTTATAAGTATGTAGCGCTTGCAATAACATCATAAATATTTCCTTTCACATCACACTTACAGTTCCCAGCACTGTTAATACAGATGTATTGTCAATTCCCAGCCACTGAGGAAGGCGAGCTTGTCTGGAAACTGGTTCATTCCTTTGCTGGAAAGCCCATTCCTTCCAGAAGTCTTTAGTGAGCTGGTTGTAAAGTGTGGGCCCCTGGTTTCCCTTCTAAGCACAAGGAGATTATTTTTGTTATTTCTTCTCTAGCAAAGACTCTGGGGTCTCTCATCTGACTTCCTGACATGTTTGTTTATCCTGGGCTTGGATAAGTTCCCCACCTCTTAAAGCCACAGACAGAGAAAATGTCTCAGCATAACGTCCCGATTCCTTTAAATCTGTTGCAGGATAGATGGTGGAATCATTTGTTCAGCCAATTTGCTCAGTAATGCACTGAGAGCAGGACTGTAGCAGAAGTAAGGCAGCACTGAAAATAGTGACTAGTTTTCCCTTGCAAGGCAATGTCTGTTTACATTAGAATCCCAGCAAGCTTCCTTAATCCTTTTGTGCTTCCTTATACCTTTGTGTGCGTAAAAGTGGTTTGTTATGAAGCAATCTGAAAAGTAAGTGTTTATCTGAGAAATTAGCACAATTTTAAATCCTGTTTGTTTTATGTATCTATAATAACAAAAAAAATTAAAAATCCATTCTTTGCATTGAACCTGAGCAAAGAATGAATATTAAAAAACAGATTTTGCTCTTTAAAGGTTTCTGATGTGCAAAGTGTGAAGATACGCCAGAAATGAATGGCAAGATCTGTGAGAATACAGGTACAGACATCGAGGCTGTTTCTGCAAATTTAGAGAGATATGTGTCCATGGAACTTCTCCATCACCATATGCAACAGCTGACTCAACACTCTAGCTGACAGTTCAGCAAACAAGATTTTTGCTATGTTGTGTTCACTCACCTCTCTCCATGTCAGATTGAGGTCCAGGAATCCTGACTTTCATGGTCCAGTCCAGCAAAAGCTGTGTCACCATGTCTGGTGGGGCTCAGCTGGAGCTGCAATTGCATTGGCAAAGCTCTGTGGAAATGAACAGTAGAGGTGATGATGGTGAGTTTTGCCTAAGAGTTGAGGACATGGGTTTAGGTCTTAAATCTTTGAATCCTCTTTAATGCAGTATTGAATGGAGCCTGCTGGACCTGCTTTTTAAAGTGTTTCATTGCAGGACCCCATTGGCTTTGCAGCTTTAGTCTTGCACAAATTCCATAGGGTGGAACTCAGCTGAGCTGCGTCTCTTGTTGAGTACCCAAACTCTGCCAAGAACTAAGGGCTTTAATGCATCATGTCTTTTGAAACCTGCAAGAGCAAAATCTTCAGTGGAACCTTGCAAGGGGGATATCACAACATCCAGTTTTCTTCATGGAACTTAGATGAGTAAGATTTGAGTGTCAAAACACCATTGTTTCTGAAGAGATCGTTATCCTGCCTAATGACACAAACACAGGTTATAAACCTTGCATGTCATCTTGTGTATTTACAAAGTATGCAAAACCAGGAACATATTCCTCCAAACACAGTAGGAATCACGGTGTTTTCAGTTCTTAGATTTCAGAGACAGTATGGTGAAAGCTACCTTTCTAGACCTTTTCACGGAGTTTCCAGTGTTTCTACTTCAGTGTTGAATTTTGTTTCTTTTCTTTGCTCTCACTTATGTAATTCTGTCCCCTGCTACAATACTCAGAACATGCATGCCCTTGTGATATAAATATATGCCTAATGAAGTCATTCTGCTGATGTGTGAGGTTTCCAAATTGCTTTTCATTTGCCTGTGCTTTGGGTGGTTAAGGTACCTGTGCTTTGTGCTTGCTATCAACTCATACTGTTAGTTATCAGACTTTGATAAATTGTTCTCTAATGACTTTGTGTTTATTGACTTTGTCCAAAGGATTCAGTTGAGCTTTAAGGTAGATTTTAAGAGCTCCATTAATTTCACTCTTTTTCAAATCCAGATAAGCAAATTAATGAGGCAAATGCTGATCCCTCTGAAAACCCCGCTGGATTTTTTCTATCCCTTCCCATATGTTACCACTAGGAAATACTCTGCTGGAAGTGAGACAATAGCCACACGAGCAGTGGCTGTTGCAGACTATACCCCACCTGATAATGGCTGAGGCTGGATGTGTGGCAGGGTGGTTGGGTGTGTAACCTCACTTAGCAGGAAACAGAGCAGGCCACAATCCTGGCTCACCTGGAGTGAAAACTGTTCTTGTAAAAAGAGCAGGACAGAGCTATGTGGCACTTCGGACCCTTCCCAAGGGCAAACCCATGTCAGTTTGCTGTGTTGCTTTTCTACAAATAACCAGGTTTTGAGGGAGATTTTATTTCCTCTCCCAAAGTTTGTATATTCAAAGTAGTGTTTCCTAACACAAGACTGTGCTCGTCCTGTGTTCTTTGTCCTTTCGTCTCCAACAATCCAACATTAATATTTTGGGTCTGTGGTTTTCCAACTACACTTGAGTATTACACATGGATGCATCCAGTTTGGCTAAGGACGTGTGTCTTGAAGAATTATTACTACTATTATTAATAATAATAATAATAGTATTTCTTCCAGAAATACAGAGTTCCTAGACAGAATCAGAGCCCTACTGGAACAAGTGTTCTATGCATTAATGTACTGTCTTAAGAACAGATCTAGTTTCCTAACTATTACAATAAATTTCTATTTGCTAGCAAACCAGAAATTTCATTATTCCTTTAAGCAGCCATTTTGTTCTTTTTTAATATGAAGCAGTTCTTCTCATTGTTTATTTGCTTTGTAGGGCTTGTTGTCGCTGACTTTTGCTTTTGCACATTTTCATCCTCATCTACTCAAGTCTCATGTTTCTGTAGATGTACCTTGTCAGTAAACTTATTTAGGGAGAAGACCAAATGGAACAGGATGAAAGTATTCTCTGCATAGTACCAAGTATAACATTTGTTTCTGAGACTGCCCTGGGTTTGGTGCACATCTGGTCTTTGGAGCCAAAAAACTCCTTCTATTTCCTATCTCACAAACAAGGCCCAGTTGCATAAAATATCGTCATGAAATGCGGTGTAGTTTTGAAATGTGTGAATCAAGTTGAGCTTGAAGCAAAACTCCATTTCCTGTGAACCTAAGCAATGGTGAAATTTTGAATCCATGTGTAGATTCTTGTAGTTCAGGCTGATCTGCAGCAATTTGATTGCTGGACGTTGCTAGGACTTGATTAGTACCCGAGGATTCAGATGTTGACAGCAACTAACTTCCTGCTTACTGCCAAGGGAAATGTGCTTCAACATAAAGCAACAGAGGGGAATAAAGGATAAGGAAAAGTCAGCCAACTGCCATTGCACAAATGGCATTAAACTGAAATCTTTTGTCCTAGGAATTGTTTAAAACAATGCATGGTCTGTGAAAAATAATCTGGAGAATCTCCATGATGAATCTCTCCAGAGCAGACCAGACTGCAAAAGCCAACAATAAATAAACCACAAAGCTTGTTTTAGTGAAAAAAAAACAAACAAACAAAAATCAAAACCCAAAAATCCATTTCATTACTTGTAATTTAGGACAAAAGTGGAAAACACTTTAGACTGACTTTAAAAAAAATTAAAAAGGCATGTGTTAGCTAGTTGCAGTGAACCAAGAGTTCTATCACTTTGTTCTTCCAGTGAAGCAAAGTAGATTTATATGTAGTTTTGGAAGGGGGGAAAGAGCAGATTCTCTCCCCAATCAGTTTAGTTTAGAGTGCAGCCTGATCTAGCTCTGCTTTCTGTCGTCAATGGATGGAAGAGCATTTTTTTTCTTCACACACAAAAAATAATAACTGCTAAAGGGTGTTACTTTCTCTTTTGCTGGTTTCCAGTTGCTCTTTCTATTATTCTAGAATTCACTGATCTTGGAAGAGCCTCTTGAAAGTGCTTATGCAGATCACAGGCAGGTCTTTATGTCTTATGCCTGTAATACTAACAAAATCTCCTCAGTACATGGTATCTCATTTTCTCCTTGAAGTCAGGCAAAAAGCCTCTGATTTGCTTTAGTGGTGTTTGGCTCAGATTTTGAATGTTGATTTACTAATGTCACACCAATAAACACTGCTTGAGTTTTCTGAAAAACAAATGAAAGCTGTATATTTACTCTTCCTAACTTTCCTCTTAGAAGATGACACACACATCCTTAAGCCAAGCCTAGCCTGAATTAACTGCTGTCAAAGAATACCTGACATAAATAATGTTGTGTTAAAGCAGCTACAATAAAGGGAAGAATTTTTTAACTCTCTCACTATTCTCAAACTCAGACTTCCTATTTTAATAGGAGCTTTTACATATAATTATGACTAGCAGATACTAAAAAGCTCCATCAAATTAGCATTATCCCCTCTGGACTGGCCCTGCTCACTGCTTCCATGCTCTTCATTAGAAGAAATATATCTGATCTAAAGTTGTACTCCTAAGTTGTTTTGAGATACTTTCTCTGCACATCACCAGACAGCTGCCCTAAGAACCCACATTTCCTTAGAGAACCTCTAATGAGAGCAATTAGGATCAGAGACCAATTTTAAAGATATTTAGTGTGAAGCATAATGGATCAGTGATACAAGGGTGGGGTTGTTGTCATGGGCATTAAGCTGGCCCTTTGGCAGAAAACAACTGGGGTATTTCAGGGGCTCTCTAGCAATTTTGATGATACTGCCTCTCATGAAAATGGTTCTGTTTTACTGCTTCCACAGAAGTAAAACTAGAGATGGGTTTCAGCAGTGATGTAGGAATCAGCTCTTTTCCATTCCAACTTAAAATCAGGACTTTGTATGGTACTCTACTTAATGAAAATGCTGCTGTTTTGTCCATGCACAGATGTAAGGAAATGAAAAACAATTGAAACTATTCAAAAGCCATTTATGTCCACTTTTATAGCATAACTCCTCCAATGGTCTCTTTTAAAACAAGAAGAAATATATACTGAGATCTAATTCCAATTCAGAAATGTGCTTGATGCTTCTGATCAACTGTAAGCATATTACAATACTCTTAAATTAAGATGTAAAGATAAATATCTTTGTTGTAAACCAGGCTCCCAGTTTTGTGATAAAATTTCCTATTATTGCATCATTACTTTCATGAAGTAAAGAATGCTGAATGTAAATTTAATACATTACTGTAGCCTAGCAATGATTGCCAAGGTTTCTTTTAGAAGGGGAAATCTTGGTTTATATTCTTCTGTATTTTTATGTAGTGAATATTCTTTTCAAAACTCCTCTTTTGGCCTTTGTTTTTCTGTCAGTGTGGATTAATGAAACTGCTCTATCATAGGGATTGTCACATAAATTGTCACAGAGCTTCCATTACAGGTATGAGTTGAACAATTTACCTCTGCCTCTAAATGACAACCTGCAAAGGGTTTTACTCATGGTGCTTACACTCCTTCCTCAAGAGGAACTTTTATTAGTCACTCATGGCTTTACCAGAGTGTGTCAGGTATAGATGAAATACAGGACTGTCACTCTCAAAGAAATTGAGTTCTGCAGCAGTATCAGGCATTTGAGTTTTATTCACTTTGTTAAGCAGTTTCTATGGAGTCTACATCCTGAATCTGACAAAACAAAATGCTGAAGGGAGAAGCACACAGATTTCTGGAGTGTTGGAATGATTCTTCAGCTGCCTGGAGCTGAATGTCGTTCCTAACAGATGAAAAACAATTTTGTTCACTTGAGATAACTGCAAGGCAGCCAAATGATTACATTCAAACTTTCCAAAGCTTGGAAATATTTGCTTCTGAGTCACAGCCAAACATGAGTAACTGCTGCCCAGAAGGGATATTGCTGTTTGGAAAGAGAGAGACAGCAATAACTGATTGCCATGCTGAGCCTGGAAATTCCATCTCAACCTTATCTTCAGCATCATGCTTTTGCAGTGCTCTCACGAGCTCCACCACTGCTGAGGCAGCAATCCAGGAGCAGCAGACCCACCTTCATGATGCAACAAACTGCTCCAACAAAAATTGTGGTGAATCCCTACACTGAGAAACAGGTAGTCTAGCAAGTAGGTAGTCAAGAGAACAGAAAGCAGTCATCAGTGTTCCTTCCAAAAAACATAAATGTACTGCATAAAACTCAGCAACTTTTTTTTTTTAATTTGATTTTTTGATTTGTGTGGTCACACAAGATGTTCTGCCAGAATTAAATACAGGTTAGCCTTTATCAAATGAATATGAATAGTTGGCTATTAACAGAGAATTTGTGACTTCAGATTGGCCTATGGCAATTTATTTTTGCATGTTGTGAATGATATTTCATCTGTTTTTTGAAAAACTGTTGTTCTTGGACTAAGAACTGAACATTCCAAGGACCTACCATAAATTAAAAAGAAACACGTAGAATCCTTGCAGAAACAAGCCACATAGGAAATGCCTTCAAAAAAGTTTTGTATTGGACTGAGCAAGAGATACTGGTTGGGATACTCATGGACAATCAAAATGACAGACATTCAATGTTTGGTTCTTACCTTTATTTAAGGTACCAATATGCCTCTATCCAATCTTCTCCAGGAAGGCTTTCTTGAAGACCTTGGTATGATCTTCCCCTCTCAACCATCCTGCCATTTTTTAATGGGAAAAGGTATTAACTTTAGGAAAAAGTGAAAAAAAACCCCACTCCCAACTTGAAAACTTGGGAAAAAAAAAACCAAATCCACTCACCAACTTTTACAGTGGAGATTCAAGTATATGTATGGATTTCACTTACCACCAACCAAAATGTTACTTTTCTAAGTGGAGAAAGACTGACTCTTGGAAAGGATTAAAAGATTCTGGGCATTTGGAGTCTCTCCTTGCTGCCAGATTTTCAGCTAAATACACTGTGCACATGGGGATAAAAAGCTTTCAAATCTTTCAAATCCCCTAAAATTTCTGTAACTGTCATTTAAAAGAAAACACCTTTGACTTGTACAGCAGGCGAGCCTGAACTGAAACCACAGGGAGAGAGTAAATATGATCCTCCTGGTGTCATTTTTAAAGCCTCTTTTCTGTCTGTAACTGCTCTTTAAATGTAAATAAACACTGTTCTCTTAATATGTGAGTTTCTACCCCAGAACTCTATTAGGGATTGCACAAATATTACCTCAGTGTATATTCAGACATTATTAAAACAAATTACTCTATTGCAGTTCATCTAAGGCCCATTCATTCATTCTTTCATGATGGTGGTGGACTGTGCAATGTCCCTGAGGTATGCCAGGAACAACCATGCTGTTGTAAGCTTACACAATCAGTTATTTAAAATTGATTTATTTTGTTAATATCATATAATGACTCCCAGGAGGAGTTGAAAACAAACAGATCAGAGCTGATTATGCCTCCAGGTTATAGCTTGAGACAAGGCAGTAACTCGTGGGTCTAGAACTCACAGCTACAGAAAGACACTGCTTTGTGCTCTGTGTGCTTTTTTCTCCCTGCAACACTTTGAACTTCACAGTTCATGTGCCTCATTCATGTGCCTCAGGTCTTAAACCACCACAGGCCTGCATTGTACAGCTTGGCCCAAGGTCTCCAGGTTGCCTGGACTATGGGTAGTTTTAAACCATCCTTTACAGCTTCCCTGTTCTTGGGTTCCTCTAGTCTTTGGCCAACTATTGTCATTGGATAAAACTGGTCAAAGAAAAAAATATCCAACAGCTGGAGATTCCTGGTGAACAGAGACAACTACTTTGTTCCCCTTTTTATACTCTGTGTATTAAAAACACCAAAGGCATGACCTAGAATGAAAAGGTCTGTATTGGAATTGGCTCCGCCTGGATAGAGAATTTGAAACCATGTTCTGATTTGGCTTCCAAGAGGCATTTTAACATACAGACATCTCTCTTCCTCTCAAAACCATCGTTCATTGTTTTATCATTTCATGGTTTTCATCATTCATGGATGTTATTTCATGTGTTGCATTTTCCTGACTCTCCATTTGTTTCCATTTGCCTGTCAGATGAAGGTTTCTCTTGGCTTTAATTAGCTTTAATTAGTCAGTGGTATGACTACATAGCAGCTTTCTCTTGCCACAGGAGAGGGTCATTCCTAAGGTTGCTGCTGAGGTCATTCCTTGACCACTGCTGCTGTAAGCAGCCCATGAATTACTTCTGCAGAAACAAAGCAAAAGGTCAGAAACACAATGGGAGCAATATGCTATGTCCTGTGTCCACACTCACTCTGAACTGCTGTGAATGCTCTCAAACCAGAGGCTGGGCAGCCAGCTGGATGAGGCACACTGGAGACAGTGGCTGGGAATGTAATTTCTGAGTAGCACTGTTACCCTGGCTGCTGTCACTGTGGTCAAAATGCCTTCTGGCTGCAGTCACACAGGAAAACCTGCCATGGTGGGAGCTGCTTCTCTCATATGCAGTGCACCACAAAGTGGTATTATCATACACATTCCCCTTCTCAGCAAAGCTGAATATGGGCTGTCAGATCTTTGCTCTAAATATAAAATCCATACCTTGGAGCTACTTGACTGCTGATCATTACTTAGCCCCACAAGACTAAATCCTTGGGATTCTGTTGCCTGGCTGTGCTTGCCTCTGCAATCCATTCTTTCAGATAGTCCCTGTGGAGCAGAATCTGCCTGGCCTGAATGGTGATAGATTGCTGAAAGCAAAGTCATCCCCTATCTGTAAGAGAATCACAAGTTTTCCTTATATTCCTGGATGTCTTAGGCTTCAGTGGTAACAAGACCTTATTTCAATCCTTTGGCAACAATCTAGGGATCTGTCCAATCAAACAGTTATATTAGTTCAAATAAAAGAGGCCAAGACCAAGAATACATTTCTGCTTTCTCAATGCCTAGTTCAACTATTGCTACATTAATGGTGATTGGCCTCCAGATCTAGGCCTGATTCAAATCTCTGGGGGCTGAGCTTTCAAGGCAGAGCTGTCCATCCATCTCCTGGGTAGCTGTATTGAGTAGAGTTGACACAACTGTGACCCTGGAAGGTACTGACACCTGTGGCAGAAGAACTGAGTAGACACTTCATAGTGATACTTCTAAGTGTCTTCTGAGACTTATTTAAAGAAGGCCTAGACAGCATCTGCACACTTAAAAGCTGTTGGGAATCTCTGCGTAGTCTGAGGTCTGCCCAGCCCTAGCTAGAGGCTCACAGCTTATTTTAACTGTGCTCCTCCTTGCATGGGTGGCAGGGCCATTGCATGCTCCTAATGCAGATGTGTCACTCTGTGCTGACAATAGTTTCATTCTTTGGGCCCTGCTTATTACATAATGCTTGGTTTGTTTATTTTTTTAATGATGGGTATAAAACTCCCTGTTTAATTTGAGAGTTCTTTATGAGATGAATGAAAGGCATGAGGTAAAATAGACTGAAAGTATACATGTGTCATGAAGACTTGAAGTTATTTTCTTCCACACTATACCTGTTTTGACTCTTCAGATGGTAAACTATCAGTGGTTTTCACTAGAATCTCTAAATATACCAGTAATGCATAACCAACATTAAAGAATAGCAGTGCTACATACATATATCTATAAATACATGCAGTATATATACAGCACAAATCTGTTTGTAAATATCAGTTTAAATATCTCCTTTTTATCAAGGCAATCTTTTGGTTAAATCTAAAAGCGCATGAAATTTCCAATAAAAGACAAACTCTAGAAAAATAATAGAGCAGGCATTGGGACAAAAAGGATGAGCAAATAGTAAAGTTTATATGTAGAATACGGATCAGATTTCAAAAGCAAATGGAATAAACTTAAGCAAAACAGCATGTATTCTAAGTTGGAATCAGCTATAATATTATGAGAAATCTGTGTACCTCCTATTGTAAATATTTACACTTTTGAATTTCCTTAGTAAACTGCCAGCTATTATTCCCCAAAGAACATTATTTACTTGTTTTAGGTTTTAGCTTATCTGCCCTTCAATTCCCTCATGAGATCAAATTCTCACATTATTGACACATGGGGGTTTTTAAATTGCAGATCAAAGGGGAATAGAACTCATATATGCATTACAGCATCATCTTCTAACACCTAAAAGACCATAGTGACTAAAATTTGACTTCATAGGGCATTAAAATTTGAATATGATGCCAGAAAAAGTGCTGTAAATCTCCCTGGAACTGAAATTCACTTGTTATCCTTGTGTATGTAATTTCTGCAGTCTTCTCTATGCTAAATCACTGCCAGTACTACAACAGAATTTCAAAGGGAGAATTTCATGCACTCAAAAGATCAGAGGATTATTAGTGCAGGAATTATTCTATTTAAGTTTACATGCGAATTCTGCTCTGTCTCAGTGTACCTGCAATTATTAGATTTCTGACAGTACACAGTCTATTGATCAGTCTTGCTCAAGATGATGGGACAGACCCTGAATTCTAATCCTACCAATCTAATTCCAAATAATTGTGTATCTGTAGATAATTTCTGTCCTATCTTTCATGCTTTAAATTTCGTCTACTGTCTACTTTCCCCAGTCCTCAATAGGGATACACTGAGGCTTACATGCCTTTGACTTAACTGCCTTGATGCCTGCCCGATAAATGTCATCATAACAACATCGTTTGTTATTTTTGCTTTGAGCTTTTAAATGGAAAATACACTATTGACTCCAATGGCACAAGATCCAGCATTTGTTTCTACAGGAGGTTGCAAGGGAAATGGAAAACTCTCAGTGAAGAGTTTTATCTTCTCACTAGCTCGCAGAGTCGGTAATTTAAGGTGAGCTTCCTCTATGCATTTGTGTATCTCACACCCTTTTGGAAAATTTTCTCTTTGATCCAGGAAGGTGTGACTGGGCATTAAAGTATGAAACATGCTGCCACAATTGCACATGCTTTCCAACATCACTGATAACATCCTGTTCTGTCATGTTGCTGTGTCTATTTAACTTATAAGTTCCTTAGGTCAAGGACTGTCTACAGCTTTGTCCATCTTGACTAGTCCCTAGACATTACAATAATAAACAAAGCAGTTAGGAGTCATCAGTCCCATCGGATTTGAACCAGAAGCATAAAGGCAAGGCCTCATCATCCCTTGTGTCATTCATTCAGTCCTTTTTCAGCACAAGACATTTCCACCTTCTCCTTCCCAGCAATCCACATCTCTTATTTTTTCTTTATGCGGCTAAGGCACTGGTAAGAGAACAGCCTCAAAAGTTCAAGGGAAAAATGTATGATCTGAGCCCCTCCGGGTCCAGACAACAACACAAAAACAGAAAAGCAGGGGGGAAAAAGAAAACAGTGTCTAGTTTGGTAAAAAAGTTTTGATCAAACCAGCTGCAATTTGCAAGGATTAGATCTGGTCCACTGTCCTACAGAGGTAGGAACTGGACAGTGGCTCTTTATGATTTCATAGCCCTCTGTAGCCTGCCAAATTAAGTATGTTTTGGATGAAAGTCTGAAAAAAGAGCTGGCATCAAAAAAAATTTTGGTGTCCACTTCAAGCCCTAATAGTTTTCTTTTAATCTTTAGCCAGTGCATGGGAAACACAATCCTCCTTCATTAAAAGTATTTAAGTGATCATCTGTTGGACTGTATGTGACTTGAAATTTGCCTTCTTTATGGGAATGAATAAGCTGCATGGAATCTGGTTACAAGCTCAAACCACGGAAATTTTTACGAACTTTCTTTCCTCTTTACTGCCCCAAAAGTAACTTTTTCCTTCTTCTGATGGTATGTGAGGAGTAAACCAAAGAGAGCATATATCTACCTGGAATAATACCTAAAATTCTTCAAGGTTGTCCTAGTGTATTTTAGTTCCCTATATCTCTTTTTCACTGTCATGTGGCTATCTAAATGATTGTCTGTGTCCTGTTGCATGCTTACAAAGAGAAAAAGGAAAAAATAAGTGTTTACTTTCAGCTGGTGCAATAGAGCCTGAAATAGTAAGTGAAAGCAGATGATGAACAACCAAAGTCTCGATACTGTACGTTGGTTTTGCAGGGTTTTTTCCTAGTTCTTTTGAAATCCACACTCCCACCCCCACGCACACACGTGGCAGTGTTTGTAGGTTTTGAGCCTTGGGAGTGTTAGCAGCCGAGTCTTGTGTAACCTTTCCACTCCAAGGAAGGAGTTCCTCAGCTTGTGCAGCTAAACCACTTCTGGGCACTGGTCAGTGTGAAGTGAGGAGACCATGGGAAAACAAACAAGCAAACAAAAACCAGTGTCCTGTGGAAAGCACTGCCTAACAAATAGACAAAAGACAGTGATTTATTTGCTGCTAAGTGACATCTTAAATCAAATACCAAAAGGCATTTAAACTCTCTCCCTTAAAGGCTCACTGTTACTCTCTGTAAGGGTATTATACACTTCTATGACATGGTGCAAATGTTAGGGACTGAAGGGCAGCTTCCCCATCTACACTTGATTTGCCAGTTTCAGTTTGATGACACAATTTTCACTTTCTATTCTATGACTCTTAAATAAATTTGCAGTTTCCTCCGCTTTCTGTGTTCATGCCCAGAAGTGGCTGCACTTTGATGATAAAAGCAATACTTAGTTTTTACACAGTATCTGTCATAAGTAGAAGACAATGCACTTCACAAAACAGATCTATATCCTTACCCTTTTACCTGAGGGAAAAAACAAGGCTTTTAGAAGTGAAGAAATTACCTTTTGATTTTTAAAGTATTACATATAAAGTTGGTTTTTTGGGGTTTTTTTAAGGAGGATTAGAACATGCTAATTTTTTTTTTAAATTTACTCCTGCAGTTGATCTGTCCTGATTTTTAAGTAGGCAAAATGTGGTTCTTGGTGCAAATCACTGAATCCTTCTTTCTCTATATATTCTTGTCTATTGAAAATATTAATGATATTTTGATTTTAATTTTAAAATATTGATGATAATTCAAAGCAGATTAATAAAGTTTCATTTCGAAGTAATGCTGAAGTGCTGCAAGATCTTTGGCTAGAAAGGATTTAATTACAGGCAAGGAAATTTGTCTGCTACAATATTGTGGACTGCCATTGAAATAGTGACACTAAACCCAGAGAGGTGTAACTGCCTACTAACACGAGCCTTATTGGATCAACAAGGTAAAGAAAATTATGTTTTTTAAATAATCACTTTTTTGTCATCTCCTATACTGCTCTACTGTGTCAGTGGCAGTTCCTACATTTACAGCAGCATCTTGGTATGGATATTCTCTAAATTAAATTTCATCTTGATAGTAGAGTTGTAATGTGCTGAGTTGCTTTCCTCAAATAGAGGTTCTGGAGCTGGAAAGAGGCAGCTGCACTTCACCCGGCCAGTAGTAAACATTTCTAAAAAGCATGGTACTTCAGTCATCCATCTATAAACCACCTCCATATAACCTCCTGTAAGTTTCTCCTGCAGATCTGTGCTGGTCCCACCTTTACCAGGACTAGCTAGCCCAGATGTCCCTGTTCTTTGCTGCAGTCTCACAGCCACCCACTTCCCTTTCCTGAAAGAGCATGCCAGGGAGGATGATGGATCACACAAGTCCGTGCCCAGACGTCTGTTTGCTTCCTGTTTGGAAAAACAGCTTTTCACATTATATAACCCAGTGTGCCAGTCATCAGACATCTGCAGTGTGTCTGTAATGTGACGACACAGAAGCCTCTTGTTGGCAGCATTCAATGCTTTTATCAGCATTTCAGTATTGAGAGGTCTGAGTGCTGAGAGGGGCAGGTTGAACTGAGGATATGAAGTGGTCACTCACTAGAAATGTCAAGGGAATTAAGGTGTGTGACTGTGATGGGATGCAAATTTTTAATAGTATTTGGTCCCGGGTTCTCACTGAGAGAGCCATAAGAGTGCAGGGGAAGAGCCAAAGAACTGTGAAATAAATGTTCATGAGGGGTGTGTATGTTTCCCCCTGATGAGAAATTCTTGGCCACTTTCATAGCATAGCCTTAAGACAGAAAGGCCCCTCATAGCAGACGGGCAATACAAAGGAGAGTTTAATCAACTCTCTTTGTTTACATGGTTCTTTCCAGCTTAGCCCTTCATGGAAGCCAGAAGTGACCACTGCATGCTTTTCCCATTGAGTTTTCCATTGGGTTTTGATCACAGTTACCTGTTGGGCTGGTATGCAGTGATCTCTCAGCCATTTCCTTTTCCTCTGCCCAAACTGAAAAATGGAGATTAAGCTTGATAGCTACTCTCATGCGATGTCAGTGGATACCCTAAGAGATCCCACCTTGTCAAGCACTGTGCGACTCTCTGGTTTATGGGTGAGGGACGTAAAAAGGAGAGGAGTAGGAAATTTGGACAAAGCTGACTTCAGAAATTTATTTTTTCTAGACTACGATGACCAGAGTAATCACTGGACCAGATGGTCTGATCTGCTGTTACTCATACTGAGGTCAGGGATCTGTGGAACCAAGGGGATGAATTTTACTGAAGGCATGGAATGTCTCCTAAGGTTTCTACTGGAAATCTGTGGATTTGGACGTACCAGCAAGAGGATTAACTAGTCCAGACATGCCGGTCCTTTGCTGGCTCCCTGCTGGGACCTCACACGCACCTACTTCGTGCCTTGAAACAGGAGCCAAAGAGGTATGGAGACAGTGGGGTCTGCAGGGAGGAATCAGCTGCTCTGTAGACCCCAGGCAGCAGACAGATTTTCATTCTTAAAATAAAGAGGAGGAGAATGAGCCTTTCCACTGTGAAGCTGGAGGGCTGAAAAAGGAAGGCAACTCCTGTTCCTACCTGCAGTCCTTTGAATTCTCATTAATCACTCCCTCATTTGCCTTTTACAATGCCAGCCCTAGAGATCCCACTGATTTTTCCCTATTCTCTTCTCTGTACCCTCAGAACCTACTTACCACTGAGAATTTGACTGCTGTGTATATCGTGGAGAAATCTCCAATGATTTCTGAATTAGTTTCTTGGTGGATAGGATGTTATTTTTGTTGGTTTTCCTTTGAATTGCCTTATTTCTCAATGCTGTTATGCACAGGAAAATGACTTTTTTTTTCTTTTTGTGAAAACATTCTGCCACAAATGAAGCTCTTTGTAGGAAAATGTAGGAAATGTAGGAAATGTAGGAAAATTAGTCACTACCCAAATCTAATAAGAAAGTATGCAGAGAACTAATGCTTCTCTGTGGCAGTGTTTTTCATAGGGTGAGGTAAAACTGTCATCTAGTGGTCATAATCTGTTCCTGAGTTACTGTTTTCATTTGGATATAACCAGAGTATTTCTTATACCCAGGATGAAATATACTAAAGTATATGAAGTATACCTGAAAATACTAAACTAGGAAAAAAAATGTGTCTGAATGGTTTTGAGGTAAAGTAAAAAACCTTATAATCTTTCATAAAGAATAAACAAATTTATAGCTTCGTGCAGCAAAGCTGTGAAGTCCCTTTTTCCTCTCTCTCCCACAATTTACCACAGTGACATATCACTTTCTGCCTTACTGAACAGCTGTGGGAGGCTAAAGATCAAGATAGCTGAAGCAAAAATAGGCCATCAAAATAACCTCTCAATAGTTATACTCCTACATTCATTTTACAAGTCAGTCTCGACTACTCTGCAACAAGCATGTTGATGCTATCAGAATAGAGCTGATGGTGTGCATCTCCTCACTTTGAGCTTCTCTGTGTACCAGTGTTTTGCAGCTTCTGGTTGGTAAAGGTAATGCTAACACCTACGTAATAACTGCTGGAGTTCAGTGAATAAATGTGAAGAACAGCAGGACTGGTAGATGGTGTAATAATAATATGCTCTTACAAAAAAGGAAAATTGGCAGAGCAAAATGCACTGTTATGAGTTTGATGACTCAGGCTGGAATATTACTACATAGCATTAGCAGTTGCATGTAGTTCCTGTGATACTGTGGACAGAAGCAGGTGTGATTCTCAGATTTTTTTAATGGAGAAATTTCTGTGTACTGATGAGCGAGGAAGCTTTTATGCAAGCAGTATCTCCTGGAGTGAATTGGCTAGTATAAATCATACTACTTAGGAAACAAGCTTCCTTTCCAGTTTGGCTTCCAGATTTTGTTTGTAATTTGTATTTTCAAAAGGTGATGGATCCCTAGTTTTGTATTAGGATCCCTTTATTCAAGGTGCTTTGCAAACTCAGAACTTCAAGGTATCATCTGCCTTGTAATGCTTAAAGTTTTAAGCACATGTTGAAGGCTAGTGCTGACAGAGGCAGATGATGGGGGCCACAGGAAATTACAAGACAATCTTTATGTATTTAGCAATAATTCCAGTGTGGCCCCACCCTTGAGAATGTAATTGCTATTGAGCAGATGTCATTGGAGAGGTTTAGCAAAGCTATTGAATAAAAGTGGCGAGGTACCTTTCTGGATGTTTATGCAGTTTCCTGACTGAAGACAGTGCTATCTGAGGTAAATGACAAAAACCATAGGTGAATTATTTTTGAACTTAGCACATGGTCAAAAATAGCTGTCATCTTTAGTCCATCAGAGAGAAAAGATTTCTCAATGGTGAATGCAAGAGAGAAAAGGTTAGGCTGTGGAAGCCTTTCTTATATATTAATTATAAAATATTCTTAGTAGTGAATATTCTTCACTTAGTATTTTCTGTGAATAGGTTTTGATCTGACTGCATAATTCTGTGCAAATGTATTTTTTATCTTTCTTTCTAGCTATGACTAAATGCACTGTACAGTTTTCTTTTCCTACTAATTAAATATGAATCAGTTTTTATTCTGCTAGAGATTTTAGATTTTTTTGATTTTATTTTAATAAATTGGGGGTTTTGAAAAAAAGGTTAATTAGTATTCCCTTGCCAATACATTTATTCTCCAGATTTGTGTGAGTACACTTATTCTTTAGATTTGTATGAAGAAATGCCTGCTACGTCTAGAGAGAGAATGCTCATGTGAAAGTCACCCAGCTCTAACAGGAAAACTTAAATTTCTGTAGCCAAAAGGATAAACATAGAAGATCCTCTGGTTATTTTAATTCATAACTGAAATTAAGGTGAGCAGTACTTCAGCAGTCACACACTGAACTAAAGGGTTATGATGGACAGAAGGGTTACAAACTAGGCTGTAAGTAGTAAACCATCAAATATGAGTAGGTGATACTGGAAGGAGAATGTAGTTGTAAATCCTGCAAGTTGTTGGGGTGCAGAGACTAGGTAATGTCTGAAACACCACTTCTACTGGATTCTATTATTAGGAAAGCGGTTTGAAGCAGGTAAGTGAGGATATAATGACCTTTCTGCTGATATTTGCAATCTAACCAAATCTGACATATTGTCGTCACGGTGCTGAAGGGCTTGACCTTGTTCCGGTGAAATAGATTCCACAGAGACACTCAGAAATTGATGCATGTACAGAAGCTATGTTCAGCCTCAGGATTTGTGGCGCATCCATTTTTTAGTACTCCATTGCCATCCTAAAGAATAGGTGAGCAGCTACTCTTTGGATGCACAGCAGCAGAGAATCCACTGACGTGCTGTGCATGTGGGGTGGGTGTTTGGGAGTGTCTACAGTCATAAGATAACTGTGATTAGTAACTGCTTGTTTAGAGCAGGAATGGCAGTTATAAACTGTCAGGAGACTGAAACATGCATGTGAAGATAAAATACAGGAGTAAAAGTGCAAGATGCAAATTTACCAAAATTGAATGTTGTGGCACGAGATATAGCATTGGTAAATGTGGTTAAAGCCAAAACCTTTCTGTACGGGATGAGCTGAAAAGCTGCTGACTTTCTTCCTGTGACTTTGCACCATGCTGGGGAGTTTAGAGGGCAGGCTGGCTCGACTGCTAAGAAACAGCCAACACAGCACTTTTGTGAGGAGGATGTCTGCACCACAACAGCAGCAAAGTGCAAAGAGGAGCAGCGAGCACCCTGAGGGAGAAAGAGGAGTGCACAAAGGGACTCTCTGCTTTAGAATTCTGTGCTGCTGGGGACCAAGAGTGTACCTGTGCATGTGTGTATACACAAGACTCTTAACTCAATATTATTTATTGCAGTCACAAACTAAAATTCTGGTTTTCTGCCTATAGCAGATCTGAATGTGGAAAAAAGTAAAGGACAAAGAAAATAATCCACCAGTTAGCAATTTAGCAATGTCCAGGTCTGGAACTTATGTGATTTAGTCCAGTGTGACAGACCTGTGAATCATCATAAAACCTTACAGCTAGCAGGTGATACACTTCTGTAAATATAATATATATTGCTTGTAAACTGGCAACAATCTACCTTCAAGAGCTGATGAACACTGAACAACATAAAACACTTTCTAGTCCACAGAAAAAAAAGTGTTAAGAAGTGATGACACTCTATTTTTGAGTGGGAAAAAAAGACCACTGGTCAGTATAACACCTATTTTAAGTGAAGAATTTCAGAGGATTATGCCTGTGTCAACGGGCTCTCTTCCTTGGTCAGCCACTGAAAACTGAAGTTCCTTTAAAAGTTGTTTATAGCTGCTTGATATTCAGCTCTGATCCCTTCCACTTAAAATGACATGCAGAAATGGAGAAAAGCAATACTTGTGTGCAGAGAGCACCTGGGCAAGAGTGGCTGGTTCATATCTACTAGAGTGAGAGTAAATAACCAGCTGTATCAGTTTACATGAGTAATACATTTAGGAACTGCAATCAGTTTAGAAGTCTGTTTTCCAAGCACCATGTCATAGCCCTTGGGAGCTTAGCTCAAAAGAAAACTCTAACTATGTGTGTCAAAAGACATTTCTAAATGTAAAGGAAAAATCTGGTTCTTCTGATGCTGCAATCAGACTAAGTACCCAGTCAGACTTTTAAATGAGGTAGTAAACAGAGGTTTATAAATATATTTCCTTACTCTTACTGCAAAGTCAGTTCATACTTTAGCTAGAAAGTCATCGATCAAAAAAATTTGAGAACTGCTGCTATATAGAGGACAATTTATTTTATTTATTCCCAAGGGATATTTTGTGAAGGTGAGAATAAGTCACCTCAAAATTAGGTACAATAAGATACATAAGCCAATTTACATACAAAAAAGTGAACTTGCAAATACATTGAACAGAATATCAGTAAAATATCTAGACATACAAATGAAAACAAACTTCAGTGGTGGTAGTTAAAATAAATATGACTACAATTAGCAAGCATTTTATCCTTTCTGTACATTATTGCACATTTATAGATGGTATATTTGTACTTGTTTGGTGTTGTGAAATATTTTATGTTTGTTTTTTGTAAAAGTAGCCTATGTGTTTTGAGTAACGTAAGTATTTTACAGTATCTTAATGCTTATACTCTTAAGAAAGAGAGGAATGCCACATCTTCATAGAATCTTAGAGAAAAATAATCATATCAGTGATCCGAAACACAGAATGAATATATTTAGTGGAAATCTCAAAATCATAGAGTGGTTTAGGTTGGAAGAGACCTTAAAGATCATCAAGGTCCATCCTCCCCCCAGTACTGGCAAGGTCACCTTTTTCTAGACCAGGTTGCTCAGAGCTCCATCCAACTTGTTCTTGAATACTGCCAGGGATGGGACATCCATAGCTTCTCTGGGCAACCTGCTCCAGTGTCTCACCACTCTCAAAGAAAATAATTTCCTCCTAATATCTAATTAAACCTACTCTCTTTCAGTGTGAATGCATTCCCCGCTACCCTGTCACTGCATGCTCTTGTAAAAGACCACCTCTGTCTTTCTTGCAGGTTCTCTTCAGGTACTGGAAGGACACAATTCAGTCACCCCAAAGCCTTCTCTTTTCCAGGCTGAACAATCCCAAGTCTCTCAGTCTTTCCTTATAGGAGAGATGCTCCATCCCTCTAATGGCCTTGATGGCCTCCTCTGGATCTACACCAACATGTCCATGTCCTGCTTGTGCTGGGAATCCCAGAGCTGGGTGCAGCACTGCAGGTGGCTTCTCACAAGAGCAGAGTAGAGGACCAGAATCCCCTCCTTCCCCTGCTGGCCATGCTGCTGTGGATGCGGCCCAGATAAAATTGGTTTTCTGGAATCCAGGTGCACTTTGCTGGATGATAGCCAGCCTCTCATCCACTCCAAGTCCTTCTCCTCAGGGCTGCTCTCAGTCTGTTCATCCATAGCCTGTGCTGATACCAGGGGTTGTCCCAGCCCAGGTGCAGCACCTTGCACTTGGTCTTGTTAAATCTCATGAGATTCCCATTGGCCCTCTTATCAACCTTGTCCAGATTCTTCTGGATGACATCCCATAAAGGCATCTCGAAACACTGGATATAAACCTAACAAGTGAATTAGTCATGCTAGTACAGCCTCCTTCTTAGTGGATGGCCTTCTAAATTTATCCCTTATTTCAATTTTCAGAACTAAGTCTTCCCTACCTTCTGCTATTTGAGGTATTCAGTGATGATCAGTACCCAGGTCATGTGTTACTAACATATGTATTCGAAAAAAGTGGCTGTTGGTGGAAGAGTGTTTTGTTTTAGTCCAGACAGAACACTCCTCTGGTCTCCCAAATGTGTGCATCATAGTGTCAAGTGCATCAAAGTAACAACTACAAGTGACTGAAAAAACTAGGATCTCCAAGGCAAGAACAGCGAAGGGAAGACTGGTCACAACTTCTTTTCCAGGAAAAACTACAGTGTGTGGTCAGTCACATCTTCCCAAGGAGCAACATATTTTCCCAAGGAAGAAAGAAAAATGGGGAAAAAAAGAACTATTGACTCATCAGCAAGCAGAGGTGCTTGAACAGACCTAGTGATCTAGGCTGCCCCAAAATCTGAAGAAATCCTCTGAGAAGTTTCTTTCTATAACCAGTCTTCTATAAAGTATCTCTTTCCGTTTCTGGTGTTGAATCATTCATGTTTCTCGACACAGCTCTTGTGGAAGATTCTGCCCCACTGTCAAATCCAACACTGAGTTGTAAATTACATTTTCCTTCTGCACAAAAGTAGTATAAGGTTCCACCTCCATTGTGTCATCCTAGCAAAACAAAAACAAAAGCCCTGAATACAAGGAGCAGTTTAGCTTGGCAAGACTGCAAATCTTTCATCTGGTCTGAAGAAAATAACTGGGAAATAGTGTTCTTGTACTTACTCCTCTTCAACTAAAGAAAAGAACCCCCTCTATTTCTTTTTCTACCAAAGAACATGGATAGCTGCTTCTGTCAAAGATTTGGAGGGTGAAGCTGAGGTATTGTTTCACTTGCCTCCTTTATCTTCCCTTCTACTCCACTTTTGGTGGCCTGAAAAAAAATTTTATTAGGGTCTAATTCTCTAGAAAGAGCAAATAATGTGCTGGAGTCTTAACCTTGAGTCATTCCTCATCAGTCTGCAGTTTCAGTCTACAGACATACTAAAAAAATTCCCGTGACATGACAGCAAGAACACTGGTACTTAAACCATTATTTAATATTAATGCAAGTGCATCTACAACAGCTGGGAGGGAGGGCAGCAGAACAGCAGGAATACTAATAACTAGAATTGACTAAGTCTCTTCAGAAACTGAAGCATCTTTTTAAGTTGACGACAGAAATTGAGTCTAGTGTATACTGTGGGGACACAGATACAATATAATTGTAACACACCTTGTCTACGTAGAGATTCTTTTATTTGGGTTTGGCAGCAGAGAACAGAGACAGAGCTTACAAGTGAATTGCTCTGCTACACAGGAAGCTTCTAACAACATAAGGAATCCAATAATATCTCCCAGTTTGCAGCTCAGCTCTCCTTCTATTGTCTTGAGTAGGATTGTTTCTTTGATTGTGGATTGGCCATGCAAGATAAAGAGTGGCCTGCAAAACTCACACATTATCATTCTGGACACCAAAAGGGATATTCCTTTCTCTTGGTGTCTGTTAATCTTGTTGTTAATCTTCTTGTTTGCTAATAGTTTTCTTAATATCCCCCAACCCATGCTATTGACTCCCTTCCTGATTATTATTTGGAGAGCAATTGTGGTCAGAGTATCTGATACAAGGGAAATGTGGTGGGACACACTCCTTGTTAAAATTAAAGGATGGCAGTAGCTGAGTATTTCCTGCTGGAACACACCTCTAGTGTTTGCTCCAAGTCAAAGTTATGAAGATAAGCTTTGTTGTGCCCTATAAAGAGCTAAGAGTAAATATATCAGACATAGTAGTACCTGCTGAAAGCTGGGAGTAAAAATCTAATGTTTTCCCTTCACTGATCATGTTTCCATGATTTGGTGATGGTCTAATTTGCATCATTCTCTTACCTGTTGGGAATGTATAGGACCAATTTCAGGAGGCTTGGTTTTGTGGCATAGTCTGTGAAAAAGAAAACAAATATTAAAACATGTTTGGCTGGATCACAGCTTGGGTTCTTTGATCAAAAGCTTATAAAATATTTCTTTTTCTTGTCTTCAAGAGTAAAACCTTTTCATGTCTCTCTTTTCCTGGCTTTTGATCCTGAAATTTCACCCTACCTTTCTTAAGAGGTCTTTTCTTACGTTTGTGGGAGCTTATACATAAAATGGAAAGAGATAAGAATCAAAACCCTCTGTAAGGACATACATTTTGCAGTTAGTGAAATTGTATTGAACTAATTCTTCACCTCTGAGGGAAGAGGCCTGAGAGAAAAACAGTTTGGAACAGGCAAATGAGGAACCTAACTGAGGTTTTTCAGTACAGGTGCTAATTCAGCCCTTCCACTGCATAAATTATTTCTGTAGTTTTTCCTCAGAACTACTTTTTTTTCTTCATAGGAAATCCTAAAGGGACTAGAGCCCAGCTTCACTCAAGAAATTTTTTAATAAATACAGATACAATCTGCTGTCCTTTCTGTTCATATGGCATGCTGGCATTGCTCAGTCCTCTGGCATTTAGTGGAACTTACTAGGCAGCAGAACCAATGCCTTGATGTAACCAAGAGAGATACTGGTAGACTATCAGTATCTGAAGAAGGTTTACTCTCACAGATTCCTATCAAAATGAAGTGTTCCCCTTTAGGAAGCAATGCAATCAGGGCCAACTTCTTCCCATTTCTGTTTTACTCAGAGGCATTATTCTGCAAAGATGTGTGCATTGCACAGTGCATAGTGTCTGCAGTACAGAAATATTTGATGTAGATGATTTGGTTATTCACAGCAGCACAGACTGGCAGAATCGTATGATTTCAAGACACAAAGAGTACTTTAAAATTTTTTCTAGCACTAGACAATTTTTCCTTTGCACATTAGCACACATACATACCTATCACTGCGGAGCTTGAAATAGTAAATGACAGCCAACAAGGTAATAATGACCAGAACACAAGCAATGATGCAGGCATACAGGAGAAAGTTGGTTTTCTCTAAACATAAAGAGACAGTCTCAGTTATATTTTCTCAGTTTCTGTATCATTTTAGTTGAAGATAAAAGTTGTTTTAGTGCATATATGCATTTTCAGCATGCTTGTAAAACAAATAGAATGTCCTTCAGCAGATGGGAAAGTTAGTAATGAAACTTTTCTGAGAAACACAAATGGAGTCTGTGTCAGAGGCAAAAGAAGATTCCACAAATTTCATAGTGGTCACTCATATTTTCACTAAGCCACACCTGAGTTTCTCTCAAGGACTCAGCATTTCTCAGTAGTCATATATATTCTCAGAAGCAACAAGAAAAGCTAAGACCAGAACCCAAGGGTCATACAGTGTCAGACATTCACAACTTGGAATGAAAGTATTTTTTTCTGCTAGCCACTCAAGACTTGCCTCTCTGTCTCTCTAACCATGACATTAAAACTTGATTTAAAAAAAAAAAGTCCTAATATTCTCATTCCAAATGATTATTTGAACACAAAGATCATGACTCCTTCCTTTCTGTTTCCAAAAGCATTTCCACTGTGAAAAGGATACTACCACACTTATATGTATCCCTTTTAGGGAACAAAGCATTAGGAAATAGTGTCCAAAACACAAACAAGCACGTGATGTTTCTGGGCAAAGGCACATGGGGATGATACTCTTGTCTTTGCAGGACTTCACTGAAGGTTTCTGTATCTTTGAAACTTTCCTTCCTAAGAGGAACAAGGGCTGACAAAGCTGAACAGGGCTCTGAACACGAAACACACCAAGGGAAACTCACCTGAGGGACAGCTGGCTATGGACTGGCTCCAGTTCCCAGCTGGGTGGGACACCATGCAGGTGGTCACATTGGTTCCATTGGTGCTACACGCTGTGAACTTGCTGAGAACAGTCACTGTCCCATTGTCGTGGTACTTCTCCTCTGCTCTGGAGCAGCTCTCTGGGACCCAGGAGAGCTGAGCCGGCGGCTTCCCCGCCGCTGCCTCGCACACGGGGCTGCCCCGCTCATCACAGAACAGGCGCAGCCTCGGGGGCGCTGCAAAGCACCAGCCAGGGGAGAGCATGCAGTTAGTTTGGCACAGCTGGGCTGGCCTCTTCTTGTTCTCCACCCAAAATGAACCCAGTGAAAACAGGAGAGTAAGTTTGGGGGTGTCTTCCCATCTCATGCCACATGGGCCCAAAACACAAGAGCCAAAGAACAGCTCTCTTTTTCCCTTTTACACAGCCCTCCTCCATCCTGTTGAGCCTTACCACAGCCATTCATATCCTCGGTGTGTACATGGGAACTTGCTTCACACCTGTCATTTCTAACTAGACAGTGGGAAAAGGGAACAGCAGAAGGGAGAAGACTTGTGGGAAATAAGGAAAAAAGGAGACACAGAGATACTCCAAATGAAATGCATGAGTTTATCCAAGCAAGAATCATAGAACCACAGAATGGCTTGGCCTGGAATGGACCTTAAAGATCCTCTAGTTCCAACCACCCTGCCATGCAAAGAGACACCTTCCAAAAGACTGGAAGTCTCAAGTCTCAAGTCTCACCCAACTAGGCCTTTGGACATCTAAAGCTTCTCTGGACAATCTGTTCCAGTGCCTCACTACCCATTAAGAATATCTTCTTAATATCTAATCTAACCTACCCTCTTTAGTTTTAAAAAAAACAAGCTCCACTTTTGCACATTCCTTACCCAGCACAGTCAGGTGGTACGTTGTGCGGAAATTCCCATCTCTTGATGCCACTTCGCAGCTGTAAGTTCCCTCCTGGGCTATTCCCACGTGCTGTATCTCAAGGGCAGGAGCCAGACCTGCTCTGAATTTCCAGTCTATGTTGTCACTGCAGTTTGTTCTGTGTGTCATTTTTGTATCATTTCTGTATACCAAGGTGCAAGGGCCTCCAGCCTTGAAGTTTATTGTCCATGTTAGCATGGTTGTATTTTCTTTGATAGGGCAGGTGAGAACTGAGCTGTCACCTACTGTGGTCACTAACACTGTGTTGTCCCCTGAGGAGAAAAAAAGAGAACATGTGAGAAGGAGACCAGGAGTTGTGGTCTGGACTTCCCCGGGAAATGTCTGGAGTGGTACAAACTGTGTGTGTGGCCATGGCTGTGTTCATCTGCACATTGTCTGTCATCTCTTATCACAGCTCTGGATCATGGAGCCAGTGGCCTATCACGGCCAACCCTTGCAATACAAATTTCCCACTAAGGATCATCCTAGTGGATAAGACTGGATACTGGAGGAGGACCCTACTGTCCAATGGACCTGTCCATTGTCTTTAGCAGCTCCGTACCAGTTGTGTTTGTACCAGCAAATCCTCCAGTGGATTGCTCACAGGGCTTAAAATACAGAACTGTGACTACTGTATCTGGCCACATGATAGTGGCTTTTCTCTGTAACTGTTGCTGCCAAAAAAGTAAACTTTTACTTCTGCATTCATATCAGAAATCCAACCCTGGACAAAGGCCTTGTCTACACCTCTCAGGCATTACACAGGCACACATCACCGTGGTGGAGCTTTGTGCAGGAGGAAAGGATTTTGCCTCATGTCTCAGGGTTTTCTGATATGTGCATTAGTGTTGCCTACATGTACAAAGGCAGCCTCTTTTGTGAGGCACTTGTGAGACTGAGGGAAATAAAGAGTCTGATGTGCAGGTTGTAATCCAGTGTGAAAAGCAGCTGAGGGAATGGGACTTCTGTGTCCTTTGGCTTCTGCAGAAATTAAAAGCAAGCAATCCCTAGATTTCAAAATGTATGTGAATGAAACTTCGCAATTAATGGGTTTATAGGTATAATACCCATAGCTGCAGTCCAAGTAAACCTCTGTTTACCACTTCACAAATTTCCTCTTACTAGGTGGCCATTAAGCTTTCAGACAGTAAACCACTGATCTCTCAGTTCTCTGTGTCACTGGTGGAACATGAGTTGCTCTTTCCTTTGGCTGAACAATGGTTTTAGTGGCAGTCTGAAAGCTGTGTGTGAGGAGGAAATCAGAGTACTACTTTAAAAACCTGCATTAATCTAGACAGACAACTAAAGTTAACCAATCTGGTTGGTACTGACAAATAAGTTTTTCGCAAGTTATTCCAAAAATATTAACCCCCTCCCCAAACCATACAAGCAAATACATTAAAGCAGCAATTGAAAGTTCATCTGGAATATGCAAAGAATTAGAAGATTCAATTTTTGCATGATTAGTTAAACCCTTGTCAGTCTTTCTTCATGGCACAAGATCTGACTTTGTTGTGTTTCGCTACCCCCTACCCAGATCTGGAATAATATTATTTCTCTTGTCCAGCACATTAAGAAGCCCAGTTCTTGAACATTCACAATGCTATAAGAAGTGGTCTTAATGAGCATCAACTTTAAGTAATTGGTCAAATCATTATTATTAGCCTCTTTGAGAAAACTACAGTTGCTTTTACCTTAATAATATTGTCTGAAATCTCATTATTTTCTTACCCTAGGTGAATGAGCCATTTCAGCTCAACTGCTTCTGGTTTTATTTGACTGTTTTCTTGGGAAATGATTTCTGATTTGCAAAATGAACACAGTTGACTGCATTTTAGATCTTCATGTGTTCCTTTAAAGGTTTTTGCCTTTTCATTTTGGTCATTAAGTATCCTTTGGGTGAAGACACTTCAGCTGTTAAGAGTGTTCTGTGATGCCTTATTACTCTGGAGGTGCTTTTAAATTACAAGTATTTTTCTCCTTAATGACATTCCAAGAAAATCTGAGAGGTGTGTGTGTTTTAAACTCAGATGATTTCATCAGGAAGGGAAGTGAAAGGAGCCTTTTGTCTCGTGATCGCTTCTGGATGAGTTCACTGAGTGTCTCTCAGAACTGGACAACAGAGTGTTTCCTCTCCTAGTTTAAGGTTGCTGAGAGCCTCAGAGCTCCAAGTCACGCAGAGTATGGCTGACCTCAGCTGAAAATGACTAAACAAACCTAAGCACTCAACCAGCCCGTGTGTTGGAGCTGGGGATTTTTGGATAATATTTGCAAATTTTGAGCAAGAATGACAGTGCTCTGCATATCAAACTGTGTACACTTTCATTTACATATTACAGCAGCACCATTTTGCTGGTCTTTCAACTCAGCATCTCCTAAGCAGCTCATTGCAATGTCAAAGTTCCCCAACATAATGGCTTTTCATGCTTCAGGGCTGTAAAGAGACAGTGAAAGTGGTGCTTTTTGTCATTGTTATGCCTTTCTGTCATATTCTCCTCTAAATGAATCAGGTACCATTCACTTCAAATAAGAAACCACATCAGAAAGCTTAAAAACTGCTGAATCCAGTTTAAATACAATTCTAGGTTTACAGAAAATTTGTAGAAGGCTTATGAAGTCCCCTGCATCTTTTTATTAAGTTAGAAGGCTTTTAATAAGACAAGAATTTTTGCCAGATGTCACATTAATTAGTAAAAAATCTTCTTGCTTATCTTATCTGTGCAGCTTCCTACTTTTGCAAAGAAATCTCATTAATATAAAAGGTCTTCATTTTACTGCCCTCTTATTGTTAGAGTGCAGGTAAGCAGCTTTAGTGTAAATATTCATTGTGAATTTTCTTCTTTGATTTGCCTTTTTTTTTGGGAGGGGGGGGTACATGCTGCTAGAAACACGATCTTTTGAATGCTTTTACAAAAGAATATGTCTGCCAAAAATCCTTAAAGGTTTGGTTAATTTGTGTTTCTGAAGTGACTTTGAAGTGAGTCACAAGCAAATTAGGACTGGGCCTTGGTTATACTTGATCGGAAACTTCCAAACCATGAAGAATAATGTCATCCATTTTCATAGAAGTTTCTGATGAAGTTTCTATTTCAAGCTAAAATACAATCTCAGGAAATGTCAAAACTTGCTAGTTTTTACCACAGAGTTAGCTTTATTCAGAAGCAACCCAAAAAAGTATATTCCCAGAAGTTAATATGTAAATAGCCATGGGATCCCCAAGCACAAAGGCAGTTCTTTAAATAGAAACTATCCTCATCCCTATCCTATCCTTCCTGGTCAGCCTTAGCATTTCCTCCAGTTAGATGATGTTGCTAGGACTTCACGTTGGACTGAAGTTGGACATATTCTGCTTTCTCTTTCTAATGAGCATACCAAAAGCCATTTAAGTATCTAAAAGTATACTTTATTAGAACATAAATCAATATGCCAGAAAGTGACAGTTCTGCAGGGGACTGGCTTTACTCGTGGGAGTAAAAGACGTGAAAATAAATCTCCTCTGCTCCCTCTGCCCCTAAAAAACAGGTTCTTTCCCTCAGTCCGCTTTTCTATTCCACAAGCTTTTGTTGACTTGTCAGATTGTACATTTTTTACATGATCACATCTGAGCTCCTTTTCCCTCACTTCCATGACTTCTTGTGGGTCTGCTATGATCAACCCCTTTGCAAAGATCAGCTTTCTTTGTCCTCCTTATGCTGCCTCCCCCAGCCTGTGCTCTTGGATATGTACTCAGAGGCTCTGAGGGAAGACACAATCTTCCCTTTCCTCTGGGAATTCCACTAAACCTAGAGGGCAAATGTCTGCTCTGCAGGAGAACTAAACAAACAGAACTAAAGGAGAACCAAACAAACAGCTGTGGTTTAATCCCAGCTGGCAACAAAGCCCCACACAGCCGGTGGCTCACTCTCGAAGACTCCCCCTACAGTAGGACAGGGAGAGAATCAGAAAGGTGAGAAAACTCACCGGTTAATAGGTAAAGCAAAAGCTATGCAAACAAGAAAAACAAAATATCCCAAGGGCAGGTAGGTGTTCAGCCATATCCAGGAAAGCAGGACTGTATCATGCATGATGGTAACTTGGGCAGACAAACATCATAGCTCTAAGCATCCCTTCTTTGTTCTTCCCCCAGTTTTATGTGCTGAGCATGATGCCATATAGTCTGGAATATCCCTATGGCCAGTTGGGGTCAGCTGTCCTGGCTATGTTCCCTCCCAGCTCTTTTGGACCCACAGTCCACTCACTGGTGGTGTGAGAATCAGGAAAGGCCTTGGCTCTGTGTAAGCACTGCTCAGAACATCCCTGTCATGTCAACACAGTTTCCAGCACAAATCCAGCTCCACAGTCACCACTATGAAGAAAATTAACTCTATCCCTGCCAAAAAACAGCACAGCATTCCATTCTGTTAAAGAGAAAAGGTTTAGTGCTGCAAGTGTTTTAATTCAGATCTCTCATCACACCACTGTTTTCTGAAATGGTCTTTTCATGCTGCAAATTGGCTAAAAGTCATTTGCTGCCGTTTCCTCTGTGATAATCAATTGGTTTATGACCAGTGCATTAAGGCAGATATATGGCATCCACACCAGAATTTATCTACTTAAAGGCTCAAAAACAAACCAGCACGTTGCACAGCTACATCTCTCAAGGTGAAAACTCATCTTATAGCTGAACTGACTGCTCACTGTGGCTGAAAAAGGGGATATTTAGTGCAACAAAGGCCTCATCCTTTGTGGGCCTGCAAAGAACAAGTGTTCTGAAGAGGTGTGAGGTATTGGTGCATCTTCTTGGTGCAGTGCTAACTGTAGGATGTTAATTAAATGTCACCACTGTTAACTATTTCATTGCACACAGGAGACATGAAATGAAGGGTCACATATTTATTTTAATTAACATCTCATTTTCAGTCATGTTCTTCACCATTGACTTGACTCTGGAAAACAGCAATCATTTTTTCTGTTAGCCAGAAAGAGCAGAGCTCAGGAGACCAGGAGTACGTGCTGTCTGTCACACTGATTTGGAAAACAGATGAGTTAGATTCTGGGAGCTCTGTACAGCACCAGACTGAGCCTTTTTTTTTTCCTTTTTTTTTTTTTTTGGTAGTGAATGCAAATCCATTGTGATTAGGTTTCACCTGGGAGACTCATATGACAGTAGCAGGTCTTTAGACTGAGGTCCTCCAATTTGACTCTAGCCTCGGAAATCTAATTATGCCATCTCTCATCGTGTCTCCTTGACTGTTGCAGAAGACTTCAAACCATGTCTGAGAAGGTTCTCAAGCTCTATTGCAATGCATTGAGTGCACATTCCGACAGACTGACAGATTCCACTTTTATGTTTGAAAATGGACATATCCTCTCTCAGGAAAAACAAACTTGGTTGAGGAGTTCACACTTGTCTTTCAAAAATGTGCTGGTGGTTGGTTGTCAAGATAAGATTACTGTAATTTGAAAAGACTGGGGGAAAGATTGCTCCATTATTTTCAATGTGGTTTATGCAGTGTGTTTGACAGCTCTCATGAATAACTAGTTGCACCAGCTTCTTTGCAGTATCACTTGTTTCGTCATTTCTCTTGTTTCTCACATACTTTCTCACACTAAAAGAAGAAAGGTTTTCAAAACAGGAACATTTGATTGTGAAGCCACTAAACTTTTGAGGGGAATCACTGCAAAATCAGAGACAGCTATGCAGACTGAAAGTGCTTTTGGTTGCTTTCAAACACAAAAGATTTCCAGCCTCTGTTATTCTCCACAGCAGCTTTTAAACCACAGTAGAATTTTTTTTATTGTCTCAATTTCCATGACAGCCTCTTGCAAAATTTAACTGTTAAAGAGTGTTTTGCACTATAAAGAGACTGCTTTACTTTCTCAGACATCCTATTGATTCTTTTTTCTTACTGTAACATTTACCAGCGCATTTTGATGAATCTTACCCCTGAACCCCCTGAAGATATTAAACTTAGAGATATAATGAACTGAAACAATGATCATACTACAGCCAATGACTAACTGTATCTTGGAATGAATGTAGTATATGAGTCACAGCAAGCCATAATCAAAAAGGCAGCACCGGACGCTTGGAAGAGTTCAGATACAAGTCTGTGCTCTGCATCTGCTTTCCCCTTCTACTGCCACAGAGTTCCTGTGACATCCAGCAAGGCTTGTCTGGAATGGAATGAAATAAAGATAAATAGCAGTGCTTTGTACCAGGGTAGGAATTGCTACTGTACTGACAGGCTCTTATATACCGTAGCTTTGTGACTGTGAAAACATAGTCGCAACAGCACAGGCTGGAGTGTAGGCTAAAACTCACCCCTGTGTTTCAGGTGAGAAGTAAGTAGTTAGACTACTTTAAATTTCATTATAGAAACACATCAAATAGCTGACCCACGCTCATATGACTCTGTTTCTTGAAACCTAGATCACAGCTTTTTCAGCACGGATGTATCTTTAGAAGGACACATTAAAAGACATATACCTTTACTGCTAGTTTCATGATCACACAGTTTTATCCAGACTTATTATTATTCCTTGTAAAGATGTCCTATTCTCATTTCATTCTAGTTAGGCTTTTTCCTTATCTTCAGAAATTCCTTTCTTCCTCATACTCAAATTGTTACTTTGTTCTCCTTTTAACACGTTTCTTTTCTGTCACCACTACCATGCCACTTGCAGTACTTTTCTTGCCAGCAGTACTGTCACTGTGTCTTTCTTGCTGTTTCACGCAAGCTATAATAGTAACCTCACGCACTTTGTCATTGCCTGGACAATATGAAGTGCTCATAGAATGGCTGGATTTTTTTAGATTGCAAACTTAAACATGACTTTATATGTTGCAGAAGGCTGAGGACACTGATAGATCTCAACAGTGATCCCAAGGTTTGAGTCTTCCCATCCAAGGTGGAATATACCTTTGCAGTTGCCAGTTCCTAGTGTGTAAGTTTTCTATGATCTTTCAATCCTCTATAAGTTTCCCCAGTATGTTTTCAAGCAGACTTTCAAGACAGCTGATTTTGAGGGCAATGAAAAGACGCTAAAACTCACTTAGGTAAAGATGTGTTTGATACAGTGTCCCCTTGAAAAAAATTAAGCTGAAAGAATAAAGGGACAGCTACGTGATGGATAAAGAACTGGGTTAAGGAGAGAAGGAACAGACAGTTAAATGGATGTGCCAGGTTGAAAGTAGCTTGCTGATAATGTTTCTCAGCAGATGATTTTTTGCCATAATTCTGTTTAACTTTTTTACTAATGGCATTGGCTGTATCAGGAGTGTGTGAGGAAATTTGTTGAAAGCAGGAAGAACACAGTGTTACTAGTGTAAAGAATTGATAAGTCACACAATAAGAGCCAGTTGACCTTGATGAGTAGAATGTTAGATGTGTGCTGAAATTCAGCAGCTAAAAATGTCATAACAATAAAAACAGGTAGTACAACAAATTTTGACTGGAAAGTAGAACACAGAACCATGCTTTAATCAGTACTAAAACCAGCTTTTCTATAAAATGGGTGCTTGTTTTGGTGCTCAAATTGTTTATGAAAAGTGTTTTCTAATACAATGCCTGCAATTCAATCCAGTGATTCAGTGATTCATCCTCACATAAATAGGTTATGTCTCAATACAATGCAACTGGGTAGAAAAAAAAAAAAGGATGGGTACACTTCTTAAATGAAGAAATTAGTTGGTGTTTAAATGACGTATCACAGTCATGCAGTTTAGAGAACAAACACAGTTGGCCAAATCCTCAGCTGATAATAAATCATCACTGAACTTAATAAACTGGTCACATAGTACACCAGTCTGGCTGTAAAGTTTGAACTTTGCTGCTTCTGAACTCTGCAGAGTAAGTAGATCTTCCTCCTTGCAGAATGTGAGCTGGAATGGATAAGGGCAATAGGGATTTGCAGTGGATGTCAAAGTGCCTTGGGTAGTATTGATTTCAGAGTACCATGTGTAAAAAGTGCTTCCAGTTCTCAGTATAGAAACAGATACAGATTATTCTATATTTTGTCCTATGTGCTGAACTTGGCCTTTTACTCTTGGCCATGTGAGAAGAAAAATAAACCAAATACCCTTCACTTATGCTTAAGGAGTGTTCTCCTACTATTCTAAACAAAAATCAGTCATTGTCTGCGAACTGTAGGTTGTGTGCCTTCTTTTTCGTACTTTGCAGAGCGCAGCTAAGGAACTGCTGTGAAAACATACTTTTGACCTCACTTCTACATGGTTAAAATCTCAGTCATACCTTGTTCAGTGCTTACCTTTAGCATTGCAGTTTTCATCCCAGCATTGTCTTATTCAACACCAAGATAAGGCAGCATAAGAAAATCCTCTATGCTTTTTTTCTTATGAATGATTGCACCTCTAACTACAAAATACATCAGCTGTGAGTTGTAAGTAGCATGTACTTCTAGAAGTGCACTCACAGTTAAAGAAAATCTGCTTGCTTTGTAAGTCATGAAGTATGTGGCCAATGTGGAAGACTGAACTTCCTTCTTTCCATGGTTTTGAAAGCAGACAAGTTCAGACACGAACGCACTCTGCGTTTGGACCACAACAAAGTAAAATGTTGGTGTCATAAGGATGTGTTTGGAAGATTGTACTATGGCAATTTAGATGTGTTCTAAGAAAAATTTTGCTTTATTTAATGCTTTAAAAATAATTATTTTTAAAGAATTTGGATGAGAAAAACAGGCTGCTTGGATTCACATGTTTTTAGGGTAAAAGAAGTCAGAAGGAGTCCAGCACATAGTCCCAAAGGAGCAGCAAAGAATTAGTGAAATGGAGAAAAATGTAAGTTTACCATAATAGGGTTTTTTAGGCTATGCTTTTTTGTATCTAGAGCAAGATTCCACCATAAACTAGAATAGAGGGCAACAGAGACAGGTGCAGTGAAACATACTAGGGCAGAGAGAGTCAAAAGGCAATAAAACACAAGTACACTAGTGAAAAAGCATGTGCTGGTTTTATTAAGGAAAGAAACTAAATGAAAGCAGTAGCATTCAGGGAGGTTATGTATGCAGGCAAACTTGAACTGTAGCTAGGTTGCTCTGTAAATCAACTTTACTTTAATTCACCTCATAGTCTATTATTCCAGCACAATGTCACTGACTTCAGTTTTTCACTGTTGATAAAACTGAACAACCATAGGGAATCGCATCTCATTACTGATAATGGATTTCTTGCAGCTTCCTGTGAAGCACTTGGACATTATCTATTGTCACAGGATAGAATACAGAGGCAGTCAAATGCTGCAAATGTTATTTCAATAAAAACAGATTTATTGCATGGACTTCTCAGGGAAGATCTTGCCTATCCTTACCACTCTCCCTTGTGTGGTATAAAACCATTTGAGGTGTCATGTTGAGTCTTTTTCACTGCTGCTACTGAGGATTGTTACAAAAGGATTTTTAGTAGAGCTCATGCTCCAACAGATCCAGTAGCTTATTATCCAGCTCTACCTGAGGGCAGATCTAGGTATGGCAATTGAGAAACAACCTCAGCCTTTTTTCTGAGCTGCCCCATCTGCTGTGGTAAAAACTAACCCAGTCACACAAAACAACATGCTAAGGAAATGTTAAGGAAAATGTTAATGGAGATAAAGTCTGGTTACATACAACAAGTTTTCCATGACTGTATTTATTTTGGTGTAGCTCACTCTAGTCTTCAAAAGGTGGGACATAGTTCCTTCTGAGCTTCATGCAACACTGAAGACTAAAATTATCTGGACAGAATATGCACATTGGATCAACTTGACACATTTATCTTGTGATCTCTGAATAAAAAAAAAACCCTTGCCACTAGATCTTGCTCAGAAGAACCACCCCAATACTGAAGGAAACAAGTTTAGGAGCAGTGCTAGCTAAAAACTTCCCATCAAATGTCAGCTCCTTTTTCTTGGGAGCAGGCTGGGTGAAGAGGTGAAATTAGATTTTAATGGAACATCTTTTTCTACATTCTTTGAAGGGCAATATAATTGGTTAACCAAGACACCATGAAGTTAAAATCCAAATACCTTAGGGTGAAAACCCACCACTTTTTGGCATTGGACTTTTTTTTTTATTTTTCCAGCAAAGTGAATTTTTTAAAATAATTTTGACAGTAGGATTCCCCTTTGTCTCCCCATTCTTCTTCAACATTCTGTGGTGTATCCACACTCCTTTACTTTTTGGGCAACTGTCTTCAAAAATGTAGACTGTCTCTGATGCTAACATAATTGATCTGCATGAACTTGAGCAGGTTCCTCAGTATGCTTTTGAGATAGTTCTTCACCTAGAGAATAGGGACACATCTTTTACCACCAGTGTGCCTATTGTAAGGTTAGTGATCCAAAGTTTAATAAGTTTCATGAAGTATTTAAATTTTTTTCCAGTGGGTAGCACTGAGGTAACAATTCAGAATTCCTCATTAGTCACACCAAACACATTATAGATAGGTGTTCCACCACTGCCAACAATGACTGCACCTGTTTTGCTTTAAAATATCACGAAGGATATATTTTTATTTTCTGACCGAGTGGAATGAAGTAACTCATGTTCATGTAGTTTAGTTCTATCTGTCCATAATAGGAATGGTGACATGCATGTTACATATTATTCAGAGATGTCCGAAGTTTAATTTGGATTTCATGGACCTATCTGCCTTCTTCCTCCTGTACAGAAACAGTTCAAGTATTTGGAACTGCTCCTCAAATCCTTAGTTCCATTATCAAATCCCTGGATTGCTGTATGGTATCTGGAAGAGCAGAAGCTCTAAAAATGAAAATTAGCAATATGTGGGAAACTGTTGTAGCTAAACTGCATTAAAATGAAGTCAAATACACTAAAAGACAAAATCTGGACTGCCATTGCCCTTGGTACAAAAGTCTTTCCCATCTTGATACTAGCCATGCCTCTTAGAACGAAATTCCAGAAGCTGCTCCCCTCTCTCAGCACATCAGTGACCTTCCTCTTCTCCTCTGAAAGACACAAGAGATCCCTGCCCTATTTCAAAGGGCCTGCAGCCTCTCTTCAGCAGAAACTACGTGTCCAAAAGCTTCAAGTTCCCAAACACATATTCCCAGGCATATTTTTAGTGTGTTAAAAAGTTCAGTTTCTCAGATGATGTGGATTTGGAGGTCTCAGTAAAAAAGCTTATTTGTGACAAATTGTACATTCCCAGCTAAAGGGTCACTACATGGAAGTCACAGGGAAAATACCTGGCAGCCTTGTGACCACTAAGAAAAGAGGAGCAGGAGTGGGTATTGGGAAAGCATATCTTAGTAGTGCTTCATAATTTTTTGCACTTAATAAAAGCCATAGAATTATTTATAGTTTGTATAGAAAGACAGGAGCTGTGCACATTTCCCATTCTTACATCCCAATGGCCGACTGGTCCCAGTTAGACTCACCTGCCAATCTCACGACCATGGTGATGGCGAGCAGCACAAAAACAGACACAGTCTTCTGAACAATCTTCATGTTGGTTCCTGCTTTCACGGCTCAGGCAGCTCCGTCACTCCATCCATGCCTCCACCAGCCTAACTGTGGCCATGGGGAGCATTTCTTGCCTGCCAGTACATCCTCAGCAGCCAGTGTCAGTGTTTCCTCTCCCCCTTTCTCATGCCTCTCCTTTAGCTGTGCATGCCCCTGATTGACTGGGTCCTCCAAGCTGGAGAGGTTCCTCCTTCTGACTTTTCAGAGCACTTTTCAGAGCTTCCTGTGCTGAGAACCCAGGCAAACACTGAGGAAACAGGCTGAGCAATTCTGCCTTCTGTTCATTGGCTCTCCTCAGGGTACTGATGAGTAAAGATAAACCGTGCAGCAGAGTTCAGAGAGAGTAAAACCAGAGATTATTCAATGTTGAGTTTAATATCAAAGAGGAAATCTTAGTCTGGGGAAACTAGACAAAGACTTATTCTTCATGTTTCTCGCTATTTTTACTTCTGCTACTTCATTATCACACCTTTGGCACAACCTCCAAGAAAATTCTTCCGCATGTCTTCCTCACGAAAAAAAAGCAGTCATAAATATTCTCTGTAAATGACATTTTCAATTATTTCTCTCTTAAGTACCTACTTAGCACATGGAATTCTGCACTTCTCATATATATACACAGCCTCATGTGAACTTTTAAGTCCAGGCCTTGTGAACTCTTAAATAAGTTGTAGATGTACCCTTACTGCATCCCCACCCCTTCCAGATGAAATATTACAAATCCAAACCTCACTTTTTACAGAGTCTGAAAAACATTGTGAATATGGGACAATTTCCAGAAAAATTGCAGAATATCTCATTCCGGAGGGCTGAAACAAGGAAACAGTAAGTATTTCCAAAATGAAACACTGATACTTCAGATTTAAATTATGCTTTTGTTTAGAAACGGATCTAATTTGAAGGGGGAAGAAATCTGTACAAAAAGCAAAATATTGAGCAAACTTTTTTTTTTTTTGGCACAACTGAAATTACATTTTTCTCTGGAGGACAAAAACAAAAAAAAATTTCCACTATTATGTGCCCTTAATCTAGTGCAGGCTTCCCATGGGAACATAGCCTCCTTTCAGACATCCACCTGCCCCAGTGTGGAGCTGCTCCATGGGCTGCAGGTGGATCTCTGCCCTGCTGTGGACACCCATGGGCTGTGAGGGCGCAGCTGCCTCACCATGGTCTGCACCACAGGCTGCAGGTGGATCTCTGCTCCAGCACCTGGAGCACCTCCTGCCCCTCATTCTCTGACCTCGCTGTCTGCAGGGCTGTTTCTCTCACACATTCCCGCTCCTTTTGCCCGGTGAAGTTGCTTGGGCATCGTGCCCCCACTGCTTAAATGTGTTATCCCAGAGGATGGGCTTTCCAGTGAGCAGCAGTGAAGTTTGCATGCTGAAATTTCACCAGGTGACACCACGAATTTTATGGGTACTAGAAGCTGTCAAGAAATGGAGGACTCTGTGCACAGAGAGCTGTTTTCACAGTTTGATAAGGTTTGTTTCTTTTACAAATTTTTTCACCAAGTGCTTTGACTTTTGTACCAGTAAAGAGATGGAAGTACTTAATGGAGAAGAGAGGAAACAGCCTGTGGGTGTGGTGACAGTAAAGAGATGGGATGCATAAAGCAGCATAAATGTTGGTGCCATGGGGAAGATGCTGAGCAGTGTGGGAACACAAATAGGACAGACAGGAGTTTTGTGCAGATAAGAAGGATTTGGGTAAGGCACATACATGTATTATGTTAGTCCTGTATGGGGTGAATTAAGAACTTCAAAATCCTGTGGCTTACTCTGCTACTGGCAACATAGTAATTTTCCTGAAAATTTCAGCAGGAAAATACTGTCTTTAAGTAAGAAACTGGGGTGTCCTTTGAGGAAAAGACACCTCAAAAATGTAAGGTTAAATCAGTATTTTGAAGAGAAGTGACGATTTTCATTTAGCTTTGTCTTAAACTGCTTTTCTCTTTTCCTTGTTTATGAATTAAAAAAATTGGAAGAACAGTTATTGTGGATAAGGACAGGTAATACTTACAGTCTTGCAATCAGAATGAAGAAGAGACTTGCCTTTGTTCAGAGAGGAAGGGTGAAACTGTTTCAGAATGAAAAGTCTATGTTAAATATTTGTCATCAGAAATTGAATGTCACCCACATCTTTCTCTGAACAATATGTTTGGGGGTTGTTTTTTTTCAGAATACTCTTGTGTGGGTTGCTTTAAAATAATATTGTATCAGTTTCTCCACTTCCTCACTGATATAATAATTTTAGACTCCGGGTTCCCGCTCCTTTTCTAAGCCACAGCGTTTCCCCAGCACAATTCTGTGGGTCAGTGGTAGAGAAAAGGCCTCAGCTATTAAAAGCTACAAGTCAGAATAATTAGCAATGGGGACAGAGACATAAGAGGAAAAGACAGAAAACAGATCAAAGGTGGCAGGAAATGAACTGCTCAGGCACTAGGACTGCACACCATGTTTAAACTGTTCTGATGACTGCAGTCTGATGTCTGGTAATTTTGTTTAATCGGACTGGTGTTCCAAAATGGTCTGCATTGATGTTCACTGGAACAGAGGAGTGTGAATTAGTCTCATGTAAATAAGTAAAAGAAAGACTGATAATGATCATATAAAGAAAATAATGCAAAACACAAATTCAGATGGATGATCTTGGTCCTAGGAACGTCTCATTGACTACTGCTTTTTGTGGGAGGGTGTTTTGTATGTTTTTATCCACTTGATTTTTAAAATTCAGTATAGGGTTTTGACACTCCTCTTCACTGTTCTGAGGTTTTCAATTTGCTACTCACAGTAACACTGGTTTATTTTCTGAGTTTTCACCATTGACCGTGGAATTAATAATGCATGTGAATAGATATCACTGCTGTATTTTAGACAAGGGCATGGAGAGGAAGAAGATATATTTATGTAAGGAAAGATAAAAACACTGGAGAGAAATAGGCAAAATGTAAGCAGTGTCAGGCTTCAAAGTAAAAGAAGTGGTGCTCAAACCTGATGCAAAGACAAGAGGATATTAAGATCCATAAAATGTGCAATCTTGTAATGTACTAGATAAAAGATTGCTGTATAAACCAAAAAATAAGAGATGCAATGGGATAGAAGAGATTTGGAAGACAGCAAACTCTCTTCTAAATAAGAAAAGTCCAACTTTAAGTTGTCATCATGAAAGAGCTTTACTACAGAAATGAATTCAGAACCAGAAATTAGACAGCTAGATTACTTTAGGTAGGGAAGATTTATTTAAGATATCATTAAGATACTTTGGAAGCAACTTTCTGGTTGAGGGCAGCAGAATTTGGGAAGTGAGACTTGAGAAGTCTGTAGCAGGTCATGACAGAAAACAGAAGTTTACCACAAGAAGTGATGAGTAATCACAGCAGACTTTTCTCCAAGTTACATATTTAGAGCTGGCATCCCATGACATAGAATTCATAGGAACGTAGAATTGTTTGGGTTGGAAGGGACCTTAAAGACTATCTATTTCCAACTCTCCTGTCATAGGCAGGGACATCTTTCCCTAGATTAAGTGGCTCAAAGCCCCATCTAACCTGGCTTTGGAACACTTCAAGGGATGGGGCATCCACAGCTTCTCTGGGCAACCTGTTCCAGAGAACACCTGGAACAGGTGTCCTCACCACCGTCACAGAATAGAATCTCTTCCTTATATATAACCTAAACCTACCCTCTTCCAGTTTAAAGCCATTCCCCCTTGTCCTGTTACTACATGCCCTTATAAGGTCCCTTCTCCAGCTCCATTATGAAGGAGGTTGCCATTATGAAGGCTGCTCTAAAGCCTCCCTGGAGCCTTCTCCAGACTGAACAACCCCAACTGTCTCAGTCTGCCTTTATGGTACAGGTGTTCCAGCCCTCGGATCATCTTGGTGGCCCTCCTCTGGGTTCTCTCCATCAGGTTCACATCCTTCTTATGTTGTGGGCTCCAGATCTGGATGCAGGACTCCAGGTGGGGTGCCACCAGAGCAGGGCAGAGGGTGAGAATGATCTTCCTTCCCCCGCTGGCCACACTGCTTTTTTTGCAGCCCAGAAAGCCAAGCACATCCTGGCTATGTGCAAAACTATGTGTTTGACTTTCTGGGCTGCAAGAGGATGTTGCTTCTCATCCACCAACACCCCCAAGTCTTTCTCCTCAGGCCTGCTATTGATTTATTCTCCACCCAGCCTGTGTTGGCGCTTGGGATTGCCCTGGCCCAGGTGCAGGACCTTGTGTTCGACATTGTCACATTTCATGAGGTTTGTGCAGGCCCAGCTCTCAGGCCCATCCAGGTCCCTCTGGATGGCATCCCTTCTCCTCCAGTGTGTTGACTGCACCTCACAGCTCGGTGTTGTGGGCAAACTCACTGAGGGTGTGCTCAGTCTCACTGTCCATGTACCCAACAAAAGTGTTAAACTGCCCCAGCCCCTGAGGAATGGCACTCATTGCTGGTCTCCACTGGGACATTGAGCCAGTGACTACGTTGAGTGTGACCATCCAGCCAAATCCTTGTCCCCTGTGGTGTGGTCTGGGCCTCTCCACTTTAGAGACAAGGATTTTGTGTGGGACACGTGTCATGTGCTTTGTACAAGTCCAGGTAGATGACATCAGTTACTCTTCCCTCATCCCGCAATGCCCTCACACATCATGGAAGGCCCTCAAACCTTCCAGTGAAGCCATACTGGCTCTTGCAAATCACCTCCTTCCTTTCCATGTGCCTTGGTGTAATTTCCAGGGGGATCTGCTCCATGGTCTTGCCAGGCACAGAGGATGAGACTGAGCCTGTAGTGTCCCTGGGTCTTCATTATTTTCCTTTTTAAAAGATGGGAGGGGGTATGTTTCCCCTTTTCCAGTCAGTGGGAACTTCATCAGATTGCCCCATCTGATCCTGAGAAAAGACAGAGTGGGACAGAGGATGACCTGGACAAAGAAATAATGCATGTAGAGGAATGACAGTTGTCAGGATTTGCTGATTGCATTAATTAAAAACATAGTATGCATTTAATGTAAAGGAAGAAAAGTGGAGAGACTGGGATAGGTGAAGCTTGAAACACAGTTGAGGATGAAGACATTGCCAACAAGTGCAATTAAAGATATACTTTGAGTAAGTGCCCATTTCCACACAGCAGCAGAGAAACTCACGCATTTTTTGTTTAAGATGCTATGAAGAATCCTCACAGCCTTGATGGAGACTGAACTTTCCTTGTCTTCTGAGTTCTAAGAGCACAGATCTAGGTTCTGCCTGTGGTTTACAGTGTGGGTTATTGCAGTGCCATTTTATGTTAATTATCAGAAATGTCATCAGATATTATTTGGCAGTCTCTGTGATCTGCTCTGTTTGAAGTGGTTTTACTCAGCTTTAAGTCCTTGCTGACAGCAGATTCCAAGTTAATAACTACTTCAACAAGAAGTGCAGGAACTTTAAAGCTGGTTTTAAACTTTTAACCAAGTGCAGACAGAAATTAAATTCGTTCCAGGAACTTAGTGTCCAATGATGGCATGAATATCAGAGTGCTGGAACCCCATCTGGTACAAACTTAGGCTGGCCCAGTTTTGTCGACTTCTCATGAAGATACCATGACTTTCTCCATGTGAGAATTTTCCCTGCTGCTTCTTTCTATGTCAGCTGAGAATCCTAAAGATCCAGATAGCTTGATAGTCTGCAAATAAATTAGTAAATCTCTGAAGCTGGAAATGGTACTTGGAAAAGGTCATGATTCTCTGTGTACTGACAGATCTGTTACAGTCACAAAGTGCTCACCTGGTTTTGTCTGGAAATTTGGCAAGAAGGTAAAATTAAGGCTGGATTAAAATATGCAATGGCCTTGTTCAATGTGCAGGGCATTAAAATCAATTTAATTATTTCAGAGATTGCAGTGTCTGTCACTCTTGTCAGTGAATTTCCTGCCTTTTGATGACCTGTCTTAGAACCTAGAACTTGTTACAATGGTGGAAAAAGAATTTCAGAAGTTTTATTTGCATATTCCGTAACAAATACTTTAATTTTGCATATGGAGGTATGCGAAAGAGAAAATGAAAGTATCCATAGCATCATTTTTTGTGTAGGCAGATGCAAAACTTCTCTATCTACTTAGCTGATGCACTTCAATGTTCCTCCAGTTATTCCATTTCTTGACTCTAACAAAGTTCATCCAGTCTGCCTGGAACATGATTGACAGGTCTGCCTCAGATCTGATTGTCTGAATGCTTGCAGATGCAGACTCTGTAATCTGAGCTTGTGTTCACCATGCCTGAAGGCCAGTGTGCAGTGGTCATTTCCAAGCTCATGGATCCCATTACATGGCAAGTGCCCTAGCAGAATGCAGCAGGCTGGCTATGAAGATATAATTCATAACCTTTGTGGTAGCAAAGTGGCACAATATGCTTATAAAGCCTCTTCCTGGTTGTTCTGTGGTTGGGTGTTGCTTATTCCTAGAAACGCCCACGCACCTGAAAGTCCTGATGAGATTAAATTTCCTTTTACACAACTCCTACTGGAGGGTAGGTAAGGCTGAGGTGAAGCCCACATTCCCAGAGTCCTTCTCTGTTCAGGAAAGTTTACATTAAATAACAAGACTGAAACTGGGGGACCTGACTGAATTCAGAGCTATTGTGAGCCCTTTACATACACATGTTTCAAAGTACTACTGGGGTTGAGTGTCGGTGATAAAAGTACTAAAGGCCTCCCTGCAGCCTAGTCTGAAATTTTGCTTCTCATCACTTCTGGGAGTCCTGTCCTAAGACATTTTGCAGGCCATGTCTGTGCTGTGGAGATGCTGACAGTGCAGAGCTCTCTGGGCTGCCTTTGTGTTGCTTCAGACAAAGAAGCTGTGCAGCAAAGTCAGCACAGCACAGCACTGCACGTAGCCAGGGTGCAGCAACTTGTGTGTGCAGCTCTGTGCTACCTGGGGGGGATGAAAGAGTCCACCCAGTGCAATGCAATGGCCTGGCAGCTTACTTGGAGCCACCTCTGGGTCACCGACACACACCAAAGGCATACAGCTCCTGCTGGGGTGAAATGTTGTGGCTCTCTTGAAATCAGCATTAAGATCCTTAAAATGCATGATATTCACCCACCCAGGCTGCTGAGCAGGTCAAAATGCCTAGGAACTTTATTTTGTGACACACTGGGATTATTGTTCTAGCCTACCTCCCAGCAAGGCTCCCCTTGAGCACAGCTCCAGATTGTGCAAGGAAGACTGGGCTTACTTGCAGAAGTGCTCTGAGAGCTGATGACTGAAAAGTGAGGAGGAAGTGGCTCAGAGGACCGGATGACGTGACACATGTTTTATGAGAGGAAAGGGGCAGGAACGTCCAGATGAAGACTAACTCCCCTCACTTCCAGATGCCCAAAGCACTGGAGTCTGACCCTCTTTTCTCTGGTCAGGAGATTACAAAGAAATGAGAAATTTTTAAGGTTCTGCTTGAACCACAGGAAGATGTTTCACTTCTCTGATTCCTTAGATACTTGACTTGAGAAATGAACAGGGTATCTTCACTTGACAACAAAGAGTGAGGCTATTTTTTTTCCATTGGAGATGCTCCCTACCAATCTCCCACGACAGGCAAGCTACGGACATGAAGGAGGAAGTTTTGCATTCGAAAACCCTTTGCAGCACTCCAATGATGTGGCCTGGAAGTCTGCTAGCTCAGCTAGTTTGGGACTAACCTTGGCACTGCTCTGAATGTTGTGCTGTGTCTATTATCCCCACAGTGGCTGCACAGAATACTAAGGCTGTATGTGATCTGTCCTCCTTTATTTCAAGTACCCAGACTAAGCAAACATGAGAAATCTGTGGGGAATTTTTTGCTAACGTAAGTCAATGGAAGTTAGTGGAAAGAAACTGGTGGATGGGGATATTTGCAGGGCGTAGAGGTATTAATTTCATTTTATGCAACAGATGCTACACATGCAAATAGAAGCAGGAAATTCTTCTGCCTGATTTTGCAGGTTTGGATAGTTATTTCTGTCTTATTTAGCAGTAAGGGTGAGAGCAAATGACTCTAGTAGAATGGACATTTCTATTTCTATTGAAGAAATTCAAGTCCAGCATCAAACTATTCAAAGGTGCAAGACTTCAAAGGTGCTTTCCAGTCTTCAGGAGTTAGGTATTGGTTTAAATGACAGTACATAAAGCTTAGTGTCTGTTTCAGTACCATGTCTGCATTGTTCTAATTTCTCATGTTTAACGTAATTCATGATTTATGTTTTATGCAGACTTGCTTTCTTTCTTATTTCAACAATATCTGGTGATAAGGATGTACACAGCTCATTTATGTGCTCATTTATGTGCTAATGTAAAATTACTTCCTTTTCCTGCCTTGAATTGGTGTGAGATGAGTTGAGACTAGTCCATCACAGCTGTGTTAGGCATAAAATAGTTCAGTTAAAGTTGGTTTAATTAAGATGTGTAAATCCAAAAGAATCTCTGGTATAACTCCAGAAAGATCAGTTTATTCATCAAGCCTTGATTTTTCCCAATAGTCTCAATTATTTTAATGTGCAGGATGGAATTTTCTGCTTTCATGGTGCTGATCTTGATATTTTCTGAGGAAGGTAGTCTTGATCTGGGGGGTTCCTGGAAGATCTCTCTTCCAGTTTTTCTACTGGCGCATTCTGTCACCTTTACTTTTTATAAGTGAATTGTAAACATTGTTTTTGCCTCAAAGAAGCTCCACACCCCAGGCTATGTGTATTCCATATACACAATCCCTGTGCTATGATGGCAATGCATAAATTGGAAATTGAGAACCCATGGGCTTCTCCCATGCATTCTTCTGCTTACAAGAAGTAAGCAGACTTGCTAACCTAACAGTTCTTTTTTTCTGACATTAACGTATAATAAGAAATTAGCTTTGCTTGTTACAGCAGAACAAATGAGGCCTGTCTGGCACAGACAGGCAGTATATGGCATTTATATGATCTGGAAAATAGAGCCTGGATATCCCTGAAAATTGAAAAAATGATTTTTCAGCTTGCTGTCCACTACTCATATCAATCCCAAAAAAAAATGCATTTGCTTGTGTGGTTTTGCTCTGTAACAACAATGGCTAAAACATGAGATCTCGGAACCATATGGCTCCATCTAGAGCAGAACTCCAAATATCACTTAATTTGGGAACTTGGCAATACTGACAACACTCCAGGTGAAAAAAAGAACATGATGGTACAATGCTGGTAGTGACAATAAATTTGGGATTTTATGTTTTAATCGGGTCAGAAATTTTAAACTAGATACTGGTGAACACAAGTGATGGCATTTTCAACACCCTAGAGCTTGGCAAGCTTGTCTGAATAATAAGAAGAAAAAGTCAGTGAGTCAGAAGCTCAAAAATTGTAATATCGGGATGTGCTTCCTCATGCTGCTCTGTTCTTTCTTTAGAAACTGCTGTAGCTACTCTTTGAGATAAAAATGCTGAAAGTAGAATGAAACAGCACTAAAATCCAGGAAATGCTGCAACATGAATTTTGATGAGACAAAAGCAGGGTACTGAGCAGAGCATTTTAAGCTTCCCACTTTGGGCTGCCTTTCTGAACCCTGTGCCCTTTGATTATAATGGGAAGTCACAACTTGAACCCTGCAGAAAGGAACTGTTTGCCCTGATAAGCTATAAATACCAACAGTAGTTAACTAATGAGTTTTGCATGGCTTTCAGTGAATACACAGCAAGAGTACGGCAGCTTTGTTTTCTCCCCAGATCACCTTTTCAAGATATTATTGTGATCCAAATAATATCTGAATAGAGAATTAAATCTTCTGTGATTAAATATTCTGCTTGCTTTCAGAGTAGATTGGGATACATACATTTACTTCATTACCTAGATTAGCTCAAGATTCCCAGCTTTTATCTGCCAAGACTTGGCTCAGTAATACCATCTGGAAGACAGAATGACTGTATATGAAATGGCACATAGAGTTCATGCCTTGAAATCACAGAGGTTTTTTGGCATGTATTAGTATTTGATTTCTGTGAGAATCAAAGATCTAAACTTAAGTCCAGAAGGACCAGAATAAAGAGAACAAAAGTCACTGGAGAGCGCTTACAACATGGAGTTCAGCCCAGGCTCTGTACCCTACAGATACATCAAATCTTTTCACAGGTACTGTCTTGAGTAAAAAAAATTATCTGAAAACTCAAATCATGCAACTGTCTTAAAAACACCTAGCCCAGGTAGCTGAAATAACTAATACTTGTTGCATTGGGCAACTTGATGTAGTTGACCACCCATACAATGTATGAGAAGGAATCTGTAAATTTACCAGCTGCCTTTTCTCCTTGTTTGATGTATCTGCTGAGAAATGTGTTATGAGCTCCTGTTTCACCAGAAATACTGAAAGACCAGAATTAACTTTAAAAGTAACATCTCATCTATGTTGCAGAGTTCTCCCATTGTATCTATTTACGTTCCACCCTACTTTTCAGTTATTGTAGCAGCAGGATCTGAGAGATGTGACTTCTGTTTCTTAGAAGAAAACCAACACTTTTCCTCTGTTCTAGCCCCTGGGTTTTGCGAGAATTCACTGAGATGGAAAATGTCTCTTTCACAGCATTTTCAAAACATGTTATCTGATAATCCTTGTTTTCCTCATTGTTCAGTGCATAAGACCAGGCAGTTGGGATAACACACATTTAACTTGTGTGTGATCTTAGCAGACTAAAAAAGCCAGTTACCCTTTCATCACCACCTTGTGGTCATACCAGATGATGCTGTCCTGTTTCAAATATACAGTGAAATGAATTTGGAATGAAAAGACTTTGTAGTAAAATGCTTTATTCAGCCCAGAGCCCAAGATTTTATTTGCTCAAAGGAGTAGAATTTGGTGAAGGTGGTGTGATGTTAAAATATTTTTGAAGGTCTACTTTCTGTGAAACTTTAGGAGAAAGAATGCCCCACTGTAGGATTTTTACCTGATGTAATTGCTTGAATGGGTATGGCATAATAACTGGTCATCATTATATCCAGGTTTGTCTTAAAATATTTAAATTTAAACATTTTTATTAGGTTTTTTAATCCATACTGGTATTCATACTGACATTCACCTCCATTTAGACTACTGTGAAGATTCATCTTTTTAAAGTAAGTTTATTCTTGTGTACATCTGAGAATAAGAACAGTGACAAAATATAATTTAATGAGAATATTTTTCACATTAAGTGTAAAAACTTAAGAATTTGCGCATTGTAAGAATTCATGCTTCAACCCCATGGCATAAAACCTGAAACAAGCAGAACTGAATGAGGGGAACATTGCCTCTGATGTACTGGATAGCTGTAATTTTAATTGTTGTTTTCAAATAAAACATTGAATTTGTAGTTGCCTCTCAATTCAGTGTACATAAATGGGCCAGAACACAGGCTCAGTTTTTATTGTGACAAGGTACATATAGGAAGGAGTTTCATAATTCAATATTTTTGAATTTTATGGTGTGATGGGCTGAGACTCACTGGTTTAGAGGGTTGTTTGTGCTTGCCCTGTCTCCTAACATGTTGTGTTTAGATGACATTATCAGGAAACACCTGAAATGAATAAACTCTATTCGATTCAATGCAAGATAAACTCCTGATGTAAAGATATTAAGCAAATTACTTAATAGGAAAAAGTTCATATGCGTGAGATGAAATACTAGATGCAGTAAAAATAAGCAAGGGCCAACAAGCCTGCTGATAGAAAGACAGATAGCAGTAAGAGATTAGGCAGGCACTATTATTTTTGCATTCCTATACCAGGTGCATTGTGAGCATTTGCAATCTTATCCTGAGGATTTGACAGCAGACAGTTCCAAATCTCTGAGATCGTCCCAGCCAGATCTTTTGCACTGCCTGTCAGGCTAGAACTTGCAGATTTTAAAAATCCTTTTGCACAGAGATAAGGGCTCTCTCCAGGATGATTATTATCCAAAGAATAATCCAACTGAAGCAAAATCCAAATTTGATTGCGAGTAAAAGTCTGGACACTGACAAAACCCATATGAAGCCCTAGCATTACATTAATTTTAATTGCAGCCCTCTGGGTCAAGGATGTCCTGCTCAGTGTAGCTATGAGCAACACAGCCCATTCTGTGATCCTACAAATACCAACTTGTACTTCAAAAAAACCCACTCAACTTTGTTATTAGCTCCCTTTAATAGCAGATATTCCTGAGTTGAAATTATGACCTTTTACTCTGTTGTAAACAGGAGCTAAATTCCACTCCAGTAGTGTTACTGTGCAATCTCTTTATGGAGAGAAATCCAGATGAAGGCAGATTTGTGGATGTCTGCAAACCTTGATAGATACCTCATAGCGTTATGGCTGTTTTGCCAAGCTGGGCACTATAAAAGCCTTTCTTAATGGTAGCTAAAATCTTCACTGATAATGCAATAAAGGATGGTGGTTGCATTCTTATGTCATTAGTTCTTCAGCAATTCTTTTTAATTCTACAGGAAAAAAAAGTATCTAAATCACTGATAAGATTAGGAGAAAAACTGCCATTGGGTCTTAGAATTAAGGGTCTGAATGAGATTTCAAGGCTCCTATGCAATGGTGCTGTGAGCAGAACTCATTGAGGACAATGGTGACACCATTTCCTTTTAAGTATCGTATTCAGAAAATCTTATCATATTTTCAGCACTGAACCAAAAAGATATTACAAAGGGAGGCAGATATTACAAAGGGGCACAGTCCTTAGAACTACTTTTCAAGCACTTGCAGAAAAACTGTACTCCATGTCCTCGGTGATATTTATTCAGTATTTGATTTTCAGAAGTTTAATATTTAGTTCATAAGACATGTTGTGAATTTTTTAAGTTTGATACTGAGTTCTCATGGGTTTTTACTCCTCCCTAAATCTGTTGCGCTAATACTAGATGAAGACAGTTAAATTTCAGAGGACTTAGACTTCTGGTCAGCTCTTTCTGTTATGTCATCCAATTATTCTGGAGCATGTTTATCTTTGGAAGAGCAGTTCCAAAGAACAGTCTGACTGCCCATTGCACTTCTGCTCCTCTCACACAAGGCACAAGCAGCTCTTGCACTTAATATTCAGCCCTGATCTTGTCTCTGTCTCACACGGGTTTTCCATACAGCCTGGTTTGTGCCAGATTCCTGTTGTGCAGGACATCTTTAGCAACCAGAGTCATGGCTCTCTCTTTGCTTCTGTGCCATGACATCCCATTATTTGGTGGATTACTAGGTCCTTGAAGGTGGGGAGCTTCCATCCCGTGCCATTTTGCAGAGCTGGGCTTCCTGTGCCTTCTTTGCCTTGCCTCTGTTATGGGGCTGATTTGTGGCTGATAAACCCCACAGCAAAGCTCAAATGGGTGTTTCTTCTTGTCTGTTTTTCATATCAGAGAGAGTTTTCTTATTCTAAGCTAGTGGAAAAAACATTCTTTCTTTAGCACTGAAAATGTGAAAATTACACAGCCTCTCCCCAGTCCTTTTACAAAATGGTAATAATATACGGTTTCTTACGTTTGTGGTGTTGATGTTTTTGCAATGAGGTGGTGCTCAGGCATTAGCTAGAGTGGAGTTCTGAGCCAATGTCCTGAAAACTGAAGGCCTCCCAGGTAGTTCAAGAGAACACAAGGAATGGAGCAGAGGTTATGGACACCTGGCACATTCTCCTCAGGCTTGGGAAGTGGTACCAATCCTCTTCCATATGCCTGTTCTAGTGCATACTGTCTATCTCTGAAAAATTCAGCATAATCAGAAGCAAAATCTCATAGCCTGGGGGAGCTTGGAGCACTTGTCAGGCCTATTTGTCCATTGGATACTTGCCTACGTGAGAAGCTGTGCTGGAAAGAATCCTGTATTATTGTAAGTTGCTTCTGTCCCTTCTGGCAATTATTGGCAGCCCTGACAGGATATCCTGGGTTTCTGCCCTTTGCTCCCCATCTCCAAAATACTAAAACAATCACCTGACCTATCTCAGTGGTAGAGAGTTACTTGTTTAGATACATGATCAGCACTCCAATTTATAATAACCAAGCATCTTTTTGCTGCAGCAAGACCACTTTCACTCTGCAGACTTGATCTTCATGATAATTTAAAATTTATATTCAGGGCAGTGTAGGTTTCTGCTACAAGATTATTTGTGGCTTTCAGTCATGCAGTTGCATTACCACAAAGAATTAATAGCAGCCCCAATCTAGTTTTTTAAAATGCTTACTGTGCTGCTTCTTAGTGCAAAAGGAAAATGCTCTCTTTGCTCTGATGGCTGATTTACACAACACACTGCCTTTTTTTTTTCAAGAAACTTTTAAAAACCCACTTTTTAAAAACAGAGTTTACACTGCTTAGAAACTCTACTGCCTGTACAGGCACACATTTAAACCTGCATGCCGAGGTGGTATCTCTTAGTATGTTTATCATTTCTCAAATACATAATAAAACAAGGATGAGGCTGTACAGAAGCTTCTTTTAACTAACAGTCAAACTACTGTCTGTATTAGGTGAAAATCTTACTTTTGCCTGTGTTCTTCAGATGTACTGCTGATGAGAGAGTGGCTGTGAGGAAAAGAGCCTAAGAAATGTCTGGGGCACAGGGAATGTCAAAACCTCCAAAATCAGAATGCAACAGGTTTGTCTCTGCCTCTTGCTGTATCTAGTCATTGATGTGGTCATTCTTCTGGTCATAAGAAAACAGCTTGGTATGTCAGGACAGGCAAAAAATCCCCCAAAAAATAACCAAAACAAAGAGGTTTTCATCAATGCAGACACATTATGGCTTCTGTGAAAAATCCCGACTGTGGTTGCAGCTTCATGTGGCTCAGTGATTCAGGACAAAATAAAATGGAAAGAAACATATCTCTAGCATCTGCATATTTCCAAAGAACAATGTGATTTATTTATGTCCCAGAAACAAGACCAACCATAGAATTTCTCTGTAGAAAAAGCATCCTGACAATGTCTCCCTTCTCAAGGGGCATACTTACTGACAGATTTGAGGCCTCCCAGATAGGAGATACTAAATACTTAATGAAATGAAGGGTTTCACATGGACTTTGGACACTTGTAATTCCAGTGATGAAACTGTTCAGTGCTCTTCCCCATCAATGGCTAGAAGGGGCCAGCTCAAGGTAGTTGCCCCCAGTCATGATGTTGTCACAGCTAGAGGCCAAAAGCAGAAAGAAAGGCTGGTTCATGACTTTCTGCTTCAACCACTGGCTCTGCTGGTTTTGACCCATTTTTTGAGAAAAGTGTCTCTATGTAGAATACCTCTGCCAAGTGGAACCCAAGGATCTCAGTGCCACAGGCTCCCAGGACAGCTACTGGCCCACACAGGGCAGGCAAAGTTAGACTCTGGTTTTTCCCAGCTGTTCAACCTTGTCATCTTTCTGGCACACAGTCTTCACTTTCAGGCTTATGTGACCTACAAGGAAAAGACTTTATAAGCAAGTTCCTAAAGCAAGCTCATTCTGCATGGGGCATATGGAGTAAATGGGAACACTTGTTTGTCACTCTTCCTCAGTTTCCTTGCTGCTCTTCATGAGTATTTGGGGTTTGGTTTGATAGTCATGTTCATAGGTTTCTTCTTGAGATACTTCTGTGGGACTATTCCTCTGAACCCTAGAGGCTCATGACAAATCTAGAAATCCTAAATCCCCCTGACTTGGGAAATGCCATGAGTCTTATTCTCTGTCCTGTTACTCACCTAGGGCTGTGTCACTCTTGCTCCATTTCCCTTTTCTGAAATGGCAGGCCTAGCCCTTTATTTTGCTTCTACCTAAAGGCTTAGAATTGGCTTGAATTTCAATTTTTACAGATATCTTCCTGTCTTTAGTAATCTTTCTGTTTCAAAATTATATAATTGCTTTTGCCAAGATTCCTAGGGTCTGGGTCTATACTCACATATGTGAGTATAAAATCTTACAGCAGCACTGGACTATACCTTTCATTCTCTGGATGTTCCTCTGGGAAGAAAGGAACATACATGAATGGTTTTGGGAAGAAAAATTCAGTGAATAGTGCACTGCATATATGAATTGTACACTTCTGAAGTCATTGTGCCCTGATTAATTCTGGCCAGGCCTCTATGAGGACTCAGCACTAACAGGAAGGCAAACATTACAAAACATTAAACCACCAAATCTCAGATGTGTCACAGGTTTTCAAATGAAAGATTATCTACACTTTCTGGTATGAGTAAAATGTTATTGAATTATTAATCTAAATGAAAAAAAAATCAGGCTGAGGCAGATATCTACCACAGATAATTCCATCCCAAACTCATAACATTTGATAATATTATAAAATGAGGAAAACAGGTTTTTATAATGGCAACTGTTGCACATTCTTAAGATCTAACTGTATCCATGCTATCTACAAGCATTCACTCATGATTCTGCACAGGACTTGCATAAAGACTACTTGTGAAAAAAACATGGTATAGTTTCAGCAGGCTAAAAGGCTTTTCCTCCTACTCATGTTTCAGGGTGTTCTTTCCTGGATTAAAGTTTTTCAGCCTCTCCTTTTTAATCTAATCCCTTTCCAAAGTGACACATTTCACTTAGCAGAAGGTCCCAAAGCCACTGCTATGACTTCCATTAGGCCCACTGCATGAAAGAATCGGGTCCCTGGATTAAGATGCCACACTCTGTAGCCTAATTTAGCTAAATTCAGCCTTGTTCCAGATTTCAGACTTCCTGTTTTCTATTGAGCTGGTAATGACATGTAGTTTTCTAATTGTTCATCCTATGCATATTAGAAATGCTATTGTGTGAGTAAACATGCTGAAGATTAAGAGGTGCTTACATTGCAAGGTATTGCTAACTTAAGATAGATAGAACAGAGCTCTCTGGAGAGCTCACACACTGAAAACATGGGGGTGGATTTTTCATAATCCTCTGATGGACAGATACACCAAGTAAAACTTTAAGAACCTGTGGTCACAGATTTTCTGCCTTGCAAATAAGCATGTGTGGCAGAGGAAGACTTGAAACTACTGATCTCTGTTTTGGTAATGGAAAGTTAGAAGTAATGGCTTGTTTTCTCACAAGAAGCTCCACCTACTCCTTGTTCTCTTTGTAGCATTAGTGTGAACACACTGAATCAAGAAGATGATAGGAAAAAAATAGCAAAGAAAGGCATATCTTAAGTGCACAATTTTAAAGATTTGAAAATTAGGCAGTTAGAAGCCGTAAGAAAAGGCCCAAACTTTGCATAGCATATGTGCATTATTTTACCGTCAGTAATTAGTCACAATGTGGCAGTGTACACAAACCACAGGGAAACACTATGCAAAAAGAATTAATGAAGGACTTTGTTATTTTGACCATCTGTGGCTGGGCCTTCATTGGAATGACCTGCAGCTGAGGCAAACTGGGTTGTAGAAGAAAAGAAACTCAGGGGAAACAGCTTTATTAGAAGATCTGGTGATAGCCTTTCATTTGCTTGACGCAGACACCATGCTGGAACTTGGAGTAGTGTCCTCTCCTAGTCTGAGGAGTGCTCTCTCTCCTCCTCCAAGAGAGTTCAAAAATAGATTATCTGCAAATGAGCAAAGCTCCAAAGTCTGTTTGTGATCCTGTGGTGTCCAGGCTGCAATGCTGAGCCTCACTGCCCTCGAGAGAAGAGAAACCTGTGGCTGGGTTTGTAGTAAGGAGCTGCTAAAAGAGATGGTCCCACTTTCTTTTCTCTCATGCTCTGGCTGGATACCCCCATCTGCAGTGATGATGTTACAGCTTCAAACTCAACCTGAAGGGCCCAGCAGGGAAGGAGCAACTTCTCTGTGGCACTTGGGAAATTTCGACCCAGACTAATGATGGCTCCTGGGTGTACCAAGTTCCTTGGACTCAAAGTTGAATGAAATATTCAGTACAAGTGCACTTGTTAATGAGGTGTGTGCAAAGCTCAACTGATTCAAAATCAGCTGAGTCCCTTCCGTTGTGCTAGGTTCATTTTTCTGTGGAATCTCACTCATCAGAGCTACCACAGTATGTTTCTTTCATTTCTGCAAATAAGAGTGAGGTAAAGGCTAGGTTTGAAGAAGAAATGAAAGGAAAGATCCAATTAAAATAAACTCCAGGATTCTAGATTTACATAGCAATTTAATTTGTCTCAAGTCTCAGGCTGTACAGTTGTTCAGAGCATTATTAGGAATGACTGTAACATAGAGAGTAATTCACCCAGGACTATATCCACAGGCATAATGCCAAGTGCTACATGAGTACCACATTTTGCTGCTACATCATGAGTTGACATACAGAACAATTACACATCTGGGTGAATGTGGGGGAGTAATTATCTTCTTTTCACCTCAAACCTTTCCTCTGCTTCAAAAGTGGACTGAAAATGCTATTTCTCTTATATCTGTATGGGAACACATTTATTGATATGCCTCCAGATATTTTTTATCTGGTTATTCATATCTTGTTGCATAAGACTACATAGACTTTCCAATGTTCTTTCTCATGTGTTTGTTTCATGTAAAACCAAGGTAACATTTCTAAAATATGCTATCTATTCTTTAATCTCTATCTTATGTGTCAGACAAATAATAACACTTATCTTTAAGGGCAGACAGAGAGTTTCAATTCAGCCAAAACAGCACTTGATTCATTGTGGGAAATTTTTTGTGCATTTTTTTATTCTTGGTACACTTCAGGGGAGACTCAAAGGTCTTTCTAAATGTTGAATCTGAATATTTAATTCTAGGGCATTTTTGATTGAAGCAGAATGAGGCAGTCAGAAATTCAACATCCATCATAAAGGTATTTCCAGCTCCGCAGTAGTACATCAATGTCACTGTGCACTTATCTCGCTCTTACTTTTCCAGCTTGTCCATAGGAAGGTTGTAGGAGATCATGCCGGAAGTCTTTAGGTCAAGGCACACAACATTTCCTGCTCTCCCTGCTGCACACAGCAAGTCCAGTCACTACCTTGGTTGCACAGCCACTGCTGAAGCCCATGTTATCACTAGTGAGAGTGCTGCAGTGACAGCATGAAACACCAAAAAAGCCCTCACAGAAGTAAACTCAGTCAATTTTCTGGAGTCCACAATTTCTGTCACTTAAAATGTGCTCCTTGTCTTCCCCAGAAAATGCTTTTGTTTTTCTGGATGATATCCAAATCTGGTATGTCTTGTTGAAGGCATAAGACTTGGCCTGTGTCTCACTAGGCAGGGGCCCCAAGCAGCCACTTGGATCTGCAGTCTGCTCCAGAACAACCTCCTGTCCTCAACTCTACACATCAGTAAAAAGCACAGCTTGATGCACAGTGCTCTGAGCAGTTTCAGTTATAAGATTTTCATAATAAGAATCTTTGCCTACCTATTTTTTTTTTTTTTGAGGAAAATCTCATTATGAGTGCCCAAACACAGAGAAATGATCAGGCCAAAAAGTCGCATAAGAGCAAATGGCGTGTCTGGATATGTAGTTGGAAACCTCCAGATTTGGGGCTTCTTGTTTTCCTAACAAAAGATGAACATTTTCCTAAGCTGCTTCCTGCCACTTGTCACCCCAAAAACAAACCCCTATGACATTCACTCCTTTTTCTACATTTCTTCCAAGAGTGAATGAAGAAAGGTCATTGTGATACTTTCTCTGCTGTGAGTTTGCAGTGTGACCTTGTGACAAGGAAATCTGAACAGCAACCCCCTGACTGGCCCTGTCCTACTGGAAGACCTCCAATTCTTGGAGAACACGGGCCAATATCATTATATTGTAGCTCCTGCAGTGAATTTTCTTCCTTTATTTTTTCATGGAGCTGCTGATTAGCAGCCTGTTCCTGACACAAGTGTCCAACAGCAGTGGGGAAAACAATGCGAAGAAGCAATTGGTGTGCAGTGCCCTGACCTCCAGCTCTGACAGCTCCTTGCTCCCAAACAGGGAAATTCACTAGGCCATGGATGAAATAGCAAGGGGCATCACTCTTGCCAACAACACTAAATTTATTAGAACCTTTTTCCTTTAGTTGGTATTAGGGGGTTTTGGCTATTTTCTTTTTGTTTGGATTTTGGGGGGGGGGTGTATTTTGTTTTGAGTTGGGGTTTTTTTTAGGAAAACAATAGTTTAATACTGGTATATGTTAAAAAAAAACCAAAACAAACAAACTAAACAAAAAAAAAGACAACTACCACAAAAAAATGCATGCAATTTTTTCTCCTGTGCATTAACCCTGGCCAGCAACTAAGCCCCCTGACAGCCAGTTGCTTATTAGCTACTTCCTCAAGTGGGATTGAGCAGAGAATTTGAAGGGTAAAAATGAGAAAAATTGTGGGTTGAGAAGAAGACGGTTTTTTGCATGTGTAGAAAAGCAAAACAAGGAATTCATTCACTACCTTCTATTGGCAGGCAGGTGTTCAGCCATGTCCAGGAAAGCAGGGATCGATCACTAGGATGGGAAGGCTTGGGAAGACCAATGCCATAATGCCAAATGTCTCTCAGGGTCTGCTGCACAAACAGTTGAACAGCAGTCACGACTATAAACTCAATCTAGCACGTTCCAAACAAATATTTCATTGTCATGTACTGAACACACCAGCAAGAGGGCGGGTGTTCAGTGAGAGGAACAGAGATGATCTTATCTGCTCTGAGAGTTGCCCAGGAGCCTGTGCTGAAACTCTGACTGCAGAATGCTCAGGTTGCTCAGAATGCTCCCTCCTGCAGAAGGATTTGGGATGGCTTTGAGAGTAAATAGAACAAAGAGTAGTGATAAGGCTGGTTATAGAACCGTGTGGACTCTGGTATGTGAATCTGATCTCTTTTACCCTCCTGGAGAAAGAGAGATCCTGACCTATTTGAATGGAAACTGTAACAAAAGCTGTGAGATATTTTTCCTTCTGGCTGTAGACCTGACCAATCTGGAGAAAAGCTAAAGAAACACTGTAAGTGGAGCTCACAAAGAACGTGTCCTGAACACCGCAGACACTGGTGGCTGCAGCTAACCTAGGTCACATCTTTGTTGGTATCTCTGAAACTGTGACTTGCCCTGGGGCCTGTGAAGAGAGGGAAGGGAGATGATCCTCTCTGTGTGGTCTCTCAGTATGTAACACCGCCGCGAGCAGAGCTGTGGCTTTGCGGACGGTCCGACCCCAGAGCGAGCCTGCGAGCAGAGAAGCTCTGAGCACCTGAACCTTGGAGGTTTGCAGGGGCAGGTGCTCAGAGCTGCTCAGCTGCTGCAGAGAGGAGACAGAGCTGAGCACAAATTGCAGGCACGCAGCTGATGAGAATGGTGCAAACTCAGACACCAGGACAACTAAAAGTATCAACCAAAGTCCCTGTGGTTTTCTGTGTGCTAGCCTCCAGGCAGTTAGGTTACCATAAAGAATTAGCAGTATCTTTTTTTTAGCTTCTCAATTGCTTATTCTTCTAGCTCTTATCTCTGGGTGCTTTCACCTCGTGCGTCAGCTCTGCAGAGTGCAGACTCTGCTGTGACCAAACAGCCCCATGTGTCAACAGATGGACAGAATGGAGATGGGTCTGTAAATGTGAAAGGAGCAGTTTCATGGTGCTGTGCCAGCAGAATCATTGTCAGTGTCCTGCTGGTGTCCTGCAGAAACATCATCAGGCAGGGGTTTATACCAGTTTATTGGCTGCACCAGGAAAGGGTGAGGCAGCAGGGCAGTGGTAGAAAACCTGCAGAAGAGAGGGGGTGCAGTGACACAGCATTTCCTCTGAGGTATAAAGCTGGACAACTACTGCATAGCTTACTGTGCTGAGACTGAAAACCAGGATTTTTTGATCCCCAATGTTTAGATGAGGGTTTTGGCCCTGACTCCTTCAGTAGCTGATTCAGATGTGAAATGAGGCTCACAAAGCTTGAGAGATGGCGTCAGGCCTGGGTAGAAGCAGTGAAGGAACAGCAAAAATCTAGGTCGTGTTCCAGCTTTTCTGGTCTCTGCCCTCTCCTCCTCCTTGCACTTGTCATGCAAGCTTACTCAGCTTTAGACAAGTACTCTTCCATGGTTCAGAGGTTTAGCAATGGCAGTATGTCATCAGATGAAAAACTAAACTCAAGGGCTCCCTTGTGACAGGATGAGTAAGATCTGTTTAAAGAAATTAACATTCAAGACCTGGGTTTTGTGGGCTCTCTGGATAATGCAAAGAGATAAATTAGTGTGAGCCTTAGATTTCAGGATTGGAATAATTTCTGTGCTTCATTTAGTACAGAAATAACTGCTCAGGCTCAAAAAGATTTTTCTCTTTCTCTTTTTTTT
>VZDJ01000090.1:6341107-6537782 GCA_008694505.1 Cyanoderma ruficeps | reverse complement strand
TTGTTTTGTTTTGTTTTGTAGCTGGTGGTGAAACACTTCACAATTTTTAGAGCAAAAATGAGAGTTCCTCAAATTTATCTTCAGTCCTGTGTGGTCATCAATTATTACACACCAACATTTTTTCTTGATTTATTTCATCCTAGAAGACATGCTACTTAAATAACAGGATACAATGTACCGAAAATGGAATGACCTAATTTTATAAACATGAGTTAGTTTCCAATTGTATATATGTTAGATTTGACCTTATACAAAAAGACTGATACTTGCATGTGTGATAACAGCACCTGTAGTTGCACTAGAGAGAGGATGGAAGAGAGCTGACAGGGTTGGGGAGGATCCAGCTCCCATGCTGTGTTTCTGCACAATTACACTGACTGCATGTAGATGTTTGCTTCCTTCTTCTGAGAGCTCTGGTACTGCTGAGTTCTTGCTGCAGGCCACATCACTGACACACAACAGGACCTTTTTTCATCTCTGCTCAAGCCCAGACACCTCTGCAAGTGGAAGCTGCCTCGGTTTGCACCTGTTTCACATTGTTCTAGGAAACAAGGCAGCAACACTGTAAGTGTGAAGACAAGGCTGTTGTGGGAATGCAATTTTGGTTTCTAGGAGTGTAAAACCAGAATTCTTCCCTTTTATTTATTAGAGAAACACAATACCATAAGGCTTCATGTCTGTGGTCTCACATGAGCATGACCAGAGCTGGCCATGCTCCAGCCAGCATCCAAAGAAGAGCAGCCAAGAGCCCTGGCACAGAGTGGAGCTAAAGTGTGACTCAAAGACATTGGTAAGTTCTGCCTCTGTGGTGTTTGCAATGGAACTGGGGGCAGCAAATGCACCTTGTGCCAGAGAGGCCAGCTTAGACAGACTAATCAGCCAAGTTGCCAGAAATCCACAGCAGGTACAACAGCATCAGACCTGTTCAGCTCTCATGCAATACTTGCTGCCTTTCTATATGGACCCTGCCTTTCCTGGCTTTCTTTACCTAGCACAAAAGAGACCAAAAGTCTGGCTCTGATGGGTATTTTGCTGCTTCTTTAATCTTCATAGCCTGACAATCTTTATTCAGATCCCTCCATCAGGTAGAAAACTCCTAACCATTCCCTTTGTGTTTTTTCTTCTGAATGATTTATGGCAGCAGGAAGAGTCAGGTATGGACTCCCATTCCTCTCCCTGTGCTCCAGCTGAGCTGTTCCAGTCCTTGGACAAACCTCCATGGAGATGTGCAGGACTGATGTGTTTGTGACTGTTGCCTTGAGTTTTCTGTCTTTTGTCTTTCTGTAGAAGTTTCTCATGTAGCCTTCATGTAAATAATGTCTATTATTAGAATGTTTACATACTTCTCCTGTGAGAGAAGAAATGATTGATGGTGATGTCCACCATCCAGGTTAAAGGGGTGGCGACCTGTGTAGCCAATCCCTTGAACTCTGTACATATCTATAAACACAGGAGCCAAAATAAAATTTGGAGAGAGTTTTTCTACAACGGCCGCCTCCTGAGATTCATTTCAGTGTTCCTAAATTGGGACACGCCCAGGTTCGCCCTGCGACATGTGACAAACTGAGGTGACCGTGCATGATATGAATTAGTACCAGAAGTCCCTCTAAGTTTCTCTGGACTGGCCAAAGGGGTTTGTGTGCATTGTGTCCCATGCATACCTATTAAAGAAGACGTAGAGCTGAAAAGCACCCATCAAGAAGAGGAGACTCATGAGGCTGGTGAGGCTGATGACACAGTGAAGAAAGCATCCACTCTCCTCTGAAGAGAAACAGATGCTCCTTTAGGTACATCTCACAGAACCTGTTTCCCTTGTGCCTCTGTCAGAATGGCATCTCCTGGACAATGTTCTCTGTGTGCTGTAGTTCAGAGGATGACCTAAGGCAGCTGGAATACAGTGCCGGACACATAACTGCGAACAAACAACATCCTCCCCATGTCCCTGATGAAGGAAGCTTGTCTTTTGCTGTATGGCCACTCCTGCCCACAGCACTGCTGCAGGCCTTGCATGTGCATCCCAGCAAATCTAAGCTCTGATTCTCTTCCAGCTGCGCATTTCAGTCAATTACCTATGGCTGCAAACAACTTCCCAGCCACACCTTCAGCTTCAGCCCCTAAAGCCTTCACCTACTAGCCAGCCTTGGGAAGCTGTAAGCTGGCTTTCAGTCTTCCTGTCACAACCCATGTGGAACCAAACAATTAGCAACATGTAATGCTCAAGCCCAGACACCTCTGCAGGTGGAATCCACTGGATTATAATACATAGATCTGGGTGATGGCACCATTGCCAGCTTTGTGTGTCATGACCTTTTAAATTAATCCCACTTTTCCATTCAGCCCTGGAGGCGGATGGCAAATCCACTGCATCCATCTCCTTTCCTACAATTTCACAAAGGCCTTTACAGTTCTGACAGCACTTGTGTTTATCCATCCCCCTCCCAGCAAATTTCTTACTGGAAGCTCAGGTGCACATTTCGTGCTGCAATCCCACCAGTGCCACTCATGTGTTGCTTCATGCATGAACAGGGCTCTGAACACGAAACACACCAAGGGAAACTCACCTGAGGGACAGCTGGCTATGGACTGGCTCCAGTTCCCAGCTGGGTGGGACACCATGCAGGTGGTCACATTGGTTCCATTGGTGCTACACGCTGTGAACTTGCTGAGAACAGTCACTGTCCCATTGTCGTGGTACTTCTCCTCTGCTCTGGAGCAGCTCTCTGGGACCCAGGAGAGCTGAGCCGGCGGCTTCCCCGCCGCTGCCTCGCACACGGGGCTGCCCCGCTCATCACAGAACAGGCTCAGCCTCGGGGGGGCTGCAAAGCACCAGCCAGGGGAGAGCATGCAGTTAGTTTGGCACAGCTGGGCTGGCCTCTTCTTGTTCTCCACCCAAAATGAACCCAGTGAAAACAGGAGAGTAAGTTTGGGAGCGTCATCCCATCCCACTGCCACAACGTGGGCCCAAAACACAAGAGCCAAAGAACAGCTCTCTTTTTCCCTTTTACACAACCCTCCTCTATCCTGTTGAGCCTTACCACAGCCATTCATATCCTCGGTGTGTACATGGGAACTTGCTTCACACCTGTCATTTCTAACTAGCGGGAAAGGAAACAGAAGAAAGAGTTTTGGAAAATAAAGAGACAGGATATGGCAGCTTCTGTCAATGAAATGCATGAGTTTATCCTAGCAAGAATTACAGAATGGCTTAGTTCAAGGGAATTTTAAGGGACCTCAAAGATCTCTAGTTCCAACCACCCTGACATGCAAAGGGACACCTTCTACTACCCCAGGTTGCTCAGAGACCCATCTAGCCAAGCCTTTAACACTTCAAGGAATGGGGGATCCACAGCTTCTCTGGGTGACCTGTTCCAGTGTCTCTCTATGCTCACAGTACAGAATTTCTTTCAAATATCTATTCTAAATCTACTCTCCTTCACTTAAAAAAAAGAAAAAAGAAAAAGCTCCACTCCTTCCTGCACACTTCCCCTGCTGCATGGGGAGTGGAGCTTTGTATATCTTGGCCCAGACATGGTCCTTTGGATAACTTTAAAAGGAGCAAGGAGTGCCTTACCCAGCACAGTCAGGTGGTACATCATGCGGAAATTCCCATTTGCTGATGCCACTTCGCAGTGATAATTTCCCTCCTGTGCTATTCCCACGTGCTGTATCTCAAGGGCAGGAGCCAGACCTGCTCTGAATATCCAGTCTATGTTGTCACTACAGTTTGTTCTGTGTGTCATGTTTGTATCAGTCCTGCATACCAAGGTACAAGGGCCTCCAGCCTTGGGGGTTATTGTCCATGTTAGCATGGTTGTATTTTCTTTGAGAGGGCAGGTGAGAACTGAGCTGTCACCCACAGTCACTGACACTCTGTTGTTCCCTGAAGGACAGAAAGAACAAGAAGAACATGTGAGATGATGCCCAGGGATGTCACTCGTGGCCTTGAAGGTCTGGTCTGTAGTTCACAGAGAAATGTCTCCACTGGGACATGCCAGCATGAGGCCATGTCTGTGCCAGTCCAAGAGCTGTGATTTTTTCCTTAGGTGGGAATACATCTCCAGTTTCATGGCTGTGTTCACATACACTGTGCCTTGTTTTCAGCCCCTCCCTCTGTAAGGTCCTCTCCCTGGGGCAGTGGATAAAGAGCATGACTGGGGAGTCTGAATGAGCTGCAGAGCCCATTTTTCTGTGGAGATCTCTCAGGCTGTCTTTTACCTCAGGATCACTGCTCAGTACAGCAGAAGAATGAAAGTGTGAAAATATTCACCCAACTTTTGTTCTAGATATAAGCTGCTCTTTTAACAGACTCAAGCACAGGTGGCAATTTCTACCCTGATGCTGCAAAGCTTCTGGGAACCAACTTCCCTGATTATAGTGGTGACAGATGAAATAGTTGAGGAGTCCAGGGCATTTCACTAGAGAGAAAACACATTCCTGTTTGCTGTTAGATGCAGAGATCCTCAAGAGACTCAAGATCACTGCTTTATGACCTCTTCCACCTGTTCTAACAAAAGCAAACTAGAAAAACAACCAGGAAATTGCATAATTATTGCAGATTAAGCAGGGAAAGGATTATAGCTGCATTCTCAGATCCCATATTTTTTGAATTTGCATTTTAAGTCTTATTGAAACTTTAATTTTGAACTGCGGGTCTTAAAATCCCATTATACTTCACTTGCCAGGACCAGTCACTGAGACCTAAGAGTAGAGCTTGGCAGGGTGATCACACTGATCATAAGACCTTCCATCAATTGTGGTTTTAATAAAAAATATTACACTCCAACAAAATCATTACCAATTTTCATCAAAGCATTGAAAAGTCCAAGTTCAGCACCTCATTGCTTGACAACTGAAAGACTGAAAAGATCTATTTGCAGCTAGAAGTGTTTCGATTTGCAGGTTATTGGTTTTCCTTCCAGAAGTCCCTTCAGCAATTTGGAAAGTTCCCTTCCACCAGATTTTTCTTTCCTAAAGAAGAGTTGAGTACATATCACTCTGATATCCTGCCTTTTCCCCCCCTGCGCTTTACAGAGAGGTGGTGCCAAAGTATCATCAGAAGTACCTGTAGCTCCTGTGACTGCAGTGATGGTGAGAAGGACAATGGTGCAAACGCTCTTCCTGACAACTTTCAAAGTAGCTCTCTCTTTTGTGGGTGAGAAGGATTTCTTGCACCTTCCATCTTGCTGTGAGCTCCCCAGCATTCCCTGCCAGTGATCCTGAAGCCAGAGTTACTGCTCTGCCACTGCTCCTGAGAGCCCCACAGAGCAGTTACAAAGAGCTGGTTCTTCTTCCTAGCATGAGGCTTTCTCTGATGAGAACTGGTGAGCAGAGAGGAAGTGGTTTTTGTATTTGCTCTCTGCCCAGTGGCCTTCCAGCCCACTGTCCCCAGTGTTACTGTGAAAAGACAAAGTCTACGGCAGAAGTTGAACAAAGCCTAACCAGTGTGATTTTTCATGTTTGGCTTGGATCTTGCTGTTAACAAAATTTTTAACACTCTCATCTATATTTGGCAGGATTATTGGCGCAGATCTGTTATGGTATCTGCCAGCTCAAGCTAGGGACGTCAAAAGAGGGGCCAGGAACAAAGATACCCCATGGCAATTATCCCCTTACAATCTGATTCCCCATCCCTCATCCCCATGCCAGTCTGGACAATAGCAATATTGCTAACATCACAGCAGTATTAAGGTCTGGGATCTTCTCACTCTTCACTGGCTCTCTGTTCCATTACCAAGTGGTTGCTTCGTGGTCATCTTCACATCCTCCTAAGTCAGTGTTGGTGGGGGTTTGGGTCAGCCCCACAGTCCTTGTTGTACTATGGCTGTTACAGTTTATAGCACAGAATCGTGGAACCAATTAGGTTGGAAAACACCTCCAATATCATCAGGTCCGATCTGTGACCAATCACCTTGTCAGCTACACCATGTCACTGATTGCCATGTCCAGTGGTTTCTTCAACACCTCCAAGGACACTGACTCCACCACCTCCCTGGACAGTCCAATTTAATGTCTAACCACCCTTTCTGTGAAGAAATTCTTCATGATGTCCAACCTGAACCTCCCGTGGCACACCTTGAAGCTATGTCTTCTTGTCCTGCGGCTTGTTGCCTGGGACAAGAGGCCAAATCCCACCTGGCTACAAACTCCTTTCACATAGCTAAATAGTGAGATAAGGTCACCCCTGAGAGTTTTCTTTTCCAGGCTAAACAACCCCAGCTCCCTCAGCCACTCCTCACAGGACTTACTCTCGAGACCCTTCACCAGCTTCACTGCCCTGCTCTGGACACACTCCAGTACCCAATCTATGGGCTGGCCACTCTTGCTATTAATATTAAAGTAATATTTAAGCTCCAAGGTTTATCTGTCATAGTTATCATGAGTATTCAGATTATTATCTCCAAGTTCCACTACAATCCATCTTTGATTTACACAACATATTTGTATAGTTCAACTAAAGCTCAGTTTGCAGCCTACCAACTCCAACTGTTTATTTGAACCAAGGACCTATTTCAAATAATATAATATTTTCAATACTCACAGTAAGAATTTTATCATTGGGAATTAGGGAAAGGATATTTTTAGTTAACCACTTAAAGGATGCTCAACATATTGAAATCTCCTGGAAAAAAAATCCTCATTCTGCCCACTCTGTCCTTCCCCACATATGTAAGAGACAAAGACATTTTCTCTAAAAGGCACTGGCAATCACTTCCCCCATACAGGGAAGGAGGGTAGCATTTATACTACATTTATATTACAGTTATTTTCCTCTGACAACAGTACACTTACAGTTAGGCCAAGGCTGCCTTTTTTCACTCCACTGTTTTGTTTCTCAACATATTCTGGTTCTATATTCCCCCATATACTCACACAAGTGAGCATTGATCCATGGGATTTTGCGTAGAGACAGAAGAGGGCCTTAATTTATGTAAGATTCCTAAAGGCCTTTCCCTAAACTACTATTGTCTGTCTTCCCATGTGATTAAGACTCCTGCCTTATACCAGCAAAGACAGCTTTCCTAGATGAACCTCCCTGGAAATCAATGAATTGAATTTTATCAGAAAAATAGTTGCCTCTCCACACTCTGAAGCCACCAAGCTGCAATAAGTTGACGAATATTTGACTGTTCTAAGAACAGAACTCTCCCCCTACAACTACCATCAGAGCAGATTTATGTATTTACGTGGCTGTGTGAAATACGGTTTCAAGGGCTTCCATTTTTGTGGTCAAATAGACGCAAGACACACATGACTGGGGGGATTACTGGCAGGCAGACAACCATGACTTCCCTCAACCCACCCTTCACCCAAATAGTGGGTGCTGTTTAAATGAGAGGAGACATAGCATCCATAAACGACTCCGAGAAAAAGCTGGGTGAGTCCAAAGAGAAAGTTAAACAACCTCTGTTTACACTTCTTATGAAAGACAACAGCAGCAATATAACGAAACCCTCATCTCTGATATCTTGTTGCTTCAGTTATACTTTCCAAAAAGTCACTCTGTCAATTAATCTCAGATAGCAGCCTGCACCTTGGTCAACACAGCTTCTGCTTCAGTGCTGTGTGGTTTAGCAGTGAAGCACAACAACCATCAATTATGTTTCAAGGCACATCCAAAATGCAAAGATCACATAAAATCCCTGTGGTGTGAGACCATACAACAGTTTCAACCATACAATCTGTGGGTAAGGTAGTTCAGACCTAACTGGCAGAGGCAGCATGTAATAATGGTCCAAGTCCTGAAAATCAGAAGATTTTAAGGTTCTAATCACTGGGAGTTTAATCAGGAGCGACAGATCCAGGCACCTGGAGAATGTATGGTCATTTTAAAAACTAAGGCAGGAAAACTCCTGGTAAACAGGGAGAATTCCCTACAGTATGGGATGCAACCTAGCCCAATTACTTTGGGGAAAGGCCTAATGGTTTTGGGTCTGGGGCTTTTTACTAACGATTCTGCCTCATTTCTGATATTCAAAGTGATGGCTGGAAAACTATGTTGGTATTTCCTAATTAGCCTTTTGGGATTTGAGTCTCTGAATTACTTCCTGGCCACATCACCGCAACTTACGGCATGACTGTGGACAGTGGAAAGGTTGTTCATGGGTGATTTGGTAGGGGAAAGACTGCTGGGAGGGTTTGGGTTTTGGAAGCCCAAGCTCTCAGTCTGACACTAAAACTGGAGCCAGACAGCATGGCAATATTGTGTCAGGAGGACCACTGCTGTGCCCCAGGCAGCGGATCCCAGCAGCTGTGCTGCTGGACCTGGTTGTTCTCCAGCCACCTCCAGCACAGTCCTGGAGCTGGTTTCAAGTGTCCTTTGCTGTTAGATTGTTTCCATCTCAGCTCAGAAGGCTCCTGTGTTCTGAGACCCTGCTTTGGTTGAATTCATAGCACACAGTCACCATGAACCACTGCATGACATCCTGTTTCCTTTATGTTGTTCCTGGCTCTGGATGTACATCACACCTCCAGCAGAGTAACTTAGCCTCCTCCTGCACCCCTCATAACAGACCTAACAAATTCTGGCTTTAGCTGCCCTCCTGGACATTTCAGAGCAAGCTGCTAATGGTCATTAGTGGTTCAGCCCCCAAGAAAGCACAGTTTTGCAAAGATTGGCTTCATGCCGCTGCTGCTGATGATGTTTCTGCTGCTACAAGAGTTTTTGACAAGGACCCATGTTACAGCTGTGCTTTCTTCTCCATCTCCATCTCTTGCTCAAAGCAAGCAACAGCACTCATTTGAAAAGTTCTTTTTCTTCTTACTTAGCAGTCAAAAACCCCAAAACATTTAACTTTCAGAGATGCTAATTGTTTTTTTTTTTCCTTAGTATTGATGTGGTAAGTTTGGGTCCAGGAGATAAAGAATAACCATCAAATTTAACATGGATATTGAAAAGAGAATTTCAGTTCTGTAAAGCCAGTGGAAATAACTCTTTAGCTGGGACTAGCAGTGTTGGCTGCCACATGAAGAATAATGACTCTCTCTTCCGTTACTTTACTATAGAAACTTTTAAAAACCTTTTCTACTAATGTGTATAATGAGTATCTTAATTTTTTAAACTATTTTTTATTAATGTCTCAGAATACCCAGCCCTTGAGATATCTGTGACCTTGAATTCCTTCTTGGGACTAGAGACACTTCTCCCTGCCCCCAATCACATAGTTTGCATAGAGGAAAATGCAGAGCTTTTTAGCATTTTATACAAATAATTTAGCCTTTAAAACTCCATATCTTAGTAACTAGTTCCTAAACCACCTTCCAAGCTAGAAGAAGATAAGATGTACCTTAAGGGGAAGTACTGATTCAGACACAGTCAGTAGTGCTGTTAATGACACAAAAGGAAGAAGTCAGGCTGGTGTGTTCACCCTGTCCTTTCCATCAGGTTTCCTGGTGACAATATTTGGTCCATGTTTCTCTTGGTGGAAATGAAACTCAAGAGCTCAACTGGTTTTGGTTCATAGGATGCAAACCAAATGTGCCTCACTGCTCTCCTGGAACTACATCTCCAGCTGGTCTCACAGCTACTCTTCTCTGACAGATCTCTGAAAGGAATGATGGTTTGACCCGTCTCACAATGTTGGGATAGACAAGATCAGACCAGACAAGACAACTGGGGTTGCCACTTCCTTCCAGCTCCATGCTCTTGACTATTGTTTGGGATTTAGGTCAGTGTCAATGGTTACAGATCCCTCTTTCAAACTCCAGAGGAATGATTGTCAGAGTTTTTAATGTGGACTAAATTACTTTTGTAGTAATTCCCTAACATTTGAACTACATAACCAGCAACTGAAAAGAGACATCTGCTGCCACAGACATGAGCCATAGGCAATGCCAGTGTGAATGCCTGATGTTTGGCAATAACATGCACAATAGAAAGCAGAGTCTTTCAGGGGAGATACAAAGCAGGCTTAAATGTTGGTAATTTACTAGCTCAGTCCACAGTAACATGCCATTTTCAATCTCCCTGTGGTCTGCCCCAGAGAACCTAGACTGCACTTTGGTCAAAGAAAAAAAACCCATCTTCTACTGAAATGTGCAGTTCCAGTCTCCAGGTTTTAGATGGATGTTTTACTGGGTGCTCTTGTTTATCCCACCCACTGCTATAATTAGAAGTATTCAAAAGGTCCTACACCACCTTAATTTGTTCTTGCCACCTATGTGGTCACATTAAAAAGAGACTTAATTAGTGGCTGACCTATGAACTGGGCTCCTCTGTTCCCACCATCACACCTGGAGATGTGGTGTTAAATGGGCCGATGGTTTCTCTGCCTTTCCTCCTGTGTCCAGCCAGCTGTTCTGGGTGCAATGTGCTGCAGAACATGTGCCTGGCAAGGGTAACTATTGAAGGATAGTTTGAAGCAGGCAAATCTGTTGCCTGCAGCTCTGAGCTGTGTGGGACTCTGAGGCAAAAGTAGGTAAAAGCACTTGTTCTGCTTCTCGTGTCACAGTTTGGCACAGAAATGGGGAAATCTGTCTGCTAGTGTGGTTATAAACATGTCTCACTCCAGCCAGTGTGGTTTTGTTGTTAATAGATTCACCACAGATTTCAATTCAATTGGGTTGCTGCTTTGGTACCCCCCCAAAAAAAGGATTAGCAGTGTTCCTGAAGTAATTATTGAAAGGTTTTGCCTTTTTTCCCTGCATTTGTAGGTATTTGTGCCATAAGCAGTGACAGGAGAGCGGCTGCCCTGTAGGTTCCAAACTGGTTTGAAGGCAAATAAAAGTAATCTGTAGATTTATTTGGGAGCACTCTTCTAAGCATGCATGTAGCAGCCAGTGATTGTGGTCTGTCCTGAGCTACACATATTTGAGCTCTGTCCTGCTGTGAAACAAAGCAGGTTTTAAGAGGACTTAATTTACAGGACTAAGGTAGAATACAGGGCTTTCCCCCTAGGTTTACACCATTAACCTCTCACTGTTAACCACTTTCACTGATGACAAATTTGAGAAGCAGTTTATGTATTTCAGTAGAAGTTTGTCTTTCTACAAAATATTCAAAGCTATCTCTGAGAAACATGTATGTTGTTGTCTGCCATTTTCTTAAGGGATTGAAGTTCTCTCCCTGTAGCTTTGTAACTGAGCTCAATACAAAGAAAGTAGAATATAGCTTCTGTTATCTTCTAAAGGTCCTTCCTGGCTTCAAATCTATTCATTGTAATAATTAAACCATCCAGAATTACAGGGTTTTAAACAGAGAGCTGTGACTACAGAAGAAAAAAGGGTCTCTGTTTCAAAGGAAAGGCAGTGTTCGACAGGATGTCCAGGCTGGCCTGGGGGTAAGGCTGAACATCAAGATAATTTCATGTATTACTTTTATAAAGATACTGATGAAGTTTACTTTCATTTGATGGTGTTAAAATTGCAGTGCTTTGAAGCTGAAATGTTTCAAGGACATTTATTTGTGGTTTTACAGCCCTATGAACTACAGTCATGAAGGAGAACAATGTAAAAAGCTTTCTGTGTTTTTTTTTGATAGGAAAACAGCACTCTGATACATATCAATTAAGTAGTAAAACTTCAGGGATCTTCTTACTATAATGTGAACAGAGGTGCCAACAGTTTTGTGGTCAGTTTGGGTTTATTTTATTCAAAAAACTGACCTCTACATAGTTCTTCTTGAACAAGTAGATTTTTTTTTTCAGAAATTACTTAACTTTTTTACTTATAAGATGAGCACTTGAAAACTGGTGGCTGCAGCTGGAGGTGGATGGTGCTGTAGTTCAGGGCTGCTTTGCCCCACTTCCTGGCCAAACGGCATCAGCACACAGAGCCCTCAGCAGCTCCACAGTGAGCTGGGCTTGGCCTGAGAACACATAGAAGACACCGAGCTGAAGAGATGATACAAAACTGGGAGCAGTTGTTGATTCACTGACTCGAAGGCAGAGGCCCTGTAGAGAGACCTCAATAAATTAAGGACTGGGCAGTCACCAACCATATGAAATTCAACAAGGGAAAGTGACAAATTCTGTACTTTGGATGGGGCCACACGGAATGTACAGACAGACTGGAGAATGAGAGGTTGGAAAGCAGCACTATGAAAAGGGACCTGGGGGTCCTGGTCAATGCAAAGTTGAATCTGACCCAGCAGTGCCCTGGAGCCAGGAGGGCCAACACTGTCCTGGGGGGCACCAGGCACAGCATCACAGCTGGGCAGGGGAGGGGATTGCCCCCTCTGCTCTGAGCTGGAATATTGTGTATAGTTTTGGTCACAACATAAGAAGGAAATAAAGCTATTAGAAAGCATCCAAAGTAGGGTAATGAGGACGGAGAAGGACCTTGAGAGGAAGCCTCATGAGGAGGGGCTGAGGTCACTGGGTCTGTTCAGCCTGGAGGGGAGTGAGGGAGAGCTCATCGCAGTCTAGAACGTCCTTGTGAGGATGAGAGGAGGGGCAGGCACTGACCTCCTCTCTGTGGTGACCAGTGACAGGACCTGACCAAATGACCTGAAGCTGTGCCAGGGGAGGTTTAGGTTGGATATTAGGAACAGGTTCTTCATCCTGAGGGTGCCTGGGTAGTGGAAAAGGCTCCCCAGAGAAGCGCTCACAGCATCAAGCCTGACAGGGTTCCGGAAGTGTTTGGACAATGGGTGGGGACAGCCTGGGCACCGCCCCGTTGTCCCGCCCCGCTGCCCCGCCCGCCGCCTTCCGGAGCCGGCGGGGTCCCGCCTGCGGTGGCCGGGATGGTGCTGCCCCGGGCGGGTGTCGCCGCGGGCCGGACCTCGCCGCCGCTGGCCGCCCTGTCCCAGGTGCTGCGGCTGGAGCGGAGCCGCCGCACCGCCATCGTGTTCCCGCTGCAGAAGCTGGAGCGGTACCTGGCTCCCGGCACCGACACGGCGCGGTTCCGCCTCTTCCAGCCCGGGCTGGCCGCTCTGCAGCGCGCCGAGGCGCTCTTTAGGTCGGACCGCGGGCACCCCATCGACTACGTGAGCTCGGCCGTGCGCATGGACCATGCCCCGCCGCCGGCCCTGCCCGAGGTCAGGCCAGCGCTGCCCCCGCGCCCCCCGCCCGGGCCGGGCTGAGCTGCGGGGGTAAAGGGGTGGTGGAGTCGTTGTGCAGCTCCGTCAGAGCGCTGCGCAATATCTGGGGCACTTACTGCTGCTTTTTAAAAAATCGTTTATTTGTTGTTGTTCCCCTGTGTGCAACTCGGCAGCTTCACGTGTCCGTGGCACAGGACACCGCAGTCCCCAGCCACTGGCAGCACGGGCTAGGAAATGAGGACAGGTGGACAGGTGTAGATGTGCCCTCTCTGCCTGTCCCCCTGCAGGTGTGCTTCATCGGCCGAAGCAATGTGGGGAAATCATCTTTAATACGGGCCTTGTTTTCACTGGCTCCAGAAGTGGAAGTTAGAGTGTCAAAAACTCCGGTGAGTGACATTTTTAACTTCCCTCCCTTTGGGTCTGTCTGTTAAACCACGACAGGGTCATAAGCTGGGACCGGTCCATAGGATAGGACTGAGAAGGGTGGGAGGGAGCAAGCTCTTGAGTAGCCTGAGATGATAGAAAGTGCCAGCTTTGGTGGTCTTCCTCATGGCTGGCACTGCCCTTGCTCTAGCCCAGGAAGAGGCAGAAGGAGCACAGCCTAGCTCTTCAGCCAGACTGCACAACCTGAGTAGGTGTGCTGTAAAGCCCTTTGAGAAGAACCAAGCTCAGAGACCCACTAAGGTGTTTTTAGTCTGTTTCGTGGATAGAGTCATGTAGGATTGCTACACGGGTAGGAGACTGGACAGTTCAAAGCATTCAGGGGGCGCAGGGGTCTGGTATAGAGATGTTTTGCAGAGCATCTCCTAGTACACTGCTTAAAGCAGCTTTTTTAAAAACCACCACTGTGCTTCATCTTGCCTAAATCCTCTCTTCAGGGCCACACCAAGAAGATGAATTTCTTCAAAGTAGGGAAGTACTTCACACTGGTGGATATGCCAGGATATGGCTATCGCGCCCCGCAGGACTTTGTTGAGATGGTGGAGGCCTATCTGCAGGAACGGCACAAGTAAGGGACCTGCCTGTACCTCACAGCACAGGCAAAGCCAGCCAGACACCCCTATACAGTGTCATGGAGTGAGGGAGAAAATGCAGAGCGGTAGCTCCTTCCATCCTTCCATTAGTCCTGACATCATTTCCCTGGAAGCTTCCATGCATGGCTTTTCCTGGCATTTCCTATCCTCAGATCCCATGTTACTTGTTTTTGCTTCTGAATTTGGAAGTAGCAGAGCAGACATGAAATAACCATGGCAATTACTGTTACTTGTATTTCTGGCAGCTTGAAGAGGACCTTCCTATTAGTGGATGGTGTAGTTGGACTCCAGAAAACAGATCACATTGCAGTAGAGATGCTGGAAGAGTTTGGGATTCCTTATGTGGTAGGTAATGCTTGATTCTTGGGTTGGTTATAAGGTACAGGTAATCTATAAAGGTGTGTACCCTCCACCTGAGGTTATACAAGTTGACCTACCTAAGCAGTAATCCCACACCCCTTATTGTTAATAAATTATAAAATGTCTTGATGGAGACAAATGGGATTTAAGAGAGGGTTTTGTGTGGCTTATTAAATAGATACTTTTTTATTCAATGCTCAGCTTGAAAAGGCCCACTCCTTAGGCAGGCCATAGAAGTGTTTTGGTGAACTCTGTTAGACCATTTTTCACCCAAGATATGACCAGAGCTTTCAGACTGCTTTGTAAGATGGTCTAGGACTCTTACAGATGTTCCAGGTTAACAGCAAAATAAGCTTACTTTCTTCTTTTAATCCTTCCTTTCTGGATCCATGTAGATGGTGTTAACAAAAATTGACCGAGCTTCCAGGGGATTGTTGTTAAAGAACGTACTGGAGATTCAGGAGTTTGTAAAGGAGAACACTCAGGGATGCTTTCCTCAGCTGTTCCCAGTCAGGTAAAGCTTCTCTCCACTGCTGCTGTTTCCTTTCTGGTGACAAGTTCAGTAGGGTGAGATACCTAAAACAAGTCTGTCTGCTCTAGAGGCAGCACCTCTCTGTGCCCCAAGGATAGCAGGTGGGCTGCTGATGGGGAAATGTCCCTTTCCTTCTTCCCCCTTCTCTTCAAGTGAGTGACGTTTGTTTCCAAGGGCACTTCTTCCTTTGGCCTTTCTTAAAGCAGGGCAGCAGTCTCTGTGCTGCGTGGCAGCAGGCATTTTATTTGGGGTTCTGATAAGAGTAAGAGCTGTAATTGTTGGATTACATAGCCAAAGTGCAGGCTCTTCCCAAGGTGTACTGTAGGAGATGCAATTGAACACAGCCAGTGGCTGTTTGTCTTTATTACTCCAAGACACAGCAATATCTGGCACTGAACATCTATGCCTCTGTTTCCACAGTTCTGTGGAGTTCTCGGGGGTTCACTTGCTCAGGTGTTTTGTAGCCCATGTCACTGGAAACCTGCCCACCGTAGAGGCCTGCTGAAAACACCTGCTGGTCTGCTTGGCTCATCAGGAATAAAAGGTACCAAAACCAGAGGTCTGGGGTGTTTGTTGTATATAACACAAGTTGCTATATGTATTTTTGAATAAATTATTATTTATAAATATAATTTTTTTTCTTTATCAAGTTCATCAGTTCAGGAAGTTTGCAGCATGAATTAATCCAATTATATAAAACTGTTTCATAAAACCTACATGATTGTGCTAAGGAGAAAAATAGTAGGGAACCTCTATAGAGAAGTGAAGTTTTAATACAGCATTTCCTCTCTCTATGCTGAAATGTTCAGAAACCTACTACTCCATACCTAACCTCTGCTACATTTAGGATACTAGAGACAGTCTAGTAATATCATTAATAAAGATGCATTTAATCTAAAAAAAGAAAAACTACAGCTCTAACATTAAGCAAACTATTGCCCAGTTGAACTGAATGATGCACAGAGGTTTACTTCTCTCAGCTGGGGTTAGGATAGCAGGGGCCAACCTCCTGTACAACCTACCGGCTCTAAGGCCATGCAGAGTGGAAATAGCCAACCTGTTGTCTGTGGTGTGTTTGACATCTTGTATATTTTACTTTTGTAACTCTTCTGTGTCCTGTGTTCAGTAGGTGCAGCAGGATAGCATGCCTTGCTTGCAGACATTGGGTTGTCCCTGTTCCACACGGGTGAAGGGAAGAACACATCTTTCATGGGATCTGCTTTTCCATGAGTGTTGGCTTGAAACAGAGTGGAATAAAAGACTGACATCTAGAGGACTCCTGTCCTGCACACTGTCATGAGTCAGTGCTGCATCTACCTTCTGTTTTGAGATTCAGTATGAATTTCTGCAGCTCCACTTGGATGAAATGCCAGATCTGAGGCACACCATCCATGATGTGTATCGGCGCTACCCTGGCAGCTGAAGCACAACACTGATGTGTCCTGTACTCTTGAGGGGAACTGCGTCCCACAGCAGCTGTGTCTGTCTAAGAGCACCTGAAACTGTCCAGTTACCACGTAGAGCTGGACAAAAGGACAGCCATCAATAGCAGTGCTCATGCAGAAGAACTTAGTCTGAAGCTACAAAGTGCCTGTGTCAAACCCTGGCACTCAGTCTTTGTCATGTCGTAACGTGGTCAAATGTGGTTATGCACAAATGTGGTTATGCAGTTGTCAAAGTTACTTGCAAAGTGTTTAAACCTCAAGAAAGGACAGTTCTTTTCTAAACCACTCTGACAGTGCAAAAGGACTAGAAATATCACTTTATTTGACTATGCAATTTCTTGTAAGACACTAGTCACGAGACAAGATCTGTTTGCAGCATACATGTAAAAAGAGGACAATGTGAGGAATGCATTGAGGTTGGGAAAGATGGGAAAGATGAGACAGGAAAAGCTTACAAATATGATTGCCTGGCAAGAAATACTAAAAATATAAAACCTGTGAGTGAAATAGAAATGAAAGCCAGCTTTGAGATGTGATCATGGCAGGCAGGAAGACGATGATTAGCTGAAGATAGGCTGAGGAGCAGAAAACAAAAGGACTCAAGGCAGCAGCCCTTCCAAGGTATCAGGGGAAAGACAGATAAGAAGATAGCCTTTAGAGTTTAGAATACAGAGTGATATGGTAATACAACAGTTCTCATAGGCTCTATGCAAAGTCTGTAGGTTTTGTATCTCGTGCGGGTTGGTCACTGCAAAACAGAATATTCAACACAAAAGGAGATGTAATGTATTGTAACAAGGCTCTTGTCCTTCTTACTTCTTAGTCTCTTACCTGGCCCACTTCCCTTACCTTGCTTACCCCTGCCACCTTTCTTACCTCCTACCCTCTCCCCCTCTCTCTTTGGCAGATGATCCTACATGCAGTAAATGTGGCTTCTGCATCTTAGTGATGAAACCTGTAATTCTGTTAATATTTTACCTCTAATCCCAAAATGCTGCAGGGCAAACCAGCCCTGCATTTCTAGGATGCATGATCCTAGAAATGCAGTAATAGCTATACAGAAAGTGAACACTTTAGGAAGAGTCTTTTCATAGTATCTTAAGACCAGGATCTTCCAAAAACATCGGTCTCATCAAGGCTGTAATTGTTATGGCCTCAGCCTTGACTGAAGAGCCTCTGAAAATAACCCTGAATATGTAAAAAAGTGCCGTTCTGGTTTTAGTCCCTCTTCAGAACAAAACCCCTTACATTACATTACAACCCCTTACAGTCCTATGAAAACTTTTACTAACCACTTAAATACATTAAATATGTCCAGTTAATCCATCTGTATGAACAAACTGGTTGTGTGTGCATGTAATATTAGGTACCATCTTCTCCAGAAGAACCAGCTTTGCCTCTGGACACATCTTGGTTTTATTCAGAAGTGCTTCAAATACTGGAATAACTCCTACATTTTGCTCAGCCATTTGCAGGAGAGAACACTACAGTTTGATTCTTGAGTGTGACAGTGCCCCTGTGACAAAACAGTAAATGAAATCAAGTCCTCTTCCTAAACAGTAAAATTTATATTTAAGTGCCTTCCTGGGAACAGGCTTTGAGTAAACAGGTGTCTTGACACACTACTGGACTTTTTTTTGGCCAGGTTCTTAAGGAACCAGCAGAGTGAGGAGCTGCACTTTCTCAGGCCAGGGGCACACAAGATCTCAGTTTCTTTCCCCCTCACTTGATGAGTGGTGGGTGGGCCTGGCAGCATACTGATACAGTAGAGCTCATTTCAGTTTTAAATTCAAATATTTTTATTTGTTTGCTGTGCATAAGCTTCACTTAAGGCTCCTGTCATTACCTGGTAAAGCTTTGCCTCTTCTACAGCTGTTAATTACAGAAATGATGTTGAGGATTAGATTCCATGGAAAAGGATTTCACCTTGTGAATCTTCCCTGGTCTTTCAGCAGTACTTTCTCCATTTTCTTCCTCTACTCTGTCTTGTGTCCGGTCTGGTTTGTTGCCATAACCCTGACACTACAAAGGCAGTGTTTTTCCAACAGTGTCCAAAATTAGAACATTGCAGTCTGGACAGGTGCATTAGTAGATCAGTAAAAAACTGGTTGAATAATTGAGCTCAGAGCATAGAAGCCAGTGGGTCATACTGCAGTTGCATGGCAGTTACAAGTGGAACACAGCAAGGATCCATTGTGGAATGTGTCCAGTTTAACATCTTTATGAGTATTCTGGAGGAGGTGCTTTGCTATCAAACATGCCTAGGGCACCAAACTGAGGGAAATAGTGGACATGCTCAATGACAGGGCTGGAGGAAAGGGGCTGACAGCACTGTATGAAATACAACAGCACTGGTGCACCTCCCCTGCAAAGAGAAGCTGAGAGAGCTGGGGCTGCCCAAAAGGCAGAAACCTCAGCAACCTTCCATTATGGAAGGAGGCCTAAAGAGAAGTCAGAAAGAGCCTCATCAAGAGCTGTAGGGATAGGGCAAGGGGGTTCATGGCAGGTGGGGTTGGGATTAGATGATCTTTTAAGGGCCATTATTCCAACTCCTTTGCATTCTGTGATTCTGTGAACATGGGCAGGTGTGCCTTGCTGAAGGAAGGAAAAGGCCTTGCCAACCGAACAAACCGACTGTGCAAAGACACCCTTGCTGACCTCGTTGGCTGACCCTCTTTCAAGCAGGGGGGTTAACAGATATCTCCCGAGCTCACCTTCAAACCACTCTATCTCCATCTGGCAATCCAAAAATGAGTGTCATACCCAGGTTTGGGGAGGGTCAGCAGACCCACGCCACACCAACACCACGGTGTCCCCCGCACGGGCAGGCGCCGCCCGCCCCGCCCGGAGCCGCTGGGCGGGGCCGCGGGGCGGGGCCGGGCCGCGGAAGCTGTTCCGGGGCGCGGGGCTGCCATGGCGGATGAGGAGGAGGACGCGCCGGTGAGTGGCGGAGGGGCTGCCCTGCCCGGGGATCCACAGCCCCACCGCGGGCGGGGCGGGCAGCGGGAAGGGGCCGGGGTCAGACGGGCGCTGACCGCGGCCTCCCCTCCGCTGTGCCCGTGTAGTTCGAAGAGGACGCGGAGGACGCCGGCGGGGGCCTGGACGGCGGGCAGGGCAGGAGGAAGAGGCTGTTCTCCAAAGAGCGTAAGTCGGGCCGGGGCATTCAGCTGAAACGCCGAGCTGACAGCTATGGGGTCCCAAAACTCACTTCTCAGCAAAACAGCGGCTTTCATAATGTGCCTTGGCTGCAACTGCAGAAGTCTGCTATGTAGACCGCTCCCAAAAATACTGCTAGTGCACCTTTGAACCTAGCTGTGCCCCAAGTCAGCTGTGCTGTCACTGTGCAGTGCTTTGCAGCCTAAATGAATATTCTGAGAGCCCATCCTCAGGCATGCTTTTCTGTATGTACAGCTCCTGTCCCTACAGGGCTTTTGTTGGCTTCTGTTTATTTCCTGTATGTTTCCTCAAGAATTGTCCTGCCCAGTGCCTTCCAGGTGCAGGAATGTGCGGGCTGGTGAGCTCTAACTAGATATGTGCAGCACTGAAAGGATGAAAGAAGCCTCACGCTGAGTGTTTCTCTGTGCAGTAAGGTGCATGATGTATGGATTTGGGGACGACCAGAACCCTTACACAGAATCAGTGGACATTCTTGAGGACCTGGTAATAGAGTTTATCACTGAAATGGTAAGTAAGCTCTAGACGGCGTGGTCAAGACATCCTCACCAGAACTTCAGCTTTCTGAAGGTTAATATCTCTGACTCAAATAGTGCATTATCCCAGGCCCCAAAACTCATGGCATTAGTAGGAGAAACATAAATTTGGATTTTGTTTTTCCAAGATTAAAGCAAAATTTATGCATCTTGCTCCATGTGGATTTAGTCTTTAAGTAGCAGTGAGATTAGTATTGTAGGAGGGGAAATACCCACCTGACTTTGGGGTTCACTGTGACATTATTGTATGTGCAGCTGACAGAAGATAAGGTTCAGATTTGAAAGTCTGGATACTTTTTCTGTTTGCCCAGTGTCTGTACATGGATGGGAACTTAGCTCTGCTCTATAAAAGAAATGCATTCTTGGGCCTGAAGCAATTTCTCTTCCAGACCTGGATACCATTTCCAAGTATCCAAACATTCCCCTTCCTTTTGTAAGGTTGGTCTTTCCTATCCTTATCAAAATGCCCTACACTGTCCTCTGATACAGTTATCTTACATTGTTCCCAAGCTGTGCCTAATCTTCAGCCATTCTGCAGGCTGGATGTCCTGTGTGTAATCTGGCCGTGGTTTTGATACTGTTATGAGTATATAGTGGTTGTGTTCAGGGTGTGACAGGCAGCTGGGGACAGCAGAGTACATCCATGGTTTACTGGGAAGTTCTCTGTGACTAGAATGATGGTGCCCAGAACCTGCAATTGCTTGCTTTTTTATTATAAAATGACAGGAAATAAAGTGGAATTGAGAGCTTAAAAAACCACCATGGCAAAGGAATGCTGCTGACTCTTTTTTCCTCTCCAACAGACGCACAAGGCCATGTCCATCGGGCGGCAGGGTCGGGTACAGGTTGAGGACATTGTCTTTCTCATACGCAAGGACCCCCGGAAGTTTGCCAGAGTTAAAGACCTCCTAACTATGAATGAAGAACTGAAACGAGCCAGAAAGGCTTTTGATGAAGCAAACTATGGCTCTTGATTCTGTACAGAGGCTGCATTGGGGCATTATTTGGGCACCTGCTGCCCAGTAAGAAGGCCATGCGTGTTGTTTGGAAGGGTTTTTCTGGATGGAAGTCACTGCTGGGATGTCTGCCCTCACTCCCAGCCTTTGCTGAGAAATATTCAAGCAGCTGAAACATGTGATTGTATGTGGTATACTTAGGTATTTTTATACCATTTGATGACATGAAAAAAAGAGCTCTAAAAATTCCTGCAGTGGCAGGAGTCTCTTTGAAGTAGGCCTGTGTCGAATCAGATGGCTCAAGGGCTGATGATTCATGATTCTCTAAAATTGTTTCAGTTGTCACTGGGTATTCTTTTGACAGGAACCCTTGAAAATGGATTTTGGTTATTTGTATAAAGACCTTAAGCTCAAACTACTATCAAAGTTGTGCTCTTTGCTCTGTATATGCTTTTTGAATAAAACATACATTTGTGCTCACGTTTTGTAACTAAATGTACATTGATCAGTTCATACAAGGTGGGTAATACAGGGTTAGTTACTGTTGCAGGCCACAATTGTACTTTTCCTTACTTCTGGAATAACTCAGGGGAGGTGGGTTCAGTTAACTCCTCATTTCAGGACAAGCATAACAAATGCTGAAACAGCAATAATACTGCACATCAAGGCTGTCCCCTCTACAAGCAGCACAGAAGGAAGGGTGTAATGCTTGGAAAGGTGTTGGCAAGTCTTTTGTCCAAAGCAGCAGTGGGTGATCAGCTGCAGCCTTCTTGCCATGGATGGCAACTATTTGCACTGTGGATTTTTAACAGCACCATTTAAGGTGGTCAGGCAATGGAGAAAGGACACTGAGTAAAGGTAACAAAGTTACTGTTCTTGAACAAGGGTAGGTAAAGGATGGAGACTATTCAGTTATTTAGAATACCCTTAAAAATATAAAAATCAGCCATTAAAAATAATGTGTTTTAGAAAAACATAATAAAATGGTTGTTACTCTTTCAGCAGAATTCAGGATGTGAGTTACTGAGACATCATTAAGGTCCACAGGGGTTTACTAAAAAAAAACAACCAGAATGACTTGACTCCTCTTCGGGTCCAGTGTCAGACACCTATTGTTGCAAAAATAGAATCAATATCTGCGTTCTCAGCATCTTCTTTCCACACAAGGCCAGGGCTTCCTTCCAGCAGCAGCAGCTTAGGGGTCCTTGTTGTGCTTAGTCTGACACGTCCTGTACCAATGCTGGAATGTTCTTCCTGACTCGGAGACCCATCCTGGTAAGCCGGGAGGATGAGTGATGAACTGTTCTCACAGAGCCCAGAAGGCTCAGGAGGCTTTTGCCCACCAGTCTTTAGAGCTGTTCTCCAGAGTGCAGATGATCTGATCCTCCTTGGGCACATCCGTGCCCTGAGGTGCTGCCTCGGCCGGCGCGTGTGTTGTGACCCGTACAGGAGGTATTTACAGACAGATGTTTTGACACAGCCCAGCTTTTTCTTCAAGCTTAAGGGGAGCAAAATGCACAAAACAGAACTTTATCAGCTACTGAAGTGTTACTTCATTTGAAGTTAGGAGAGATTTTGTTATTACTCATCTCTACCATTTTTCTTATACCAAGGAAACAGAACAGCACCTCATACAACAGTAGCCAAGGCAGTCTGAATAAAAACAACCCTTGCCTCATACAGTTGTTACCATAAAACATGCAGATGATTTAAGTTGCATTTTCATCCTCCCTCCTAAGTATTGTACATTTGTTAGCCTTTTAAATCCTTTCTAAATCTCAAGTGACAAAGCTAAACAGAATGCCCATGGTCAGAGCACTCAGTAACCTGAACTAGTGATCCTGAGTTTTAAAAGAATGGCTTAGACCACTGTGTTTCACTACACTATACCAAAATACATCATCTTAAAATACAGTATTAGACTCAGAAATCCCACACCCCTGCAAAACTACCTGCATCCTTGAGCCTCCACATGGTGTAACCGGTTGCTTTTCAACAACTTGTTACGCAGAAAATAAGCTTCTGGTTTAAATTTGTTGTTTTTGCACCAGAGAATAGCTTTTCTGAGTGCCTCTGACAGCTCCCCAAAGGATGCAGCTGTTTGGACCATCTGTACAAGAGATCCAGCGTGCTGTGATTTTGCCATCCGAGATGGAAGTGGTGATGACTTTGCTTTAAGAGATGTTGATGCAATGCTTAGACCCTGAAACAAACAGTAGCAGAATAGTGTTTTAAAAAGATAATGTGTCAGATCCTTTCTGCTGGAAGGGAGCAGAACACAGGGATTTTTGTGAGAACATTCCTTATTTTCTAAAGAGAAAAGGGAAGAGCAGTCTTGTTTTGTGAAATACAAGAAGAGGCAGATATTTAGAATTTGTGTTCCTGTCTGCTACTGACTTGCTCTCTGGTCATTTCACTTGACAAACCAAGAAATGCCCAAATTCCTAAGCAGAAATAAGTAGTGATTGATTTTCTGTGCAAAGCTTCCACACTAACCTGAGCTGTTAGACAACCAAAAATAAGGCAGGGAAAAGGGATGTTTTCAATCAGGGATATCGTGTTTCAAGTATTAGAGTCTTTAAAATAATAGTAAAAAAAAAAACCCTATTGTGTAAAAAAAATCCAAACCACCAATCTAAATGTAAAACAATACCATACAAACCTCCTGTGTTGGATGTCTGGCTGGCCTAAGCAAGCTCTTCATATCAAACCCTGGGTGCTTCCCTACAGAGAGAGAGGAGAGTTCCCATTACAATACTGAGATAGTTTTATGTCTTTGCACAGAGATGCCACAGAGCTCTCCACAGGCTCACACCTGTACTCAGCATTCCCAGGCAAACTCAAGGGGAATACACTCATTGTGCATTGCAGCTGGCAAGGAAAGAAGAGCATGCAGAGGTTTACAGATGGCTGCAAAGGAGAACTTAAAGGGTAAAAGCTTCACACAAACATATGGATAGCTGCAATCACTGGCCGTAGCCCTGACTGCAGAGGAAGATTTGGGCACAGTTCAGAACCAGCAAGCACAGGATACTTGCATCCTGTACCTACTTGCATCCTGTACCTACAGTCTTACCTACTCCTGTATGGACTGCAGACAGTGCCCATAGCTTCTCAGCTATGCAAAAGTAAGAAAGTACAAATAACTATTTTCAGGACCTGTATACTGCACTCATTACCTGCTTCTCTCCAGGCTGTATCATGTTTAAAAGAAACCCCCCCAAAAACCACAATACTGACATTACCAACAGCTTTACAAAGGCAAGGGCACATGCAGCATTCTCTTCTTCCAAGGACAGGGAGTTTGTACTAGAACCACACTGTGGGTAGTAGAAGTGCTTGGTGCTGATGGACAGAAGTTGCAGTCAGTCTCTGAGGTGTCAGAAACCACTACACTGGCACAAGGCTTTACCTCTCCTGGCTGTGGGCACCACAACTGTCTCTCCAATGTCCATGGCACACAGGATGGTACGGTTTTTCCTGGCACTTGTACAGGTCTCGGATTTTCTCTCTTTCCCGACCTTTGATACTGTCTCTGGCACTGGTGGGAAGAGCTTCTTCATCCAGCTGGCGGATTTTTTTGTTTTAAGCATTTGAGCCTTTTGCTTCTTTGCCTCAGAAGGTATGTTAACTCCAAGGAAGTCACTGATATCAGAAGGGAAGGTAAACCCCTTGATATAAGGGGTCTGTTGGGTCTCAGACACCAGATGAAGCGTTGTCGACAAGGCACCGTACAAGGACGTGAGGGTCTGCAACACACACCTGTACTGAATCCTGAAGACAGAAGACACAAAGGAATGGAGTCTCCTCCAGCAAAACATGTTGCCCACTGAACAACTACCTTCAGCTCAGCTGTCCTTTCGCCTCTTTTCTCTCCTTATACTGCACCATCCTGCCTTCCTTAAGTGTGAGCTTTAAGGAACTCTTCCAGATCAGAATGCAGGAGTGACTTAACTTAACTTAATCAGGTAAATTCCTGATCAGGAGCCCCTCTGCTTCCCTGGAGTTTTGCTGAGTGCCACACTTGAGACCCATCAGGTTCTTGGGTCACGTCCAAGGTGCCATGAGGTCTTCCCACAAAAGCACCCTGCACTGACTCAGGCCTGATGCCACAATTGCCTGCTCTGCTTCCTGGAGTTACAAGATTTCTTGTGCCAAAGACAGTTGTTCTAACAATGTTGTTACTCCTTCAGCTACAGACAGCAGTTATTCTCACACACTGAGAGAGACCAGAACACCAATTTCCCTGGAAAATTCAGCAGTATAACAGAACACGTTTATCCCAACCTTTTGATTTCAGCATGAGGCAGGACTTATTCTTTGCTGCACAGAGTACCAGGTGTGTGTGCGGCAGGCTGACACTAACACTGATTTCATTAGAGCTTCATACAGTTTGCTAAGATCCAAGAAAAAGCCTTCCATAGGAGCGTCTAAGAAGTCTTTCCATTTGTACAACTCTGCAAGTACTAAAATCAAGTCCAAAGGCATGGAGGGACCCTCCCTTCTCCTACTCCCATCTGAATAAAACTCCCTTAACAGCAAGGCCTAATTACAAGCCCTTCTCCCTGACAGGCACATCAAACAGACAGACACAAACAAGACAGACTTTTGAACACACAAACCAGAGCCGGCTCAGGAGCCCCGAAGCCAGAGTATTCAGGAGTATGAATTCCTTGGAGCAGAGGTGTTTAACGGACAAGCTGAAGATTACAGCAGTTAAGGTTAAAAAAATAAACAGCATGTAATGAGACTTGCTGAACACACCAGAGACAATTCATTAGGTGATATCCTGGAGTAATCTGGGAGGTGAGTATCCAAACTTTGGATTGCTCAAGGCCAGAACAGCTGCCAGCCAAACAGCCTGAGGTTCCTACATAATAACTTGAAAAGGTGTTTGGCTACCCAAGAAACTTCAAGTTGCACATATGAATCACACAGTTGAGTCCATCAGCAATATAGGGCCCACACAAGACCTAGTTTTGGTCTCATGAGGTGCTACTGGTGAACTCTAACAATGTTTTTGTGATGAAAAAAGGATACAGAAAAGCTTTACAGCAACAATCCAGCAGACGTAGTATGAGCTTGCAGCCTCCCAAAACCTTCAAAGCCACTGTTTCCAGGACAGGCTGGCTGGGAACCAAGCACTCTTCATGGGCTTTGGATGCATTTTTCCTGTTGATACAGGGATGAAGAGTTGGTTATGATCTAGCATCCTCTTCCTTTAGCTCTGCAGATTGAGTTAATGGATAGTACAAGATATGGGATCATGACACTTACTTGGGAATCAGTTCTACCAGGGTTTCCAGGCAGTCCACCAGATTCATTTTCCATAGGCGCTTCAAACATTGCTCTACCTAGGAGAAAAGAAAACTCCTTTGACTGGTATTTTGAGAGACTGAGTGCCCTGGTCTAAGAACTGTCATTATATTAAATGACACCTTCTCCTTATCAGTTTAACAGCCCACACTGCAGGTTTGTGTGATGGGATGTTCTGGGGCATCTCTATATCTGCACTATGATGAAAAACATCCCTTCATCACTCTACTGTAAATACAGAATTAAGTGAAGGACTGGAGTAGGTCATGTTTAATTGGTGCTGCATGATTTTCCTGCTGTATACAAAGGCCTTTACTACTGGATGTCAAGAAAGAAAACACTTAAACAAATCAAGAAGGTAAGGACCATTCCTGCTTCATTTCAAAACAGTTATTTGAAGATGCTGACAACCTCTTTCGTGGAAAACTGGCAAGGTGTTCACTTCTCATCTTGAAACAGAAAGTATCTAATAAGTAGAATAGGGTTATTATTCCTCCCTCCCATTGTTATAATTAGTTGAGAATGATTAGTCCCTGTATTACTAATGTATTCAAAGACATCGAATTGTACCTTCTTCAGGTCTCACCGTGAGTATCAGAGAAAAGGGCTGGAAAATGGAAATTGCACTTGCTGCACAGGGCCAAGAAACCCACTGGGCTCAACCATGAGAAAACAAAAATGCAGCGGCTCCCAAACCTTTTTTTTGCACGATGCTCCGGGTGCCAAGTGCTACTCCAAAGGCTTTTCGGGGAGTGGTGAGTGGGGGCCGGGAATACCCAGGTGCCGGGTCCTTGCCGCCCAAGAGGGGCTGGGGCTCACCTGCTGCAGGGCCAGGTATGGCCGGTGCCGGAGCAGCCGGCTGTGGTACACGTAGAGCACGGAGTGCAGGACGCGTCCCTCGGCGGCCAGGCCCGGCCCCGACAGCCGCTTCCCGGCGATGTCGCACCGCCGCCGCAGCACCGACAGACACCTCACTGCGGACGAGACCCGGGCACCGCCTCAGCGCCGGGCGCCCCTCAGCGCCCGCCGCCGCTCCGGCCGCTCCTCCGGCTCCCACCGACCGACCACCCACCACAAACACCCGGGAGCGGCTCCAAACACCCCCCACCCCCCTCGGCACCGCGCCGGGACCTGCGGGGTGCTCGGCCGCCAGCGGCACCGTGCCGCTGTTGGCGGGCCAGGGCACGTCCAGCCGGTTCCACGGCGCCTCCCGCCCGTCCCACGCCGCCCTGGGCGCCGCCATCTTCCCGCTGCGCACGGCGAGCCCCGGCGTGGGCGGCACCATCCGCGAGCGCCGGCGGGGAGAGTCGCGGGTCGGACCAAGTCACCCCGCGGGGGTGCGTCATGGTCCCAAGTGCCGTAAGCGAGAGGGGAAATAACTATAAATTATGAGTGTTATTCACACTTTCTGAACCTCGCAATTCTCCATTGTGTGCCTCGAGAGCTGTGGCCCTTGGGAGCCGGCGCAGCAGCAGCTGAGCTGCTCCGTGAGGCGGTGCAGGGATGTTCCTGGGGGTGACCGCAGTCCCCAGCCCTGCAGCTGTGCTCTCCCATGTCACACGCAACCCTCAAAGGGCTGAAAAAGCTGCGTGATCGACACCAGGAGCAATTCATATCCGGACTAGAGGACATAGTCTTAAGATGCACCAGGGAAGGTTCAGGTTGGACATCATGAAGAATTTCTTCACAGAAATGATGCTCGGACATTGGAATGGACTGCCCGGGGAGGTGACGGAGTCACCGTCCTTGGGGGTGTTTAAGGAAAGGGCGGACGTGGCATCAGTGCCAGGGTGTAGCTGACACTGGTGTTCCATCACAAGTCGGACCCAATGATCTCAGAGGTCTTTTCCCACCCAACTGATCCTGTGATTCTGGGATATCTGCGTTCTGAGCAAGGAAGGGCCTTGCTGCCCACGCTCCCAAGTACCCGCCCCGCCATCCCGACCGCTCCATGCTCACCCCGCGCTGTTGGAATTTGCTATGGCAGGGGGCCACTGCAGGTGCGCCATGGAGTTGATTCGTGTAATTTATTAGCGTTGTTGGAATAGTTTCCTATCAAAATAATTTTTGTGGTGTTCTCAGTTCTCCTCCCTCAAGTACAAAACATTTCCTGCCTCTTTCCCTCCCTGCCTGAAGCTGAATGTACTCTTCCTACTTGCAAACATTGGTGTGATTAATGTATTTGTTAGAAACAAAGCAGTTAAATTGAGCACAATTTTTGAACACTCTTACCTTCTCTTGTTTCCATTTTGTTTTACACTTACTCTATTCTTTTAAGAAATCTCATATAAATACAGATACACTCATGTCCCTTTAAAAAGAGCAAAAATTGGCATTAATGGTTGCACCTGTAGGAAAGAGAGATAAGAGCAAACCAGGAGGTAGAACTGATAAAAAGCTGCTGTGAGCACTTGCCCAGCCTAGAAGAAGGAACTATGAGTGCTCTTTAAGCTCCCTAGGCTAAGAATAGAGGTTAGAGGTGAAAGGAAAATGGAGCCTCTGGGGTGTGAGCGGAGGATCACGAAGGTCTCTTTAGCTGACCTTCTGAGGTGTTTTGAGCATCCTATAAGTGAGGAGCAAGCCTGGGCTCTCTGCTTTCAGTGCTGCAGAAAAATAGAGCAGTTGGCCCAGGGGCTGTGCCCACCACTCCATTCTGTGTTCATAAAAAGTACTGGGAGCATCTTTATCCATGCTGATGGCACTGCTTCCTTCAAGGTCTACCACAAGTCTGGTAAGAGCATAGGATGCCAAGGGTTGTTCCCATTAAGGCTGAAATGTTAGGACAAAGCAGGGGGAAAATTCTTTTCTCCCGCTTTTTTTTGCTTTTCTTTCCCCCTCTCTTTTCTGTGTGTGCTGTCATGAAACCATTCTCCTGCCCATACTTCATTTCAGAGGACTGTAGATGAGCAATAATACAGATGCATGACCTACTAATTTCTCCAGTAATGCTCTATTGAGTAATTTGGTTCTAGGGAATAGCTGTGATGAAAGCCTTCTACCACTTATGTTATTTGAAATAAATAGTCTGAGGCTTTGTTATATGTACTGCTCTGTTCATCTTCCAGTGTATGGTTCCTTTGTTATGGTAACTCTCACAGCAGATTTATGATTGGTACTTTCCCTTTTTTTTGGTCACTGTGTAGCCAGCACGTCGTAATAACTCTGTATTTTGTAGGGCTGGGTTGGGTTGCAGCAGAGGTCAGTGCTAGGCAAACTCTTCAGGGAGTAGAGTGAGTAGTAAAGAATAAAGATTAAGATCTTGTGCCTCCCTGGAGGTTGGATATCAATTATCAAACACCAAAATGCAGCTGCTGTTACTTTGGGCTAATGCTCACAATAATATGAGTCTCCTGTGTTGTTTTCTAGGACTCCCCAAATTCAGGCCTACTTTGCCCAGATGGGGCTGACTTTAGTCAGAGGGAGTTAGCTACCTTATTAAAAACAAAGCTTCCTGTTCCCCTCTCTTGAAAAGGGTTCTAAAAGCTTTGTATCATTGCCTGTACAACTATCTTTCTTCCCCTGACCCTCATTTTTCCTTTTCAGATGTTGGCAGCATTCAGCAGTCAGAGGACAAGGTAAGCCTGTGTCTTTACCTTCACTGTGTGTGCAGATACAATCCTAGAATCCTACAATCCTTGTAGTGGAAGGCCTGCTCAGGAGATGCAGATGTCTTGGGAAACTATTAAGGTGCTTGAATTTTCTGTGCCCTGGGAGAGTGACTCCCCTGGAACGTGGAAAAGGAAACAAAATATTTGAACTGAACTCAAGTAAGACAATGGGACTGGGAAACAATGTGTGCAGATACTGTCTACTGTGGCAGAGGCCACAGTCTTCTTGTCTTAATAACAGATATTATAGGGGTGCCAGTTAAGGCCATGTACAAACTTTAAACCAGCTTAAATGGGGATTATTTCTCATTCTGAGAGATGTGCTCAGTCCTCAGGAGTGGAGGAGGGCACACACATGGCTGGAAAGTAAGACCTGTGATGTTCTCCACAATGCTTTGTGCTGCATTGCTTCCTTGGTGTCCGTCTGCAGCTGTTGGAGTGCCTGGGAGTGGTGATCTATGAAGCCCTGGACTGGGGAATCGACAGCCAAGTGGAGCGAGAACTGAGCGACCCTTTGGAGAAGCTGCTGTGCCTTATGTTGAAACTGGATGATGAGACAACAAAACCACCTGTCACCCTGCAGGATGTTATCAAGGTTTCCTTCTTCCCCCTTAGTAAATACAGCAGCTTTAGAGGAGTTTATGGAACGGTGCTGTTGACCAAGAGGCAAGACCATTTCTGGGAAAAAGCTGGGTGGGCTGCTGGAGGACAGAGAGGGAGCATTGGCTTTGCCATCAGAGGGAAAAGGCAAAACTATTAAAGATGTTTGCCTATGGAAGAGAATTAAGAAGGAAGACTGATTATGGCTCTCCCACAGCCGTGTCTACAAAGTCCTTCTGTACACAGTGTCCAAATTCAATACCTAGAACATTATGGACTCCCTTTCCATGGAATTTGGCTTCTGCAAAGGCTGGGATTTGAATGTCTCAAGTCAAACAGATATTTTTCTCTCAGCCATAATTTAAAGGTATGGGAAACTTCCCATCCCTCTGTCTGATCAGGACAGGGAAAAAGAACAGGGCAAATGACTCCATCTGCTGTAAATTGTTGTTCTTTGAACTGGAGGCTTCCCCTTTCAGGTGCTTGTTTCAAAGCACACCTTATGGAAAACAAGATATAAAAATCACACGTCTACTTCCATTATTGTACATAAAAGATGAAACATCTTTCTTTGTTCCTCTGTATCTGCAATAGGAAAAAAATGTAAAGAGGCAGCGAAGATGCCAGGAGAGAACAAAAAAATTTAAACCATGGATTGAGGAAACAGAATCTTGCTTTATTCCCTCCTACCATGCTTTTTGTTTTTGGTTTGGGTTTTTTTTTTTTAATTTCAAGATCTTTTTTTAAATAGCTGCACATCTTTCAGGCCTGTGAGGAGCACCTGTCCAGGCCTTCTGAGGCTACCAGCCATTATGAAATGACCTGTAGAAGTCTGTTTACTGAATATATGGAGCTTCAGAAGCTTGTGACCATCATCCAGACCTCCAAAGAGGTATGTTTAGTATTACCCATTAGCTGCTATTCCCTCTACCTTCACACACTCACCAGGTTCTAAGGTAACCTTCTCATTGCACTAGAAATGGAGCACCTGGATGAAGTCCTGTTTCACAATGTGAATAGCTGCTGTCTCTGGACCATTTTTATTTATTGTAGCATTTGAAAGTTTAGGTGTTTGGAGCTTCTAGGCTTTTCAGATAAATATGAGTAATTTATGCTGGATAGATAGGAAATCACTGAAGAGTAGGAAGTGATGACCTCATGTGCTTGCTTTTCTCAGAGACTGAGAAAAATGGATGTGGAAGATTGGGTGGAAAATCCCATTCAAAAGAAGAAACCCCATGGTGTAAGAGATATATTTTCTTTATTATGGGGGACTGGGATTTTTTTGGTCAGTGTTGGCTCTCTGAGGCTTTCCATTGATTCTTCTATGAAAAATAGAGCTTGAACACAAATTAAACTGCTTAGGTTGTTCAGGAGCCTGAGTAGTTAAAGACTTGTTTGCAAAACAAGCTGGGGAGTGAACTTGAAGTTAAACTATTTCCTATGTCAACCTCACGTGGACTTCTGTTCTACCCAAAGATTGTCTTTGTGGTCCAACTTAAACCACTTCTAAAAATGAAGTTGGAGGCAGTCTTTGGAGAAAATGCCCACAAGTAGTTACACAGGCTGTTTCTTCCCACAAATGAGCCCCAAATTCCAGCTCTTGGCAGGGACCAACACCTGCCAAAAGCAATCTGTTCCTTTCTCATGGCTGGACTGAAAACTTCCAGAAAACTCTTCTGTTGTTGGTAGTTCTGGGGTGGACTAGTTCACTCTTATTATGTGGGATCTCTGGTCAGGACTGGCAGGGACTGAAGGCCAGTAGCACTGTCCATCTTTGTGGTTGTGCAGCTCCAGCAGCTCAAAGAAAGAAGTGAAGGAGGGTGAGGAGATACCACTCTTACCTTCTGTGCACTGCCTTTCTTGTGCCTCCATTTGCCTTCTGTGCTTCCATAGATGTTGGACTGTGTGTTTGCGGCAGGGAAGGCAACTTACTGTGCTTTTTTTCAAGGCCCTGCACAGTCAGGGCTCAATCAGGAACAAATAGCTCTTCAGGCTGGAGCTCTGCCCAGCATAAACAAATGCTCTGTAGTCTGGAGTCTGTGGAGACAAACAGCAAGCCCCGAGAGACTTGTGGACTCGCTCCCTTTGTCTAAATAGCACTTGCTTTGAAGCGTGCTCAAACTATTCGTATGAAAATGTTTGTGAAATGTGTGTTTGGGCATATTCTCAATTTTGTGATCTATTAAAATAAACTGGCAAGCTATCTCAAACCACAAACTCATCAACTGCTATAGCTCTTCCCTGCAGGGAATACATGAATAAATACATGGCCTTTGCCGTGTGGCCTGAAGGCCAGTGTATTTGGCCTCTGCTCCTTCAGGAGGCATGGATTCCAAAAGCTGGATGTCTGTTGCAAATCCTCTGCCTCAAGTTTCCAAGTCCCTAAGCACCAGTTGATTGCATTGCTCTGACCATCTCTGGAGTTTAAAATAACCAGGATGCCAGTTTTTCTGGGATCCCACAGGTTGGAGCTGATGTCTTGAGCGGTGCTAAGCAGGTAAGGTGCTCTATGGACCACACTTTTTCATGTCAACTGATACAAACCAGATCTTCTGAAATGCAAACCACAGCCTGAGAGCATGCAGTGTTGTACAGCTTCAGCAGAGCTTATCTGCACGTCCCAAGTTGATGTTCACCTTGAAATCTAAGCAGTGAGACCTGTTAGAAACACAGCTGTCTTAGCACTCACCTGCTGAACTCAAGGTAATGGGTTCAGAGTGTTGTAGCATTTTGTCTTGTGCTGCATAGGTTGTGGAAAGTTTAGGTGGCTTTTGACAATACATGGGATGGCAAAAATAGAATAATTGCAGTGATCCAGTCAGTAGAGAAATAAAACCATGAGTGATAATGATGTCACCAACATCTGAAAAATGTTTTGGGTGTGTAAGTTGCTCTGAAATGCTCAGCTGAAGGCAATTCTTGTCCCCATACAAATGTGGCAATATTACAGTACAGAAGTCTCTCTTCAGGTCATGTCTCTCAGTCAAGTTCAGTCACCATGTGAAATACAGCTCTAAAGTGCAAATGTCTTGAGATAAACTATTTCAAAAGTCTCTAGTACTGATGAGTTTGCCCAAAGACTTTTGTGTGCTCTCCCACACAATATTAACTGTAACCTAGGAGGTATGGCAACTGTTTGGTCATTCTTTGAGAATTCTAGTTTTCTGGAGTTGAAGTATGACTACCAAATTCAGGCTAAAACAATCCAACAAAAATATCTGTCTTCTTGAAGGCAGCCATCAGTCAGAGCTTGCATAAGACTCTTCTGGTATTATACCAAGATATCTGAAGGGATAAATAGAGAGAAGATGCTTCATGCTGTAAGTAGAAAAGAGAGAGAAGCCTAAGTCAGATACTCTGTTCTGAGGCAGTTTTCTAAAATGTTTTGCTTCCCTTTCACTGTTTATAATACAATGACTTGTTCTTACCCAATTTGCCACTGGGATTCAGATAAGCTGTTGATTTAGCACTTCCCTTACAATGTTGTCTAAACATGCTATTGAGTTGATTACTTTTTTGCCCGTCTTTAACTTTTGTTGGGTTATACTGCATGTCTGAACATCCTCAGATACTAGTATAGAAACAGGATGAGCAGATGTCAGGGTTTTTAGCTTGTGTCTCTAGGCTGAGACTGCTAACCTATGCTGCTGTTAAGTATGAGATCCCTTGTCTACTTGTCTTTCTTTTTTGTTTCTGGACATTTCAACTCTTGGTTTTCTGAAAATTTGGAGGATTCTAATGGTAAGATTTGGGATTTCATTTTCAGTGTTTCCTAGGATCCAGTAGTATGAAAACACTCTTGCACCTGGAGCACTTGCAGAAAGAAAATGGGTCTATTTACCTGGCAGCAAAAGCTGTATTTTGCTGAAGTACATCCATAAAGTTAATGACAAATTTGGGGAATAAGCCTGGTGAGCCAGCTACAAGTTTCCTTGTTGTAAATTAACTTCTGGAAAGAAAAGCAATTCTCTGCTTTGGTACTGCACCCTGATCTGGAAGTGAGTAGAAGGGCATGTTACGGACACAATTCCGTGTTTCTGAATGACTTCAGCTGCTAAGTGTGCCCTGTTACATGGAGGGAGGGGATGCTGCTCTGTGAGTTCCAGCCAGCTGCTGACTTGTGCCTGGCTGGTTTCTCCAAGATGTCCCCGTGGCCTGATGTCATCTGTGAGCTGCAGGCGGGCGTGAGGCTGCGCAAGGCCGCTGAGCGACCGCGGCGTCGAGTGTCCCTAAAGGAACAGATTCGGTCTCCCTATGAGATCCTTCTGGACGACATTCAGCACAAGAGGTACACCCTGAGGAAGGTGAGTGACTGGGGTCAACAGGCAACTTTGGAAACATGGCTCTACTTTGTTTCTGAGCAGTATGTGTTGACACCTCTTCTGCAAAGGCGTGTCTTTTCCAAAGGTACATCGAAGCCCAGAAGTGTCTGGGGCTCCTTCTCAGCTGCAGCTCAACATTAGATCACCCTCTTTGTCCACCCAAGTACTTAATTTCCAGTAACTTTTTAAGTCAGGAGTAGTCATAGTTTGATGAATCAGCATAGTAAACCTCTTCTCCTTCCTGGGTCAACCACTCGCTTCTCTGCTGCAGTTATTCTGCCCTGCACACAACAGTTTCATGGAAGACACTCTTGCTTCCTTGTGCTTTCCACCTTGGACATTTGTGTCCTTCCAGGCTCCTTGAGCTGAGCTGTCCCTGGCATCTTTTACTTGCTGCTTTGCCTTCCCAGATGCTGTGGTGTGTATGCAAGTGCAAAAGCACTTTAGAGACAGTTCTCTGCTCAGCCTCAGCCAGAAGCCTCTGGGCAGTGCACTCAGCTGCTGCAGGAATTTAGTCAGGGTAAAAAATGTTCAGCCCCTCACAGGGAGGGGCAGAGACTTCCACCTTCACCACTTGGTTGGTGAAGGATGACCATATACAAAAATGTCTGGGGTGTCTCTAAAGGCTTATGATGCTCTTTGCTTGCTGCAGCTTGAGCTGGTAATGATGAGCAGATCTAAAACATTGGCACAAGGCCTTGTGGCATTGGCATGCTCTGCAAAAGATGTCTTGGCAGAAGATGAGACACAACTCTTCTTGTAATAAAGAGAGGTATTACAAAAAGTGAAAACTTTGCATACTGCACTAGACACCAGCTTTTTTTCCTCTTTGTTGCTGCTGCTAGAGTGTAGCAGGTTTAAAAGCTTCAGCTAAACCATGCACCTCTATAAAATCCCAGCTCTTGCTTGGCTTGACTGTGGCTCCAGCCTCCAGGTAATGCTCTGTCATGTGTTTGGAGATGGTATCTTGATGGATATGTAAATTAATAGTATTGGTAAGGAGACAGTGCATCATAACTAACTCGTATTCCTTGCAATGTACTGTGTATCAATGTACTGTGCAGTACAGAACTGTAACTCAAGGTGGCAGGATGATCTGGCTCTTGGGGGTTTTTTGTTGGATTTTTTTTTCCTTTCCCTTTTTTCTTTTTTCTTTGGTCCACGAGAAGCACAAACATGTTTGAAGAGTAGTAGACAGAAATGCTGAAAGAAAACAGAGTGCTACTGCTCAGGTCTTTGTGAAGGCTCTTAAACTAGGATTTCCCCATCTGCAAAGCTATTTTAAAGCTTCTCTAGCAAACAGTGGTCTAATTTGCAAATGAATGAAAGCACAGCTAGTGTGGGGAGCCGTAGTGTTGTTCTACCTGCACTCCCACGTGTCCTGAAGTTGTGCACACAAGTGAAAGTAAATGGCATAGCCTCAAAATACGAATAAGTGAACAAGGCAGCTGAAGACGTGCATGTGCAATTGACTTTTTTGTCAGTTCTCCCCTATGCTGCAAGCACAGGGCTTGATGCTTCATATGAATATCTACCCTGCAGTTCTATCTTGCTATTATTCCTAGTTCATGTCGGGCTGTAAGCCAGTCTCTGGGACTCTGGTTTAGGCATACAGCTGCAACAGTTCTTGTCACAGTCTTGTTAACCCGTTCAATTGTCCTCCTCCCTGGAGCCAAGATTTTACTGATTAATATGATATCACCATGGTGCTTTTGGGATCACCCCTGGCATTAATATCCAAGTGCAGTGCTTTCTAGCTGCTTCTCAGAGCACTTCATGAGCTGTTGGGGCTAGAAGGGTTTGTGCTCCTTGTGCAAGCCTCCACGGGCAGTGCAGTACTTCTCATTGCCTCTGCTTTGCCACAGGCAAATCCTTCCCTACCAAAACCCCAAATAAGGAAACGTCATTATTTTACACTTCCTAACTCCTTGTTTTGGCGGGGGGTGTTGTTTGTTTGTTTTGTGGGGGAATTGTGGTTTTTTGAGGTGGGTTTTGGTTTGTTTGGGGGGAGGTTGTTTGTTTGTTTGGGGGGAGTTTGTTTGTTTGGGAGTTTTTTGTTTTGTTCTTTAATGCCTTCCCCATCTCCCCTGTTCCCAAATCCTGACTTGTGTCATTGACTGTGCCACTGAATGGCAGAGTGTACAAGGAGCACAGATGTCGTAAGCATCAGTTCTGCTCTTTCAGGTGACCCTCCAGCAAAAGCACAGGGCCCCCAAAGTTGACGTAGCTGCCCTTGAGCCTCATCTAAAGCAGGTAGGTGACCTGGTGCTGTATCTGATGGTAGCAAAACAAGGTAATTCTGGAGGTAACAGGACATTTTGAAGGAATATAAAGCAAATACCTTAGTTACTGGTTTGTATTTGGGAGAGGGCTATATTAACCATACTTAACTTTTGATTAGACTCTCCTGCCAAACATGGTGCTAGAAAAATGGGAGTTGACATCTTTGTAGAAGAAAGGTGATCTTCCTACTTCTTCCACTGCTTCTTCAGTTTGCAACATTTTGGGGTCTTGGAAGAGCTCCTGGAGTTCTTGATTTCAAATTTGAGAGTCACTAAAGTATTTTACTCTGCATAGTGCTGAAGGCTGTCTCATGTGCAGGGCCCAGGGCCCTCTTGGGTGACAGGCACTTGTAAAACAGTGCCATTGCTGATGCAGTTGTTTTGTCACCACTGGTCCACTTGCTCTGTCCAATGGCTTTTTGTGGTGCTGTGCTTTGTCTGCAGATGTTGAAGGTGAAGCTGAAGCAGTGTGTGCCACAGGAGCCCGGGTGGCATGAACAGCTCATGGCAGAAATAAAACAACCACCAAAGCTTTGGGCAGCAGCACAGGAAAAGAGGAGCAGGCCCAAAGGTACCTGCTACAGAGTGACCTGGCAAGCAAGCAAGTGAAGTCAGCATTGGCTAAAAATAATAGATAGCCTTGGAAATGCAAGCCCACCTATCTTTTCAATGACATTTGTAATGTAAGGAGCGGGGAGGAACAAAAATTTTGTGTGATAGAGGTTGTATGGCATAAAAATAGTTATTCCTAAAAAATCTGTTTGTGGATTATCAGGACTCAAAAGATATTTCAACTTGCCCTTCTTCTTATGGATGTTGAAATTTGTCTGTCCACTAAGTGTGATTACAGGATTTTGACCATCACCTAATAATAAAAGATTATGTAACTACCAGGACAAAGCCTAGGTAAATCTCAAATTCCAACATGTGGGTATCAAATGTGTAATTTTCTTGTCCCAGCTCTATCTCATTTAGTCTGTGAGTGTGGGGTTTTTTGTTCTCCCTCTCCCCTGCAGAAATGTTTGTGGCATCAAAAGCTACCTTGAACTCTCCAGGTGACAATCTCTTACATCTCCAAGATGCCAGTACTGAGTTGAAAACTGCCAACACTAAAACACAGCAGCTGGGAGCAGGAGCTCAGGTAAGGAACTCTAGGTGAAAGGACTATGGAGAGGCATGCATACTTCAGGAATTAGAGCAGCAAGCATATACATAGCCTGGAAGGGCAGGAACAAATGCTGGTGCAGGAAATCTTGTCTCAAAAGTGAACAAATGTGCTGCTACTGGGTTCACTGAAGTCCCTTCCTCTACAGAAGCTCGTTTCATCTTCAAACGCTTCTGTTTGTGGCATGACTGCAGCCTGTAGGTACTGATCTCCTCTCTGACCAGTGACAGCATCCAGGGGAATGGCCTGAAGCTGACTCAGGGGACGTTTAAGTTAGTTATTAGGAAAAGGTTTTTTCACCTGCAGGGTGGTTGGGCACTGGAACTGTCTTCTCAGCAAAGTGGTCACAGCACCAAGCCTGACAGAACTCAAGAGGCATTTGAAGGATGCTCTCAGACACATGGTGTGACTTTTGGGGTGGTCCTGTGCAGGGGCAGGCATTGAACTTTGGTGATCCTTGTGGGTCCCAACTCAGGATATTCTGTGTTCCTACAGAACTGAAGTCTGCTCTGGTCCCTTAAAACCGGATCCTGCAGAAGTTATAACAGCATAGGAGTCTGGCCAATATGGACCAGAATATTCCCACTCTTCACCCTAATGAAGCCTCTGGCTTACTTTGATTTGATTTGACATACTTTGATTTCATGTGGTATGTGAGCTCACAGAACGACAACTTAATGATGTATTTTGAGGAAGGAACTTGATGGGTGAATTCCCACTTGTCTGTCTGTGGAGTTATTTTGGGAGCACTGTTCTTCAGTAAACCACAACACACAGTCTTTGGGTTCTTTAATTCCTGGCTCTGTCATGAAAAGCTTGACTGCTTGGTTCTGGGATTCAGTCTGAGCATATTCTGAAATTCTGTGGAACAGAACTTAAGCCCTAACACATCATGTCTAGCACAGATGCTCTGGCATACAAAGAGGAATCTGTTTTCTGTAAATATTTCTGCATGAAATGCAGTTGTCTAACTGAGGAAAACAGACATGAATTATAAAAGCAGAAAATCTTAGCTATATTTGCCCCAGTCTGAGCTACTTGTAGGAATTTTTAGCATTTGAGAACCCTGTGGTTGATGTATTACTGCTAAACTAGAAGGACTTTCATATGGAGACTGATATAATCAAATTTGTTTTCTGCTTTTCTAGGCAAGGTAGAAACAAAGCTGTTGAGATAAAGCATTGGGTTTGAGTTGAGTTCCTGAGTTGGGTTAGTCAGTCTCTTGAACCATTCTCCAGTGTTGCTACATGTGAGCTGGAGTCAAGAAAATGGTTTCAATGCATTCCATGGGTTGTTTGGGGGAGCATTTTGCAAAGTTGGTTCCTGAACAGATGAAACTTCAGTACTGGTATCCACTGTTGGACTTGGGCAAGAGAGAGAACAGGTGAATTGGAAACTTCACTAACTTGGCTGGAATTTCCTAGCTGTGGAGTGCAGGGGGAATTAACTTTATATTACCAGAAGAAATAGAAAGTTTTTAAATATACTCCATTGCTTTTTCTCTCTGCTCCCCTTCTGGCTGAGCCTTGAACATTTCTGATGAGTCGTGGGTATCCTGGGTTTTGTTAGTACTTCTGATGAAGTGGCCTTGGTGTCTCTTACCTGCAGATTATGAACATCCTGTCCTCTGGTCTACAGGAAACCACTCCCAAGCTGCCTGCCAGCACCTGCCTTCCCTCCACCAGGCCATCAGGAGTATCCTGCATCGGCACAGGTCAGTGCACTCCTGGCTGCACATCTAAACCAGGTGACAGAGTACACCCAGGGGCCTGGTGGGCTCCTAAACCCTGGGGCTGGGCTCAATGTACACCTCTTTAATCACCTGAAGATACTTCACAAGAGAAGTTCCAATACTAAATAAAGAGTCTGAGCCCATAGAAAATCATTTCTCTGCAGTTGACTGAAGCTTGTGTAGCTCCTGCAGCTTCAAAACAATGATTGCATGTTCCCAAAGGCCTGACTGAAATTTGCAGTAAAAGCTAAATGGGTGGTTTAAATATTCAAGTAGAAAGTGCAGCACTTCATTTTATTAAGCTAAGTGGTGCTAATGAAGCCTCATCAGTGCCTACTGACAAGCATAATTATTGTAACCTCTGCTTTTTTTTGTGATCTGAGCAGATGGGTTGGAGGGGGAGAAATGTAAGGCTTGCTACCTTCAGAAGGCAGTGTAGTGCTCTTGAGTGTCCAGCTTTCAGGGTGCATACTTAGAAACTGACAGTGGGTCTTCTGCACCCTAAAAGGCTCTCTCTTCCTATCCAGGTCTCAGTGCAAATTGCATATCTCCCCCCATGAGTTCACCCACACCAGGAGACGTTCAGCCTAAGTGTTCCCTCAGCACTGGCCAACAGCAGCTGCCTCCTTACAGAGGAAGGTCCAAATCTTTAGAGAGAGGCCTTCAAAGCAAGGAACTTGTAAGTCCAACATGTCAGCCAGCAACCCTGGTCTGATGCATCTGGTAATGACTTGCACCTTGATCCTCATGAAGGCAGTAAGCATGCCCTGTGTTTTTTGTCTTGGGACATACGGTATTACCCATCTGAAGCTGGTATATTATTCTCTCCTTGGAGACATCTTAATAGAAGACTGGATGCTGTAGTGTCCTTGTGGTGCCTTCCCCCTTTGAATGATATGAAATAAAGTTGTTTCTCATACAAGCAGTGAAAAATACCATTACTTGAGAATGTCTATCAAGGCTTCTTCAAGCAGACTGTAATTGAGAGGGGGACTGTCCTGCTTTCTTCTTGTCCCTTCCTTCTCTCTACATAAAGTATCTTTTAAGCTGCAGTAAAAGGGCAATAAATAGTTAACAAAATGTGGGTAGCACAGCATCAGTGACTTTTAAATGTATAATATATGTAGAACTGAAGTTATCAGGCTCTGAATGATGTATTTCTCTGAGAGATACAGGGGTCTGTGTGCTACTATACAATCCTCTGAATTTTGGCCTCACCCTGTTCTGCCCTGACCAGGTGTGTTGTGCCCTTGTCTCGTTCTTTCCTTCTGCATCCCTCCTTGCTCTACCTTGGAAAGTCTCTTTGTTCAGCAGTGTGGTGGGGGATGCAGGTGTGTTGGGGATTAAAGCACAGTTATCTCTCCTGGCTGACCATGAGACCACAGCTTCCATTTGTATGAGGTCAGTAGGTCTTGGGAGAGAGAAGGACAAGTGAGTGTTGTGCTGTGGAAAGGAATTTTGTATCCAGGAGAGGCCAGAGTGACGCCTGTTCCAAAGGGTAAAATGTCTCAAAGGAATCTGCTTGAAAACTGTAACAAACACTCACCTGCCTGTAGTAGTTTCTCTGCTAGTAATGTCAAAGAGTCACCTGATACTCCCCATCACAAGCAAAATAGGGTTTTGGAAAAAAAAAATGCTCCAGATCCTTTGGGACCCAGTTTTGAGATTACCTTCCCAAATAGCTGCTTTCTTCAACTTTATCTAATGTTTAATTTCTGTCTTTCAATAGGACTGTCCATTTCCTCCCAAGTGGCCAACCATTGCTGAGCTGATTGGAACCAGATATGCAATGACGGTGCTGGAAGGGCAAGGCCTCTTCCAAGGAGGTAGTGATGGTGTCTTTCCAAGAGCAAAGGTAGGTTTCTCCTCCTTCACTTCATGTTGCCCTTGCCTTTTCAAAAGCTGGCTGGTTTCATGGCCCTCAGTGCTGAACTGCAGAGGCACCCTCTGCCTCAACTTAGCCTGCTCATAACAGCTGATCTGAGTTTGGCCTTAGGCTGGAAAAATTTTTTAGTATTTATGCAGAGATGGCTTCTACTCTTTTCTTAAGCTGTGTAAATCGCCTAGAAAGTAGCCCAGCCTCTGCTTGTTGCTTCCTGCCTGATTTCCATGCAAGGGGACATGACTGCCATGACCGCCAGTCAGCTTTGAAATTCCAAAGTAAATAGTTGGGATCTGGTACTGCTAAATAGTGAAACAAAAGCACTTGACTCAGGTTCTCACACCTGAGCTGTGCTGACTCAAACTACCTTGCCAAGTGGGCATGAAGGTGGGGGACATGGGGGGACAGGGAAGGAGCAGTATAGCTCAGGGTTGTTGGTTGGTCACATTTCTCAGTTTCTGGCTTATCCTTTAGAGGGGGTGTGGCAACCACCCCTCCAGAGCAGATGTCCTGAGTACAGGCCCTTTGCAGCACAGATGTGAGGAAGTCTGTGCTTCTTGGCTTTTGGGTCATTTTTCTGCTCTCATTTATTTAGCAGTATGGACAGAGTCAAAGGTTCTACTAGCAGAGCCATGCTACTTCCACAGGCTATCTGATGCTCCTGAGACTGAATCCTTATTTACTTCTCACCTTACTGACCCTGCTTTAACTTGCCTGCTCTATGACTATTCTAAAATGGCTTTCTTACCCACTGCTGTTTTTCTAGCTTTCTCAAGTACTTCTCAAGATAATATCACTTCTGACTGCCAGCTGTGTATGAATGTGCTCTTTTTTATAAAGTTCAAGCGACTCATCAGCTTCCTTATGACTCATTTTTTGCTTCAGGATTGAATTCAAATTTGCCCTGATTTAATCTCTTTGGGATTGCTGCAGTCTACCTCAAAGAATGTCTCTCTTCTTCCCTCTCTCTTAACTAGCTACTGTTACACTCTTGCACAATACAGCTATTGTTTGCTCAAGAGCCTTTTTTTAAACTCCTGTTGTCTGGCAGCTGCCCCAAACCTCTGCATTATAAAAACACTGGCCTACAAGTAAGAATTTTTTTGCCTTTTTAGCTTTTAATTCCTGTGCCTTTGCTATCCTTTATTGGATCTCTGTTATTGTATATGAATCTAAAGCCTTTAGAAAGTTTGTTTACGTGCTTGCTCTTTGGCAGGCAGTGGATAGTGTTGGTACAAAGATGTTTCCCATTTGCATTCAAAAATAACTTTCCTTTCCACAGATCTGTTTCAGCTGCCATAAGCAGATGTTTCTTAAGTGGCCTTACAACTGTTACCTCTGCAGCAGGTGAGCTGGTACAAAAGGACTGAATGAGGAGGGAGAAAAGAGTGAAAGAACAGTGCTGAGAATTCTCAGTATTCATTGGTTGTAGTACTGGCTAGAAACACGTTGCTGAGCCCTTTAGCTTTGCCTTACTGCACAAGACAGGCTGGAGTGTCTACAGCTGGGGAGGATGTAGAAAATCTTGTCTCTGAAGTAGTATCTCAGTTTTAACTCTTAGTATTAAGTCAGCAATAGCCAATTTTCCTGTGCCAGTATTAAAATAGCTTCTCTGAGATCACCCTCTGCTTTTTGCTCTAAAGGTTTGCTCTAACTTCAGCCAAGAGTTTGAACAGTTTCTGGGAGAGGGTCTACACCAGAATCTTCTGTTGAGGACTGAAAGAGAACTCCAGACTTTGTGACTAGGAAAGGAGCATACTTGTATCCACTTACTTGTCAGAGGTTTTCTGTTCATGGGAGAGTGAGAGGGGAACTTCTGGCTCATTAAGGCTCACTTAAATCTATTTGAAGCAGTTGTGAAGTACTGAATTGATTATAAGCAGCAAGTAAACAACCACTGGAAATTGAGCAACCGTCTGGTGGTAGTGCTGGGTGAAGTGTAGTGAGCATTTGCAGATAAAGCCTTGAAGCTATGGATGTTGACACATTTCAGATGATTTAAACTACCAGAAATAAGAAGGCTGGCAAACTGAATAGTAGAGTTCTCAGCTTGCTCACTTTGCCATCAAGTGATTCTACCACAATCATGAATTCAGACTTACTTGGGAATGTCCTCTGTAGCTGCAATGTTGGTATCTGCTGAGCTTTACTCAAATGATAATGCTGGAGACTTTTTTCTTTCAGGGTTGTCTGCTGTGATTGCTGTGTTAAGGCAAGTCTAGTCTTTACAACAGCACATGGGATTTTTACATTTTCTGCTTTCCCTCCTCCTCATCTAGTCATAAGAAGCTTTCCTTCATCCCACTGATACCTCAAATCTACCCTCTAGCTTGTTTCTGAGAAAGTAGAAGAGAGAATAGTATGAGGTGTAAAAGTAGCCAGGGTGACACAGATATCTCTTGTCATACTCAGTTAAAACCACTCTGGTTCTTCTTTCTTTCATCCTGTGTAAAGTGGTTGGGATTACACTGGGCTCTATTTATACAAGGGTCAGAAAGTTCACTGCATTAATGTCTACCTTTTAAGTGCACCAATAAATCAATTGCATGGCATGCAAATTGTCCTGCTAAGAAGGAGGATGTGTTTCCCTGAGAACTCAGGTGACTTGTGTTGTGATTCTAGATGTCCATGCCCTTCAGAACATGTGTACATCTCCCACTTCAATTCCTAAAATTTTTGAGACTCTCCAGAGAGGAAGATCCAGCTACTCAAGAGCAGAAGAGCTCAGAGTTGCTACATGAAATAGAGCACCAGCAGTATTTTGGGTAAGCTGGGACAGGGTTGTTCTATTTTCACCTTGAAAGATGTCACCAGTTACTTATGCAAAGTTACAAACATGCAGAGAGCAGTATGTAATATTGGGCTGGTCAGCTGAATGTTCTGTTGAATGACAGGTTTTAGACCATAGTTCTCTGGAAGTATTGTGGATTTTAGATGACCCAAAGGGAGGAAGTGTAAGTGGTCTGAAATGCATTTTCTGTTTTAACTGTCAGGTTTGTGACATGGATTTAGGAGTGTCCATATTAGCCCAGACATAGAAGGTTCCTTGCAATAGCTTCATAGTATGAGAATTTCCTGACCCCATCACACTCTGTCCCCCATGGCTGGAGGTCTGTCACAACCCAGGAGTAGCCCCTTTCCACCTAGACATGAAATATCCTAATTGTGGCTCAGGTGTAACTGACTGAACAGTGATGCCACAAATGGTTTCTCAGTCCCTCCACACACATACAGACCCTTTCCTTTCTGTCCCCTGAAAAGGAATTATTCCAAAAAGAGCTTTTGACAGTTCTGGGTGAAAAAGACAAGACAACTTATATTGCATATAAGTGCAATATACAGGACTGAAAATATACATTATCTCTTCTCTATGTTCTCTTCTTTCCAAAGCAGTTAAATTTTCTCCTGGGCAAACTGGTACCTTCTTTTTCTTCCTGTGAAACCTTTCTTTAATGTAGCCAGAATAAAGACACAGTGGTTTCTGGTTCTAAGGCTGGTACTTCAGTTGCCAAAAATCAGGAGTAGTGTTCATTACTGAAGTTAACTGCATGGGGCAGACAGTGGTTTGGTCAGTGTTGTAATGCAAGTGCTGCAGAAGAGGCCTGAGAGACTTCATTACTGTCATACTGCAGGATGGCAAAAACAAACCAAAGCCCTACTGCATGAGGATGCAGCCCTAACGTTGGACCAGACACAGATATCCATTAGCCCTTTGGCTGATACAGTGTCAATAGAGAGAAGGTGTCAGTAAATGAAGCTGTTCTGGTGCTTTTTAGCCTTCCTAAGTGATGCTGATAGCTCTTTTGAACCTATGCATTTGGCTAAATCACTTAGCGGCCTGGGAGAAGGGTGAAAGAGGCCTCTAACAGAAACCTGGGTCAGATTTCCTGCTTTTTCTCTCTGCCTTTCCAGTGTACCCGTTGTTTTGGAGCCCCATGGCCTAGCCCAGCCCCTGTGCTGTTACACAGGGACCATGGCAGACTGGCTGACTGCAGACATCTGTACGTGGTGTGAGCAATACCTGTTGAATGTGGCTTCCAGTCAACAGCACAGCATCCCTCTGAGGAGAATTTCCTGGGCTTGAACCAAACTGGAATGATTCTACCATGTATTTCTCCTGTCACTTGTTACGTACCTGAAATAAATGAAACAGCTTTATGCACCTACTGACATAAAGGCCTGAATGAAAGACCTCCCTGCTGGTTAGTCTAAGCAGGAAGCACAGTTAGCATTTCTTTATTGTGAAGTATTCTAAAGCTTTGTGGGTTTTAGAACTGTTTTAATTCTTTTTATGTGTCTTGGGGAAAATAAATGTTGAAGCACTATCACGCCTCTAGAGTTTCTTTCTTTGCACCTGCAGCTGTCATTGTTCCATGGCACTTTTTGCATTCATTGCTGAACAGACTTCACCCAATGTACTGAGCACAGGGAAACTTTTAACCAAAAACCCCCATGAGAGGCTTGGAAAGTGGAGCTCTCAGTTATGTGATCACATCACTCTGCATTTTGAAAACACTTCTTCCTGACTACTCACAGCACTTAAAGCTCACAGCTTTGATGCATGTAAAATGGCAGTGATAGCTGCTCTCTCTGCTTGCATTAGGAAGCAGATTTGATTTAGGAAGCTCGCTTTGATTTTTTTCTGTGCGCTATCATGCTTTGGCCCCAGAGCTTTCTGTGCATCTCACAGAAGTACCTCTCAATGCTGTCATCACCTGAAGGGCAGAGAGCTGTCCTTGAGAAATTCTTGCTCATTGTCTTGGCCTTAAGCCTTTGCCTTGGAATAAACTGGACTATTGCAATATTCCATAGATTTTTCTGTGTGTTTAAAACAAGAAAATGAGATATTGGATAGTATCTTTATTTATCCCCAGGAATTGCCTGTATGGAAGGGATGGAGGGCCAGATGGAGTTTTCCTTGGTGAGTTTTGCAGGGCCTGAATAGACAGTATTGAATAGACTTGTAGCTGGAATGAGTCATGCTGAAGAAAATGGCTGGGAAGGGCCAGTTCTAGCTAGAGAAGGGAAGAAAGACATGTTTAAGCTGAGCCCAAGGTCTGCATCCAAACTTCCAGAAGGGTCAATACCTTTAGCTGACTTGCACTAGCCTGACTCTGCTTCTTCCCAGCTGCCTGTCTGCAAGCTGGTGCCTACTTGCAGGTTTGGGCAAGCTCTGCAAGTAAATGAATGTGGGGAAGCTGGAGCTTGAGCTTCCTTTTGGAGCAAGTTCAGGTGTTCCTTGTCCTTTAGACAAGTAGGAGGGGTGCAGCCTGCCTGCCCAGGTCCCCTCCTGTATGTGCCAATCGCTGGTGCTGCTGGAAGGCACATCCTTATCGGACAGGTGGGCTCCTTGCAGGCTGCAGGGAATGGCAGCCAAGCCACAGGTGCGCTTGCTGGCAGGATGGGCACAGTGTGGGCCCAGGGGCATGAGGTGCTCTAGGATGCCTGCTGAGTGAGGTAGTTTAGAGAGAGACAGAAATTGAGCTCAGATCAGCCTGCTTCGAGTAATGTGTGAGGCCAAAATGCTGCTCAGAGCCTGGGTGCAGCAGCAGGGAGAGAAGGTGTCCATATGGCATTGAGGTAGGCTTGAGCTCACCTGTGGAGCAAAGATAGTTCTTGGTTCTGTCTCTTGCACATCTGTTGTAGGGTCACATGGGCTTGTTTCACTGCCTTTATCTCTCCATACCTTGTGACCCTGACAGGGGTGAAGGAATGCCCTCACTTGCAGAACAGACAGGCAAAGTGGGTGAGAGGAGTTTGTGCAAAGAGACAGCCTGACCTTCCCTGTCTGTCCCTGATCTATCGTGCTGATGGGATAACCCCTGTTCCCATCATTCCTCTCAAAGACAGCGGTTGCAGTGGCCACGGGACAGTGGCAGTAAATCCTCTGTCCCCTGTGCCCGAGTGCCATCCTCTTCACCCCGGCTGAGCCCGGACACCTCCTGTCCGCCAGGGGGCAGCCGCGGGCCGCGTCGCCCAGAGCCGGGGCGGCAAAACTCGGCTGTCTCAAAAACAACAGAGATTTACCTCAAAAACTACACGGGTTTTACCGTCCTCATTCATTTTTATTTGATTTTGTCCTTCCCGCGGCACTTCCCCAAGCCGAGGAGGATCCACTGGCAGATAGGGCCTGGGTGACAGCAGTGAGGAGGCTGAGGGGGAATGTGAGGGCCCGCGGGTCAAAGACAGCTGGGACAGAGACACAGCAACACAAAAGGAGGGTTTAGGTGGAGGGGAGAGGCCTGACTTCAGTAACATCGTGTGGCTGTCAGAGCAGTCTAGTGTTTGCTGTTTGAAACCAGCTGGGGAAGCATGCTCCAGCAGAATCGCAGAATGGCTTGGGTTGGAAGGGACCTGAAAGAACATCTGGTTCCAGCCCTCTGCCATGGACAGGGACACCTTCCACTAGATCAGGCTGCTCCAAGCCCTATCCAGTCTGGCCTTGAACACTTCCAAAGGAGGATGGTGAAGCATCTGGAAGGGAAGCCTAATGGCTGAGGTCACTTGGTACTAACCTGCTTGAATAACCTCAACTTGGGCACCGCTGCCAGCACCTTCTTGTCTAGGTTTTGTCCCCCTGGCTTTGAGGGGGGTTTCCCTCTACATCTGAATCAGTTTGGCTTAATTTTGTTTTTGGTATGTTTTGTTATAAAGGATAAACATGAAGACTTAAATTTTCCACATAAAATAAAACCATAGGTGTAGTGTTGGACAGGATTAGTGTTTAAAACTGTGTGGGCAAATTGGGGAAATGGTCTGGAAGAAATAGGAGGCAGCTGAATAAGGAGAAGTGGAAGGTGGTACACTTGAGCAACAATATGAATTCCCAGAGTACAGAGGAGGGAGTGATGGGTTAAGTAGCAGTTCTACAGGAAAAGGATCAAAAGCTGAATGCAAGTCAGCTATGTCATGGTGTTGAGGTGATGGAAAATAAGTTAAGGGGAGATGTGGCGTAATTGGATCCAGCCCAGCAGAGAGCAGGGAGAACAAACAGAAATGGAGAAACCATTACCTACCGGGGAAGCCTGAAAGAACTGAAATTCTCTAGCCCAAAGGAGGAGAGAACTGAAGTCTTAAAGCACATAAAAAGGCATAACCATTGCTCCTTGTCTGTGATGAAGGAGAGGAGAGAAAAAAAAAAAAGGAAGAAAAAAGAAGACTTAAGTCACAGCAGGAAAGCCTCAATTTAGATGTTAGGAAAAACTTTCTAATGACAGGGATAATAAAGAATAGACTGCCTAGGGAGTGGAGAGCTTTAAGATCAAGTTAAGCAACATCTGTCAGGGATGTCCGAGGTTTAGGTGATCCTGCTTGGGTTAGTGGAAGGGACTGGTCTGACCTTTCAAGGTCCCTTTCAGCCCTAATTTTTCAGTGGTTCTGCGGGCTGACATTAATCTTCTTAATGGTATTTAAACAGTCAGCAGCTTCTCTTAAGTAACTGCTAGCAAGTCTCTTCTCTTGCCTGCGGTTTAAAATTAACTTAATTTCCATGCATCACTTTCCCCCTCCAGCTCCTAAGTCCTGCATAGCAAACCAGCAGCTGAATTCCTTGACTGCTTGTCAGTACCTCCTTTGTGGCTCTGTAGCTACACAGGATAAAAAAGAAGGGATAGAAATGCTGCCTATTGGTGGCTATGCCATCAGTGTGAGAGTGCCCACGTTTTCTCCATATATATGCAGGAGATATGGTCCCTCTTCTTGAGATAGCCGAGTCTCGTATGTGGGTATTTCATTTTGTGCACTCCAGGGACCTGCCTTTCCATGTTGCCTGCAGCCTTCTGAGGCAGTTTGTCTTGTCCTGCCTCTGGCCAAGGCTGGCTTGTTTCTGAAGGAATCACGTCAGACCATGGGCCTTGGCTGTTGGTTTGTCACAGGGGTCGAGGAGTAGCTGAGTGACCTGGGGGTATTTAGCCTGAAGAAAAGGAGGCTCAGAGAAGACCTTATCACTCTTTACCAGAAAGGAGGCTGTAGCCAGCCGGGGATCAGGCTCCTCTCCCAGGTAACAAATAACAGGACAAGAGGAAATCACCAGGAGAGGTTTAGATTGAATATGAGGAAAAATTTCTTCACTGAAAAGGTCGTCTAGCCCTGGAATGGGCTGCCCAGGGAAGGGGCTGAGTCGCTATCCCTGGAAGTGTTCAAGCAACCTGTGGATGTGGCACTTGGGGTTATGGTTTAGTGGTGAACATGATGGTGCTGATTTAATGGTTGGACTCCATAATCTTAGAGGTCTCTTCTAACCTTAACAATTCTATGGTTCTATGGTAAGGTCTGAGTGTCCAAGCCCAGACACTGCCCAAGGTGTGTGGCACTTCTGTGTAACAATGTGTACAACAACAGGCACTATAATTAACACATTGTTCACAAGTGATCTCTCTTCAAATGGTTCAGACTCCAGAAAGAGGCATGAAGTTGGCCCTGGGGCTGGGTCCCCTGAAGTTACTAATGAAGGTGAATTATGTTTTTCATCTGCCAGCAACAGAGTAAGAGGGAGGGAAAACGTCAGGCCATGATGAGCAGTATCTGGTCCTTGACTAGTGCTGTTGGAAAACGGGAGAGCTGGTAAGTGTGTCCTGAAGGTAGCGTGTCTGCAATTCCTTAGTTTTTTGCATAAAACAGAAAAGATGACATTTCCATAGCTGGGAAAAACTGTCCCAAAGGAAAGAGGGAACCACTGCCTGTAAGTCCTCTCCTTTGAAAAACACTCTCTGCCAGGCACTGAACTTAGTGTATGGAGTGTGTGTGGGGGGGTGACCCTGCTCAGTGTGACCATGAAAACTGCGTGAATATGGCACCAAAGGTAGGAGATCAGCAATACAGGAGACAACCATAAACCATAACAGGTTATCTGTAGTCAGGAAAACACAAGGTTTCCAAACCTTTGTTGCATACTCCTTAGTTGCTTACCTAAACCAGAAAAGGTGACATTTCTATAGCTGAGAAAAATCGTCCCTAATGAGAGAGAAAAACACAAATATCTGCCCACAGAGAAGCAGTCACAATTTTCCCACTAATCTTATCCAGTGGTTTTTACCTGCCAGGGTAATTGTGGGCCTGATACAGGGGCCTTCACATTTGCTTTTGTTAACAGACCAAGATCTGTCTTATCTCTGCGTGACAAGCATTAAGAACTTTATTTCATACGTGTGGGTAATGTAGAAAGAAACAGAATGGCCACCACGGCAGCAGGTTGGAACACAGGGCCTTTCACTCTCAGCTCTGAGCTTCTTCCAGACCAGGCTGCCAGCTCCCAGACGTGGCGGGGCTGTTATTTATACGCGTAATAAAACGCCACCTGAATGCAGCTGGAGTCCTACCTTTGAGCAACGTTACCACGCCAGGGGCTTTATTTGCAGCTGCTTCACTTTGCCTCTCTTGATGCTGGGAATGAGAGTTTCAGGTGTGCTCTCCTTTTAAGAAAACACTGTGAAATGTGCGCATGTTGAAGTGGGTTGTGCTTTTGTGGAGCCTATATCCCAAACTATATAGTAGCTGTTTTGTGCACAGATTTTACAATTCCACTCCAGTGAAAATGTGTTTGTCAGAACCACAACAGCATGAATCTGATTCATTAAATAGGACCTCGTTTTTTTAAGGGAATGTTGGGATTAATACAGATAGAGCAAGCTCATAAGGTCCTTTCAAGGAAAGGGTGAAGCAAGCTTATTCCTTAACTGCTGCAATTTGGAAGAGGTGTTTTTGGAAGTGCTATAAAAATCATAACTTTCTTAAGATATTCTGAATGCTGCTGTATCCCACAGGATTTGGGGAAAGGATGAGATTAGACATTTAAATGTAAATTTATTTGAACAAAGCAATTTATGGGAAATGCAGCAGGATTTTTGAAGGTAAGAAAAAATCATGACCTTTTTCATTTTTTGCCCAGACACCTGGGAAACTCAGGACCAGCTACACTTAAGCACTCTACATTTCAGGCTTTGAAAACTCAAAAGTTTCCCAGGCGAGGGGTGCTGCCAGCTGCAGTGAGCTTGATCTGCGCTTAGCTGTGGAGCTGGAGCCAGACGGAATGCTGACGCAGTATGGCTGCAGGCCTTTCTGCTGTTTTTACTCTGTGGAGTTTTTATGAGACCATATCTGTCAAACGTATGTGTGAAGATAAATCAAACAAGCACAGCCACGGCTGTTAAATAAATGTGAAATCTGAGTGGCTTCCACCAGCCCCTCGGTCCCTCCCCCTCGGCTGCCGTGTGTACTGAGTGTTTTATAGACACAGCATGGTGAGGGATGGCTGGTTATGAGAAAGGGAAAGCAGCAGGGAGGCAACTCCAAGGGAAGGGGGTGATCTTGCAGGGGAAAGCAGAGAGCTACAAGATGGGTTTGGGGCTCATGCTGCTGGAATATTTGGGTCTGGAAAGAGCCTGGTTTGAATCTCAATGACTTTTGAAGAAGGAGAGACTCAATAAATTCCATCAGGGATGTGGTCTGACTACTGTGATGGCATCCAAAAATGCAATTTTGGGGATTAAGCAGAGCAGACAGGAAGGCATTCCATGGAGAAGTGTAATGAGATAGACGTTTGGAGCTGATGCTGTGTGAGCACGACAAGGTTCCTGGGCCTTGAATACCAGAGCATGAGAAGGACATCAAGCTTCTGCATGCCTCACAGCCTGTCTTCTCCTGGAAAACAAAATAATCTTGACCTGATCACCACTCCCATTTTCCTGCTGTTCCCCAAACTGTTCTTCCCCAGGGAGAATGATGATCCTTTCAAGGTCAGGGCTGAGGTTACTGACAGGTCAGGGAGGGCAAGGTCAGGCTTGAAGCTGACTCTCTGTACCAAAGCTGTCCCACATAGCGAGAGGGCCTTGCAGTTTCCAAAGCCATCAATCTCCTCCCCACTTTCACCAGCTATTCACCTCTCCCAGTTTTAAGTGGAAGAAAATACAGCCAACCTCTTCAAGTCCTTGTGTCGCGCCTCTGGGAGCTGCATTCCTTCTCTCGAGTGCTCAGTCACCGAAACAGAATAGCCAATATATCACTCCCATTGTTTTATTTGGGAGTTGAAGTTGGATCAATGTATCTGAAGGCTACTGTAACCAGGAAATGATTCTTCTGATTTCTGACAATGGGGCTGCTTCTGCCACCAAGAAAGCATTTGTCACTTCTCCCTGGCTGCACTGGGGTTTGGCTGAAGGTGCTTGTTTGCCCTGGCACACAGGGAGAGCACCCTCACCGAGGGGATGGGGACTCAATAGGAGTCAAGACTCACAAACCACGTGGTAGCAAAGTGTGCGGTGCTGGTGCCCAGGGGAAATAGGAGGGGCTATGCCATGTGCTTTGGACATGGCCTGGAAGGCAGGAGTGTGGGACAAAGCATATTTGATGAGGCTCCTACATCTGTGATAAGACTGTGCCTCCCTCTATTTTTAATGCTGATTGACATTAGGAGAGGACTTGACCCATAGGAATATAGCATGCTGCACATAGCACCTTTTAGGGCAGCTCCTGGTCCTTCTGTGTATATCACCAGTGTTAAGCTGAAGGAAAATAAATACTCAGAGATGAGTTCTGCCAGTAAAAATACACAAGGAAAGAGAAAGCTAATGTACTAACAAGTGCATTTCTGATGAATTGCTAGTGCAATGAAAAATGATTATTAGCAAGTTAGCAATGCACATGACACTGCCATTGAACAAACAATCTGTGAACACTCAGAAGGCCAGGAAAACACTTAAAACAAATCTTTCTTTGAAAGTAAATAATTTAGATTGGATTTTGTGAGCTCATAGGGGCAGGTTGCTTTATTGATGTTCCAAGTTTTCTGTTGATCATCAGAGACATTATTAAAGCTGAATATTTAAGGGACTAGCTTTTCATTCACTGTTGGAGTTGGGGTTTTAAAGACTGTGCTGTTGGTCCTAGTATATAGCATATACATCCAGTTCCAAGCAATTCAGCTGGCACTTACCAGCTGAAAAGCTGAGCCTATACCATCATGTCAATGGGGAACAATTAAATTCTGATCCCAAATAACAGAAACACAACTCAAAGGTCCCAAAGCATCATCCTCTGTTGACAATGCTGCCCTGCAGCCAGGGCAGGAACCTTGCTGAGATCAGGCTAGAGGTGCAGGTTGGCTTTGACATCTGCTGTCCTGGCCACTGGGGGAAAGCCCCTCATGCTGGGATGTGTAGCATGTCCTAAGGCACAGGCAGCACAGGCAGTGCTCAGGTGCCAGACCTGCCATCATTCTCTTTGCTTAGTCCAGAGGAGACAGGCACTGGTGGTGACATGGACCATGAAGGCGAATCACTGGTGCCTCACCTTCTGCAGGCCTATCCCTCCATTCCTGTCACCACGGGAGATGCTGGCTGCAGGCAGCTTCCTTCTACAGCAGCAACAGCTGCTTCCTCACCCCATCTCTCCAGTGGCACTGGGAGCAGCAGGCCTGACCTCCAGGGCTTTCAGTGCTCTCCCATCTAGCCTTGCATCCTTCACCTTCCCAGGACAAGGTTGGTCTGGATGGGTGCCTCCTGATCCTCAGGCATTCAGCAGCCACTGGAGAAGTGCAGAAATCTCAGTGATGCCTGCTGCAGATGAGGGACTGCAAGAGGAATAAGTGGAAACAGGGAAAAGGAAGTTTGGGGGGGCAGACTGAAGAAGGAGGAAGGAGAAACATTCTAGTATTCCTCCCTTCCTGTCCTAGTGAATACCCTTAACAAGGCCTTCTACGTACAGTGGGCCCTTCCCACTCTTGCCCCTGAGCTCCCCCAGGAGAGATGCAACCTAAACCCAAATCTCTGGTCCCTCTCCAAACCCCGAGGCAGGACACTGCTGTCATTCCTAACATGACTACCCAATGTTCTTGAAGCTCTCCCCTTAGGGAGGCTTCATGCCTGGACGCTTTATGCATTGCCTCCATCTGTTTGCCCTAACTTTTTTGTGACATCAAGTCTGAATCTTTCTTGCTGCAGTTTAAGCCTGTTATTATTTCTGAACCTCTCTGTTTTGGACAGGTAGAAGCAACGGGTGTCTTTCTCCCCTTGTTGCAATCTTCTATGAACTTACAAGACTTACTGTGCTTATTATAGTTCTTCTTTTCTTAAGGCTAAGCTTTACCAAGACTTTCAGATTTTCCTCCCAGATCATATTCTCTAGACTCTGATTATTCTTCTTGGTTTTGTCTGGATTGTATTTGTTTAGCCTGCTTTTTTTTCCTTTTTTTTTTCTTTTTCTTTTTCCAAGAGTATGGCACTGATGACAAACACTTCAGGTTTTAATCTGCATTAAACCCTATCCCTAAACCTTAGCTCCAGTAGTTCCATGTCCATATCTGTGCAGTCAGTTATTCCTCAGTTTGGACTCTCACATGGATTCCTGCTACATCCTTTCATTTTTTCCCTGATAGTTTCTTGAATTTTTCAGGCTGTTGTTTTCTTTTTAAAAAAATTCTAATTCCATCTTTGATGTCCTTGTAAATCCTTCCAGCTTTGGCCACTCTGCAAATTCAGTCATCTTTCCTCTAGTCCACAGTCCAAGTCACCAACAGACTGCAGTTGGAGACAGAGACCTGTACACCTCTGTTCAACAGGTTCCTGTCTGTGGAAAATGAAGTCCTGCTCACAGCCTCCTGAGTACCAGTGCTATGTCTGCTCTGCAGCAGATAGACCACACATTCTTTCCTGGTTTAAGAGAATTTCATGCAAGACAGTGTCAAAGGACCCACTCGAGTCAAGATACTGACATCTGCTTCTCCTTACTGGCCTGTGAGGTCTGTCTGCTTGTTTTAAAAGGAAATTAGATGGGTTTTTCAAGAACAGACTATGAAGCTAATATTGGTTGTTACTCATCCCATTACACTCCAGTTTCTTACAAATAGCTTTTTTCATTACTTATTCCAGAATTTTTCCTGTAATTGAAATTGAGTTAATTAGCCTGTAATTCTACATCTCTTTTTTTTTTCCCAAAGACTTCTTGATTTTAACTTCCCTGGCTTTTGCTATGCTTTTATATTCATTTTTAGTAAATCAGCCTAGATTTCACTCTGTATACGTCTTCTTTATGCTCAAGGTCAATAGTGGCATTCTAGTCAATGTATTATTTTCTTGTTATATTTATATTTATATTTATATTTATATTTATATTTATATTTATATTTATATTTATATTTATATTTATATTTATATTTATATTTATATTTATATTTATATTTATATTCCTTTCTCTGCACTGGTGTAGAGCTTGCTTGGGCACAACCTCTCTTGCTGCCTTCCCAGCTCAGCATCTAGCTGGGTGCAAAACATGCCCTGAAGTCTGCTAGTTGCTTCCTAGTTCGATGGTTTGCAGGACACTTGTCACAAGGCCCACACCTGGTGACCTGTAGGCCACCCTCTGCTGTTGATTCTCCTGTTTTCTCCCTGAGCTCTGTTCGCTACAGAATTTCACCTGGCAGAAGTTCTGGGCCGCGCACCTCAGCACTGGTGCCATCTCCATCTTCTTTCTCTTATTTTAGGCTTTGTCAGAAATAATTGGCATGAATAAGACAGACACATCTCCTGCCATGCCCAGCAATTATCCATTCCAGGTACTCCACAGGAGAGGGAAGGAATACTGAGGAGCACTGGCAAACTAAAGTCTCCCCACTCAGTTACTTTTCTTACCCTTCAAAGATCAAGGTTAGATCTGCATTACCATACTGGCAGTGAAGTCCTAGTTGAAGGCAGCTTTGGATAATGTTTGCTCAGGTGTAGTATCTCAGAAGTGAAATCATTGCTGCTCCTTTCCCAGAAAATATAGTCATTGTTTGCCACATTTAATTAAGTTTCCCTCTCTGTTCACACCGCCTCCCCCACACAGATCTGAAGTTAGTTTTACAGTTTCCTCTCAGCCTTCTCCTTTGATCCTAAAGTAGCTGTCACCTCAGTACCTACAGCCCTTCCTTTCTCACCTTGGCCAGCATAAAACGTGTTTGTGTGTTAATGGCTTTCTCCTCAGGGCAGTTGACTCTCTTTAGCAGTCAGCTGAATGTTGGATGAAATCATTCTCTCTGCTGCTTCAAATATGTCACACATCTTTATTTCCCTGTCTGGGTTTTATGTTCCATCCCAGCTTCATTCATAGGAAATGGTTCTGTTTGAGTTAATTTTGTTTTGGAAAGTGAATCCGTTGCCAGGAGAATGTGAGAGATTTCCAGAGACTAGGTCCAAGTTTAGTGCAGGAAGGTGCTACACAGACTTTGCCACCCACAGGCTGCTGCTGCTGTGTTGAAAGAAGCTGTTTCTTTCTTAGAGCCTCCTCAGCACCAGCCATACTCAAACCAATGTGTCTTGAGTTCTGTAGAGTCTCTGCTCTGGTCAGATGTGTCTGTGCCCTGCTGTCTCCACCTTATCTGGCTTCTGTTGGCCAACTTGTCCTAGACCTGAACTAAAACTAACCCTCAGGTCTGCACATCTGGGAAAAACCTGCTTCAGTAAACAGAGCTCTACTACAGCAACTGAAGCAGGGCAGGAGCAAGCCTTCAGCTTACAGTGAAGTAAGTTTAAAATAGCAAAAAAAAACCCAAGCAACCCAAACCCACTTGACATAAATAAATGACAAAATAACTCCATGCTCAAGATCTAAGTGCAATTATGAGTAGTGCCATTTTTAGACTGTTGGGATAAAGTTCTGCAACAAAAGTTATTAATAAAATGCTTCGCCGCGAGTGTGGCTTCAATAGCGTGACTCAGAAACCTCAATCCAACGACAGCCTGTCTGCTGTAGAGCCTAATATGGATGCTACATTTGGCCATGCCACAGCAGGCTAGATTCAAAGTGCTGGATTAGTTTGATTAACCCAAAGTATAAAGCAAACTGCATTTTTTCTGGTGTGCTGTTGAGTCAGAGCTGTTCAGCTCTGATACTGGGATGGGACAGATCAACAGGATCCGTCTTGTGGACATGATGTATGAAGTGGGCTAATGGAGGAGAGGGCTGATTTGAGGAGGTCTGGAAGAGCAAATCTGGAAGGGAGGAGTGACAGCATGTGAAGTGCCAGAGCAGAGTTGTGTGCAGTTACTCACAGGGACCCCAGTGTGCTCCCCCTCTGCTCCTCAGAGGTAAAACCTTAAGCCGCTGTAATCAGTGACAGATGCCGGCTGCTGAACCAGAGCTCTGCTTCATCTCAAGAGAGGGAAGAGAGGAAGGCACAAAAGATGTGTGTTACAGTGGTACACAAAGAACTGTTACCGATTACAGTCTCTGAAATGAACAAATGTTGTTCTTTAATGTTTGCTACAGATTAACTTTCAATTGAAAAGGAACCCACATTTGTGGGGAAGAAGGTCTAGAGACAGTCTCTGTGATTTTTGCTCTTTTTTTTTTTTTGTCATTTTGGTGTATTACTATGTCAACAGGCTCATTAAGTCTTAATTCTATGGATCATTTTCAAATTCATGCTTATACTGTGACCCAAAAGAATGAAGGAAAAAAATATTTCCATCCAAAGAATGGCTGGCAGAGGTTGAGCAAAATGTCTGCTTTGGGAATGAGCACTGCCTCTCCCTCTCCCATATGTATGCACACATACTCTTGCTGGGCAGATCACTGCAAATCAGGATTACTAAGAAGAGTTAAGGCCAAATCTGAAACAAGGAAAAACTCTGTCAGTAGAAACAGCTCAGCAGATGCACATTTATTATATTCATTGCAGCAACACAGAAAACAAAACAAAACATTTTCTTGCATCTGATTTGCCTGCAATGACCTCTCTTTGCTTCAATCCAAGTCCTTTCTTTCTGCAGATCTCCATGTATGGTTGGCATTCCACAATTAGGAAAGCATCAATAAATCAGTGACAGACAAGCAAGGACTTCAGCCTTCCCTAGAGCTTGCAGTGCTAAAAGTTCATCTCCAAGTGCTCCCTCTTCATTCCGAGCAGCAGCCAGGGTGCTTAAGGTTTGCGAATAGGAACAGCATGGGCTCAGTGCTGGCCAGGCTCTGAAACTGGATTGGGAGGGGATGGAGCTGCAGATAATATTGGGTTGAACTGAACACCATTAGATATTGGGCTATGCAACGAGCCAAGAACTTGGGTGGTAGCTATTGTTGTGAATCATGGTCAAGAAATGTTGTTATTACATCGGGCTTTACATTGGGTTGGGGCCTGATGCGAACTGCGGGGATTCAGCTGTGCAGAACACAAAGACCAAAAAAAGGTTCACGGAGCAAAGGGGCAGAACAGCCTCTATTAAGAGGGTCCAGTGTAGCAGAGAGGATCCTGTATGAAGCATCAGTGGCAGGTTTCAGGTGCATAGATAGCTGCTGTGGCACAGTATACCTCAGATGAGACAGGATCGTGGCAGGCTCCAACTTTGGCCCCCACTCACAGCAAGGCTGTTTTCAACAGGTTGTGTTGCTTAGGTTGTGCTGTCCAGGACTCTGTCCAGTTCAATTTTGAAGATCTCCAAGGATAGGGATTTCACAGTCTCTCTGTGAAAGCTGTTCCAATGATGCAATATCCTTCCGGACAAGATTTCTTTCCTTAGCTTCAATGAATATTTCTCTAATTGCAACCTGTACCTGTTGTTTCTTGTTCTCTCACTGGCCTCCTCCAAGAGCAGCCTGGCTTTGTCTTCTTTCTAACTTCCTTTAGCTAACTGAATACTGAAAATAGATTTCCCCATATCCAGGATTCCCTTTTTCCTCCAGGTTAAACAGGTCCCTGTTTATCAGCTGTTGCTGATACACTGCTCTGTAGCCCCCACATCTCTTACTGAGCAGTAGTTTTCCTCTGTCCCATCTATTTAGACAGTAAGGTCCTTGGGATGGGTATTATTATTTGGTACATGCATGGCAAATGGAGTGGGGAGGCAAATGGACATGGATGATCACTTTATAGCTTTCTCCTTAGAGTAATCCTATTCCCTTGCCTTGCTGGAGGTCAGAAAGGGGCTGTAACTAAAGCTGCAGGTTCACCTGGGGAGCAGGACAGGGAAGGAGTGCATCACTGAGCACCTGGTTATGGTCTCATAGATGCCCTCATCTTCTGAAGGAAGATCTGCTATACTTGAACACTTCCTGACAAGTGTATCTCCAGTTCCACTTACATTGCACCCATGAATGAGAATCTGCAGCGTCCTTCAGCTCCAAAGTTTCCCTATTGTTGCTCTCTTGGCCTAAATCTTTGCTGCAAACCAACCCCAGTTCTCCTCATGCTCCTTCCTTGGACTCTGCAGTCTTTAGGTCAAACCCTTATGTATTGAAGGGCTGTTAATGCTCCCTCTTAGTTTTCTCTTCTCCAGACTAAACAAACCCAATTCTTTCAATCTGCCTTCACAGATTATGTTTTCCAAAGCTTTTGTGGAGCTTGCTCCTGCACCTTGGAGGGTTCCTCAGTTTGTTTATCCAGTTTGGAGAGTGCTGTGCCCAGCGTCCTCAGGGCCAACTGCAGCACAGTCATTTTCTCCTATGCCTGCCCTGTGAATCTCTCATTAATGGGTCCCATCAAGAGACTTGCCTGTTTTGAAACAGCATGACAGTGTTGACTAATTTTTTGTCTGCAATCCTGGGAGCCTTTCCTGCAGCAGCGCTCTTTATCCAATCAGTCCCCATTTTGCATTTGAGTTCCAACACCTCACTGTGGTATTTTGCGCTCGCTCTTGTGTTATTTCCATCCTGCTGATGTGAGACCAATTCTCCAATTTATCCAGATTGTTTTGAAATCTGCTGCTGCTGCCTTCCCCTCCACACAGACCCCGTGGCTGCAACTCCTCCCAGCTCAGTGGTGCACATAAATGTTATCCTGATTTCTCTGCAATATCCCTGACGCTGTGGTCCCTATTATCTCCAGTTCTGTGGTCAGGCAAGCTGTTGAATTGCCTGGGGCTTGGGGCTGAACACTCTTTGCAGCAAACACAGTTGTTAACCTTTTGGGACAGTGTTACAGTGAGCTACGCACCTGCTTGTAGCAGGATTTCACACACCACAGGTTCCTGGTGGTTTATGAGGCAGTTTTGCAGCACACCAGGGGCCACTGGGTATTGCTGGGCCATGGTCTCATCTGCTGGTCCTCTGGGAGCAGCACTGCTAAGTGCAAAGGATTGGGAAAAAAATTGAGGTCCACAGCTGTGAGAAACTGAACTGAGAAAATTATCCAGAGGGAAATTTCAGGCAGAAAGGTGCACAGAAGGATCAGGCAGACTTCCCTTTATATGGCTTCATAAATGCCTGAAATATCCTGGCCAGCTGGCGAGAGGAAGGGTATCCCAGGGTCCAACCTCAGCACCTAGGGGCTTGCACCAGCCCTCCTCTGGCCCCATGAATTCTTGGATGACCCAAGAGACCCCAGGAAGCACCAGCTCATGCCTGGGACCAGGGACTTCCCCACAGGCTGAGCCTGGATCAGGACCCCTTCTGCACACTCCCTTCGGTGCCTGGCTGTCTCCAGGCCCCGGCTGCCAGGCTGGGATGTGGGTTAGCAGATTTTTTCCACGTTGTTTCTCCGGGATCCCTGACAGAGCCCATCAGAGCTGCCTTTTATCAGCACTGCACGCCTTAGTGAGCCTGTCATGACTCACACACAGTGTGCTCTGTGCCGGATTAATCCGGCTGGCTTTCATGCTCAGGATGTGGGTGACGGGCAAGGGATGGGGATGGGGGGGCATGGGACAGATGCAGGGTTAGTGGGGCCTGGGACATGGGCAGCCTTGAGGGCCCTGAAGTACCGAGGAGGAGGATTTTGTTTTGATATGATCTGGTGGGACAGAGAGACAACAAGCCCACAGGCACAAAAATGAAAGGAGAGCAACAGGTGGCACGCTGCCTTCCAGCTGCAGGTACTTGTTGCTCTGCCTTTTTAGCAGGAGCCTTGCCAGGGAGTTGTGCAGAGGTGTTCCGCCTCATCAGTGAGTTTGTTTGCACTGCCACACCCTTAACTTCCTTCCCTTAGCTTCAACTTCCAACTTCCCAAGAGTATCTGAGTTTTAGCCTGAGGGAGCCAAGGGTGGGAGGCAACACTTGCCATGTACAACCATAGAATGTGCTGAGTTGGAAGGGACCCACAAGGATCAGCGAGTCCAACTCCTGGCATATGCAGGACACCCCAAGAATCACTCCATGTGCCTGAGAGTGTTGTCCAAACACTTCTTGAACTCTGTCAGGCTTGGTGTTGTGACCACTTCCCTGGGAAGCCTGTTCCACTGGCCAGCCACCCTCTGGATGAAAAACCTTTTCCTGATATCCAGCCTAAAGATGCCCTGACTCAGCTGCATCTTGTTTCCTTGAGTCCTGTCACTGGTCACAAGAATGAAGAGATCAGTGCCTGCCCCTCCTCTTCCCCTCACCAGGAAGTTGCAACTGCTATGAGGTCTCCCCTCAGTCTCCTCCAGGCTGAAAAAACAAAGCGACCTCAGCTGCTCCTCAAAAGCTTCACCTCCAATCTCTTCACCATCCTCGTGGCCTTCATTTGGAGGTATTCAAAGCCAGGTTGGATGGCGTTTGGAGTAGCCTGGTCTGGTGGAAGGTATCCCTGCCCACGGCAGCGTGGTGGAACCGAAGGAGCTTTAAAATCCCTTCCAACTCAAACCATTCTGTGATTCCAAGATTCTGTGAAAAGCAACAAATATAAGATGTTGCATGCAGCTACTATTTATTTGCACGGTATTTTATAGGTGGAATTGGTTAAGAGCAGACTTAACCTTTTGTGCCAAAGCCATGAGCATGTTGTCACCATCTGGCTTTGATTGTCTCCTGCCACATCTTGAGTCCCTCTAGCTCCTGGCATATCCCATGTTATTTCTTCCACCAAATCATCCACTCAGCCAACCATAACTTATCCTCAGCTTGTGGTCTCACAGAGTACTAAGCATGTATGGAAGATTTCCTGCAGCTCTGCTGCTCCAGAGACTCAATGTAATATTGGTCCAGCTGGGATCATGCCTGTATGTTGTTGCATGAGTACAGTTTGGTGTTCATCTCCATTACACAGATCTATCCAACCCTACGAGAGAGAGAGAGACAGATATTTGCTAATGCATGTGCAAAAACATTCTTTGGGGCTGTTAATACTTTTGAATTAGATGTGACATTTCTTTGATATCTAAACACATCTGTTAAAGCAGATCACTCAAGGGGCTTAGGTGTCTCTGAAAAAGGTAGGTCTGAAGCCTTGGTGCATGAACTGAGGGAGGACAATGTTTATAGCTCATCTTTCTTCTTTTTTGGACTGCATTTCCAAAGTAATTAACATTTCTCAAAAATGTATTGTTTATGAAATGGATGTCTTCAGAAAGGGCTGCCATGACAGCCCTCCCTAAAATGTGTGGGAAGCTTGAAGAAAGCTGTTCACTTTCAGTTACCTTCATGGTATGCAAACTTGGGATCTCTTTCTGCTTATTTGTAGAGAATTATTTGCCTCTGAAATAAAGAACTGTGAAGCTGAGCTGAGACAGTCACCTCTCCTAAAGGTAAAAAATACCCAGTAAATTATGTTCCCTGCATAGCTAATTTCTGTGAGTCCATCATCATGGGCAATCAGCTTGTCTCCTAAATCATGCCTAAACTATGGCAATTCAAGAGGAGCGCAGAAAAGTCATATTTGTGTCTTCCAGACTCTCTTTGGAGAAAGTATTCGCATGACAACAGCTGCAACCTGACTAGTGCCTTTTGGTGACAGCCACAACAGTTCAGACAGGCAGAGGAGGGAGCTCGGCTCACCTTCCTGATGCTGGTAAGCAGGTTATGGGCATTGCTGCTGCCTTCTCTGCTGGCACTTTCCTAGTGGGAACACCACAAAGGGCTGGGCAATTACAGCCTGCAGTGCCAAACACAGACTATTTTGGGAGTTTTCCTACAGTACATCACGTGAGGGTTTTAGGGCTATCAGTCCAGCATTTGATAAAATGGCCTGTTTTGGTTTTTTTTATATGAAGAGTAGTACATTTGCTCAAGGGGCCCTGATATGCACGGACATCTTGGTTAATGGTTTTGAGGTATGCAAAATGGAAATCAAACATTACTGTGCTTTTCTGAACAAAGACATATGCTTCATATCCTAGTCAATATAAAGGAGAAATAGGATGGAAGATGCAGGAAAGTATATACATATTTCTTGCCAGTTAAAAGTATTCAGTTGTGTAATACATCACCACATAGCTCTTTCTCAGTGGTTGATTATTTCATCTTCAGTCACCAAGTAACAAGGATTTTCATTTATCTTCATTAACTGTAGAATGGAGAACCTAAAATGGTTCATTGTTCCAAAAACTGCTCTTCTCTTCTGCTTTGTCAGCTTTTCCATTCACTTTCCTCAGGTGCAAGACCATAATTTAGCAAGGTGTTTAAACATCTCTTTAAGTTTAAGCATGTAATTAAGTTTATTCCTACCCAGCAGCGCCTCTAAGCATGTTTTTAACCATGTGTTCCAGTTGCTCCAGTTGCAGTGAAGTAACTGAGCAACTAAGCAGGTCCTTTGCTGAAGCAGAGCCTAAATGACTACTTTTAGTCCTTTGTAAGGAGGAGTATAAATCCTCCTCCTGACAGGGGTGGGAGTGGGGAGGGATGCATTTTATTATCATCCTCCTCTTTAAAGCTTGACTTGGTCTTGCAGACAGCCCAGGTCCTTCCTTGTGCTGGTGACCAGCTGGTGAGCGGCTGTCACCTCTCTGAGAGCTGCGGCCATGTACAAAAAATTCAGATTTACAGCAACATTGACAAGATCATCATCCCTTTTATGGAAATGCAGGCTGGTGGCAGGGATGTTGGGAGCTGCCTTGTGTTAACCCAGGCAGGGGGAGGACCGCAGGGCTGCCCCAGTTTACACCTGCTGAGGATGAGGCAGCAAGGGAGGGAAATGTTTTCCCTGGTTTTATTTCACACCACCTTCCCACAGGGGCCGCGATGCCCTTCTGCGGTCACTGTGCTGCTTGGAAAATGTCTCTGTTTAATTTTAATGCAGCCCATTAACTAAGCTGCCTCACTGCACTTTGTCCATCTGGGTCGTCCCATGCCTGCCAGAGTTTCCCTTTCATATTATTCCCCATCGATTCAGGAGGCCCTTTTGACTCACCCCCTCCCCTCCTCCTCTCCCCAGCCCATCAACATTGTGTTGCTCAGCCCAGGAGCACAAGCTGCAGCCATTCCTTGTGTTCTACTGCCAACACAGAGAGGCATCAACCTGTGCAAGGATAAATTGCACCTACCTTCCCCCTGCCCCAAGCCAATAGCCCTTGCTGGCACAAGAAAGGCAAAAAGCACGATGGAGCGAGGGACCACAACTATAACAGTGCACACTTGTTAACCAGGAAAAAAAACGGAGAAGGAGGAGGAGGAGAAAGAGGAGCATAGATGTAGCAATACCAGGGGCTTGGGCAGAAAAAGGAGGCAACAAGGGATGCAGCCAGACAAGCAGGGTCCCTCTGCTGATGCCATCAACCATAGGGCCCAGGGCCTGTTGGTTGTCGTGGTTGGCAGCAGGGAGAGTTGGGATGTGCTTTTTTATGTTCTTCTTCTTTTATCCTTTTTCTCCTGTTTATGTTTGTTTGTTTATTTGTTTGGGGGTTTTTTTGTATGTGTGTCTGTGGTTTTTATGTTGGTTTTTGTTGTTCTTTTTTTCGTGACGTCTGGGCTGCAGTTCAGCCAAGAAGGGCTGGGGCCGGGGAAGGAAGGTTGAATATGGGATTTTGCCCAATCCACTGATTTTCAATGGACACTCTAAGCAACACTCAAGGCGCTGTGAGGCAGCACAGGCCCGAGGAAAGGAACCTTCCTGGGCTGTGGGGGGAAGGCAGGCAGGCAGCAGCAGGCATCCCTCCCAGCAGGTGAGCAGGAGCCCAGCCCTTCCCCCAGTCCTATTGCCCAGTCAAATCTCCCAGTGGAGATTTTGGCCCCTGAGCTCAGGCCAGGCGGTTGTACAGCTCTACAAGATTGAAATGGGTAAATAAATAGAGTGTGCAGAGCAGACCTTTGGCTGGAGGCATGCTGGTCTGTGCCAACTGGGGCCATACGTGTGAAGCTACACATATACGTGTGTATATGTATATAAAAAAAATTCCTGCGTGGAACATGGGCTGTAAGGCTGGTGGCAGTGGCAGCGACTGTGACTTTCCAGCTTGGCCCTGCATGGTTCCTTCCCCGAGCCTGCTGTCCCTGGCTAGGTGATATCATCTCTTCCAGGAAAACATCTGGTCCTGATTTCAGGCCTGCCGGCGACCGAGCCACCGCTGGCCTTCCAGGCAATGTGCCCTACAGATTAATTACTTTCACAGTTGAAAACGTGCACCTTGATTTTCAGTCTGAATTTGTCTGGCCTCAACTGCTGGCAGCTGGTTCTCATAAATGCCCTTTTCTGCCAAATTAAAGAACCCTTTGATATCAGGACTCTCTCTCTCCCTCGAGGTGACTGTAGATCAAATCCCTCCTTGGAAGAACCAAGGAGATCGTGCTTTTTTAAATTGCACACCGTAGGGTGGGTTGTCCAGACTTCAAACCTTTCCAGATTATGCCATGTGGCATTAAATATCCTTTGGCATCCACACCTGTTCCTGCAACCCTCACCAGCACTGTGAAGGGCTGCCTGCCAGCACGGGAGGCTTGATGCCTTCAAGATGTAGACACAGCCATGAATGGACCGACAGAGGAGTAGAGATTTGGGGGAGACCCGACAGATGCATTTGGCCATGGAGAGGCTGCTCCTTACGTGTGAAAGGACCAGTGAAATAAAATCTTCTGCTGTGTCTGCTGCTGAGGAAATCATGGCATGCTGAGTGGGTCAGAGCAATTGAGGGTGACCCTCACTAGTGGGAGGGTGGGAGGGAGACTGCAAACTGGCCAGCACATTGTGTACCAGCAGCCTTGGAGGAACAGATTCATCTCTTGGATCAAAGGGTGTTTAGCCACAGAAGTCTGTACATGGAGAGGGGGAAAAAAAAAAGATTGTTGGTTTGCAACATTGATTTTTTGGATTTTAACTTCTTATGGTAGTACGGCATAAAAGTGGGAAAGGTTTTGAATGAAGCCTCAGGCTCACAAAGTGCAAAAACTATCTCCCTGCCCAGGAGATATCTTTGCAATAAAAAGATTTTTGTGTCAGCAATGGAAAGGAGTGCTTTTGTTTGTTTGTAAGCTCTGCAGCCCAGTATCACTGCTGTGTTTATTATGCCTACAACGCATGCAGAATGGCATTGCCAGTGCCCACGTGCATCTCCACTCGGTTGCTGGGGTGCCACAGTCTGTAGCATGCAGAGTCTGAGATGCTGAGACACTGCTACTCCACCACACTCACACTCCCTGCAGTTATAACCAGCTGAGGGTACAGCCAGTTGCGTATAACCAGCCCTGGCTACAACAGCTGGGGAATATGAAACACTGTCCTTGGCCAAGTAATTTGCAAAAGGTCACCCAGAGCATCTGCAGCATGGCAGGATCTGAACCCTGCTCTTCTAACTCTGGCTCATCACCACAGAACCCTCTCCCAGGTGAGGCCACTCCTCAAGTGCTTTAGAGCAGGCAGAGCTGTCTGGTCAGCCTTTCCCACCAAACTGCATTTCTGAAAAATAGGATTCATCTCTCACAGTTAAGTATCTTAATCAGAGTCACAAGTCTTAAACTGAGGGCAGATCAGGCCCCTACTGCCCATCTGATGAGACTGGGAAGTAAATCCATAGGGTATCTCAGGAGAGAGCACCTCAAAAGACTAGTCCAATGCAGACCACAACACTTTTCATCAAAACCTGGATTAAAATTCACCTTTCAGGAAGACTTAACTTTTTTACAGACTTGGTGCAGTCTCCCATTCTGCAAACTAAAGCAAATGGTAAAAGTCTCTTTCACTTGCCCAGGCAGGACCAGTGGAATTCTCCATCCCACCAGGGTGCTGACTGGTAGGATCTTTCCTGTAGGCCTCTATCTCCTTCAGAAGAAGTAGGGAGAGCACTTTGGTGTTGTGGCATCAAACCTTTTCTTTCCTGTGTGGTGCTCAGTGCTAATGGGAATGTAAAGGAGAAGAAAGATCTTCTTTCTTGCCTCAAATCCTCCTACCCCCCATCCCAGTCCCAAGGGTCTTGTGTGATATGAGATGTGTTTTTCTTTCATCCCTGCCTGAGAAACTCATGTTTCGACATTAGCATGCAAGATGGAAGACAGCCAGCATTTCTGAGAGGATTTCAGCCCAGAGATTGCTTTCACCTTTTCCTGACTGCTTCCCCAACACTGACTGCAGCAGGAGACCCTGTGAGTTTGTTACCTGCTCACTCCCCGAGGTGGTGAGCTGAATCTCTTGACTCTGTCAGTGGTGCACTTAGACACGGTGACAAGCACCTCTCACCAGAGGCTGTTTTCGGCAGCTCAGGTACGAGGTGCTCTGTAGGGCACACGGCAAAGGAGGGGAGGTAGCTTCTTGTCTCACCCAGTGAAGAGGTGTTAATTACAGTGACTACATTAACTTTTTCACGCCCTGACATTCTTTGTCAGGCTGATGAGAACGCCCATGACCCAAGTGGCCTCCCAGGAAGCGCTGTGTGAGATCCACTCTCCTCGTTGGCCACTCCTCACCATCCCCCCGTCGTCATCATCTCCCGCCCACCTCCCACCTCGGTGCTGCTAATGCATTCCATTATTTATGAGACGTCCCTTGGCGTTTCCAGCTCAGCCTTTCTCATTCTTACTGCTTTTTGCTTGGCATGTTGAGGTCCGTGGCCCAGAAGTCAATATGGCTCAACACTCATCTACCAAACACAAATCGCTTGAACATTTCCTTTCTGGCACGGTTTGTTTTAAGTAAGTAAGGTGTGATGGCTGTACACGGCTGTATGAACAAAGCAAAAGTCACAAGTTTTGGATTCATGGCTATGGAAGCCACTGCCTTCTCAGGCTGGCGGTAAAATATGTAACATACCATCAGCAGTAACATGAACCAGAACCACGTCAAAAGATGGAAAAGAGAATTCATCTTTTGAGATGCACTCTGGTTTTTTGACGCTGTCATGTTTTGATGGTTCATCAATGAGGCAGCCAGCTGGTGCCATCATGATTACAGGTTTCTTCTGCCTTGCTCTGCACAAGGAAACCATAAAAGACGTGATCAGTTCAACTCTCCTGTGCCATCATCTGACAAATCCATGCCCCTCACCAATCCCTTGCCCAGGATACAGAGCATCTTGTTACTGAGTACTCTCCATGTGAATAACCCTTTCAGCTGCAGCACAAGTAGGTTTGAACTCCTTGTAGTGAGTTCACTCATTGCAGTACTGCTCTGTAGGGGAATGGGGAATATATTATTCTTTTTTACAAGGCCTGCATTTGCACACTGACAGAGGAGGCCCAGAGGAATGCTTTCTCACCAGACAGCAGCCAGACCTTAGCTGTATGACCTTGTGGCTCGCAGACAGCAGTTTTACTAGCACATCCAAAATAAACCTATCCTTTGTCCTGATGCAGAAACTGCACGGAGGCTGTTTCATTTAGAAGCCATTCCTTGGACAGCTTATTCCTCCAGTGGCCTAGGAATGCTGTCAGCCTCTCCTGTGAACTGTTTACCACATCTGCCTTTTGTAACACCAAGTTATTTTGCTGCTGCCTTGTTCCGTCTCCAGCCCCCACAGCACGAAAATAATAGTGCACACCCAATTTAAGCCATGCACAACTCTCCCAACATCTTCTGCTGGCCTTCAAGGATGTCCACGGGTTTTCCCACTGTGAGTGAAGGTTTCTCTTTCCCACTGTAATAGCCCAGAGCTTGTTGTCTAAATCTGATTTTGAATTAGGCAAGGGTCCATGGTTCCATGTCAATGCCAAGATGTGGGTGGGAGCGGAGGGGAGGAGTTTTTCCTAGGGATTTGAAATCTCTTCTTGAGCTGTTTCTGAAAGATTTCATCTCTCCAGGAAGCAGAAGTCTCCTGAGATGAGCTGCTTGTGCAAGACTCTGCCGTGTGGGCTTGAGCTGGAGCCTTCAGATGCAGCCAAACCAAGAGACTGCTTTTTTTTCTGGGTTGGGACCAGTCAGGATCCAAACTTCAGGGGAAGATTTTGGTCCAAGAAATTGAATCTGAGCTGCTCTTATCTTCAAGTATTTCAGATGAAAGGATCATCTGCGCCAAAGAAAGCGTGTGAAATGCAGTCACCCTGACTTAGTTGTGCCTCCAGGCAGGAGATGTGATGGGACAGTAAGGGAAGCTGCTCATGGCTGGGGTGGGTGCATGATGAAGTGACTTGACAAGGGACACACAAACAGCCTGTAGCAGAGACAAGGAAAAAATAATCTAAATATTGTTTTGTTATCCCTCTTTGATCCAGAGAGACTACTTTGGCGGGGCCAAATCCACAGCTGGCGTAAGACCCTCCTCCATAATATCCAAATGTCTAGGAAAGATACAAACATAAAGTTTGAGTTAGGAGTGAGTGATCCCCATTTCTAACTGGAATTTATGACAGGAGCCAAAGCTGGAGTTCACATGAAACACATCCCATTTCAAATCACCAAAGCCAATGCCTGGTTGGATTTTCTTCCATACCAAATATCAAGGCTGAAAGCGTGGGAATGCCTTCTCTTGAAATATATCTTATTTCCACGGTCTTGCTAAAGAGGTCCCTCACTCCCAAACCATTACAGCCTTTGTTTCTTTCCTAAATCTCATAGCACCGACGTTTGCCGTGAAATCACCGGGTCAGCATCCCCCTCCTGGCTTTACTCCCCCGTTCTCTGTGAGCTTGCTGGGTTACACTCCAGATTACACACACAGGGAGATGAGCTGAGAATCCCCAGAAGGGACAGATAAAATACTGCCAAGTGAAACCCACACTTGTTGCAGAGTCGTGTTTTAGCCGTGTCCCATCCCTCCCCTTCTAAGAAAGCCCCAGCCTGGGTGGGAAAGTCGAGGAGAAATAAGATGTTACGTTCATCCCGGGGAGCTGAGGGGGGGGGGATTTGTAACTGGAGACCAGGATGGAGGCGGGGGTGAAAGAAACACACGGAGATATTGATGACCCCCTAGGTGGGCAGGTCGGCTGTCCCCGGCGCCCCTTTCACAGCACGTTTGGCATCTCTCGGCGCCATGCATCCCCCTAAGTGCATGCCCCTGCATGCAGGCGCGGGCGGTGGGATTGGGGGGGCGGCTTAAAAAGCCTCGCTGAGAAAGGTATTTCTTGTGGGGAGAAAGACGCGGGCGGGGGGGAGAAAGAGGGCAGGCCCCCTCGCTCCCCACTGAGTCCATTTCTTCTGCTTTGCCGGAGCTGTCAGCCTTGAATCCCGGTGGCGTCCCGTAACTAATTGACAGCAATGGGGGCCTTTGGGAGCCGAAGAATACGCATCCTTGCTGGGCGAGCGCTGGAGCAGGAGCTGCGCGGGCAGCTGTGGGGGGATATAAAGGGCGGCTTTGAAAGCCTTTGTGCCCGCCCGCGGTGCGTGCGTGCGTGTGTGTGGCGGGTTTGCGGCCAGGGAGGGGAGGGATGCCGGGCAGGGCGGCGCGGGGGGAGCCGCAGGGACAAGCCGCCGTGCTCAAGCGAGATTCTCCCCGAGGAAAGGGGCGGGGGAGGGAGGGAAAAGCCCCAAACGGAGCGAGGAGCGAGGTCCCCGCGCTCTCGGAGGGCGTCGGCGCTGCGAGCAGGGAGCCGGCTGCGGGTTCGGTGTAAAGGCAGGGCCGTCGGGCAATGGGAAACTATGGGGCCATCGGGAAACTAGATCTCTGTTTTTCATCCTGCCCTGGCCCAGACTGTAAAATACGACCCGCCGGCACGGCCGCCAAGCTGCAGCTTCGAGAAACAAAACCCCTGCTGTGTTTTTTCTGGGCTTGGGGAATGCGTAAAGAAATCTCCCCCCTCCCAGGTGTAACCCGGCAGCTTTGTCCCTGTAGTCATCCTACTCCTTCCTAAGGATGCTTTGATACCCATCAGAGGAAAGGCCACTTTTTTTTTTTTTTTTTTAAATTGTCCTAAAGCCAGTTGCACAAACATATCCCAGTGTCACAGACAAAATATTGTCCGGGAGACATTTTTATGTTTTTGGTTTGACTCATGAAAAAATGCCCCATTGTCTGTGACATTTTAAGAAACAATCTCTGATAAAAGTATTTTTACGTTTAAAACTGGAAAGAAATAAATTAACCGCTTGCATTTCTCCGGGGTCTGTCACTTTGGAATTTAATAACAGATGCGACCAAATCAGGACAAGTGTAGAAGAAACAGCTCCCAAGGCAGCTGGGCAAGGGTGCAACTCTCAGACAAGCCCAGCACAACCGTACTGACAAGGGACACTTATATCTTAGACCTAATCTGCACCCATCTTTTGAGAAGGAGAGTGAGTACTTGAAATATGGGGCATCAGTTCATAGGTTTGAAGGCCAAAAGATATCATTAGACCAGCTAGTCTGATCTTCTGTGTTATAAAGACCCCAGAATGATACCAATTACATTTATATTGAGCTAAACGACTTGGATCTGACCAGTAGCAGTTTTTTTTTTTTCTTTGTCACAGCCTTTTGTCTCTTTATTTCAGCTAGGCCCTATGCAAAAAAATGCTTGGGCTCGGCCAGTCAAGAGGTCCCAGGCATTTGGTAAAATGCATTTTTCATCCTGTATTTGCCTCACTTAAGTAGATGCTTTATTTTTGCTAGATCCTACGTGTGGCAATTCAGCATGGGAAAGCCAGATCCTCACAGGTTTGCTGGCTGAGCAAGGCTAATTGCCCAACTCTAGGCTAAAAGAGGAAGGTGCCTAGCTATCTCCCAGGTCAAGTCCAGAGACCCCTGGAAGTACCCCAGTTCCCAAACCGTTCATGCGGTGGGTGAAGCAATGAGTCCTCACTCTTTCTCTTGCCTGTGAGTTAAACACTAGAGGAAAGAGGAGCTGCATTTCCTGGGAACAATAAACGGCTTTTTGCTTAGCAATAGGTCAGTGTGGTAAGGTTTCTCCATGAAGCCAGAGTGAGCATGTTAAACGCAGGGAGCAGGGCAAGCCCTGGGCAGGTGGCTGAGCTTGCTCAGAGCACCCAGCCCCTCTGGTACCCATCCAGCAGCTGACTGGTGTCTCTGCTCATTTGAATTAATGGTATTAAAAGGTGGCTGATCAATTTGTGCTATTGAAAGAGGAGAATTCCTTGACTAACTGGAAAAGCAGTTCCTCATGTTGTTGGGATTTTTTTAAGCAGTAGAGAAAAGCACTATTATTATTAGAAAAGCATATTTATCAATATTTTTGAAAGTTTTTTTGTCTGCTTTGGTTTCAGTCACATGGGTGATGGTGTTCATTTCTCCATCTCCCAAACACCCCCAGGGCCACTACAGTTCTGTCCAAGCTCTGAAAGGTGATGTTTGGTCCATCTAGTAACCACTGGCTTGAGCCCAAGCTCCAAATGAACTCAGTAAAAAGATTGACTCAGCTTAAAAGGGAACATGACCTTAGTCTGTACCCTGAACAATAGTTCAGAAATGCCTGCCTGGCTGCAGGCTGCAGTGACCTGTTGCTGCTTGTGATGGTTGCACTGTGAGCTCCGGGCAGCTCCCACCATCTTTAGGCTCCATGTTTGTAGAGCACCCAGTGAGGAACCAGTATCAGTTTTCTGATGGATGCTTCCAGACGTTGTCGCAGCAGATAAGTGATAGCAGAGCCTGTCGGTGCAGGTGTGAGCAGGGATGGCACTGCTTTCCCCCTTTGAGCTCTGGAATTTCAGGCAGCTGTTTTGTCTGCACAGGGTCGCTGGTTTGTGTGGGAAGAAAGACTGTGACTGCTGGCAGAGCCATCAGTTCAAGCCTACTGATTGCTCTCTCTCAGCTGACAGTAAAAATAATTCAGTTTCAGATAATACATCGTTGTTCTTTCCATGTGGAAAAAATCAGAAAGGCATGCAAAACTCTCCCTTTTTTTTTCCTGCTAATTGCCTTGATTTCTGCTTCCACATTCCCAGCTGCCGCTCCTCTTCAGGTTGCCCTTTTTGACTCCTCGATTAACTTCTTTGTCCACCCGTTTACCACTCAGGACATGGCGACCTTTGGATGTAAATCTACGCTGACGTCCCTCCCATTTGCGTGCTTTTGTCGGGGCTGACATCTGCGAGACTCCTTGTGGTGGAGATGGGAGGGAGCCGGGTGGATGTGGGATCTGGGCAGTGCCCTCCCCTGCCAGCGCTGCTGCCCACCTCTACTCTGTGTTGCTCACTCCCTGTCCCAGAGCTCAGTGCCTTAGCCTGGGATGAAAGAATCACAGATTTTGGTCTGCAGCTCCCAGATGAGACATGAGTGTTGGTGCAGCCTTCACCCTCTGCTATCTGCTGGCTCAGGAGTTCCTGAACTGCTCAGGGCACTGCTGGCTCTCACCTCCTCAAGGCACAATCTTTATTATCGGGTTAACTTGGACAGGCATTCTTGGTGAGAAAGCCCAGCCCACATACAGTGCCCCTTGTTGTGCCCTGGAGCTGCTGCTTTTTGAAATGGGAAGCTTGTTTGGAGGACACCCCCAGAGCCAGGACAATTCTTACAGTTACCTCAGGGTGCAAGACATCCTCCCTGCACAGCAAATGTTTGACAAGCCTTGCAGCAATGAGGGAGCCACAGACCATTGCAGAGCCTGGCTCTGTACCTCACATCAGAGCTGACAGGTGGGGTGGACACAGCACCATTTTCCAAAGCAGGGCCTTGTAGATTTTTTGAACAGAGACAGTTTTTTCCCAAATGATGTCCTAGGCTGCAGCATAAAGGCTTTATTTGCTGTGAAGTGGATTTTATTCTGCACAGAGTTTGACCACTGGGATGTGGAGTTCTGCCTCCTGGTTCTCCTGAGATTTTTGGCAGTATCTCCCAAATCCTGCTCTGAAGCTTTCTGCTCTGAAGCTTTTCCAAAGTCCCGCCCAGAGCCCCCACCAGAGATTTGAGATGCCAGTTAAGGTTCAGGTTTCCAGCACTGCATAGGGCTTTTGGCTTTAATTACACAGAGCCCCCTTCCCCCAGCCTTCCCCTTGTTCTCAGCACAATGAGGTCAGACACCTGCAAAACTGAACTTTTAGGGAAATGGCCCCAGAGCAGAACAAAGGCGTTCGTTCGGCAGTGGGGGACGGGGACCTGAGGGGCAGGGAAGCAGCTGCGGCGGAGGAGGCACAGCTGGATCCCTGCACAGCACTGCCTTCCTGCCTGCCCCTGCCTCATCCTTCTAGGGCCTGTTAAGAGTCATTTCTCCTTGAGAAAGCAGAGTGGTTTCTCCTTGAACTCCATGGTAGCACCATAGCTGCCATGCAGAAGAGTCTTTGGACAAGCTCCTTGCTGAAGGCCCTCTGAACAGTTAAGGGAAGTGGTCTTGTTTGATGTTTTTCCACTAAGCCCTTTTCTCTTCTCAGTTTTACCCAAATAGAGAGACAACTTTGTGGAGGTTGAAATAAATGAGCTCTCCCCATCAGACCTGTAGATACTAGGAATGGACAAGCTCCAAATACCTGCCTTGCCTTGCTTAGATCACAGTCTTTCTTCCTTCACTGAAGGTGGAATGCAGATGGCATTGCTGAGCTGTGTCCACATGCTTGAAAGACTTGGTTTAAATACTTTCCTAAAGGAAAAGAAACAATAAGCATTGCAACTGTGCAAATGATATGAAGTTGTACTTACATGCTCGAGAGGTCTGCGAGCTCTGCAGAGCACTCTAGGCAAAGGAGTTTTAGTGAAATCATGCATGGGTTGAGCTATACCAGGTTTCTGTTTGTCTCTTCCCACTCAAGAGAAAGGAGATGAGGACCTATCCATTCCTTTAAAATGTTAAAAAAAAAAAGGATTTAGAAAGAAGCAAAGAAAAAAAAGAGAGCAGGACTAATAGGTGACCTATGTTCCCACCACCAATCTGCTTCTCTGTGTTCCCATATGTAAAATGGGAAGAAAAACAATGAGTAGATAATGAAAATGGGATGACAGATAGGATGGAGTAGGTAGATAATGAGGGGAAAAAAGATTAAAAGGGACATCAGTTCTCATGCTTACGGATTCAGCTCAATATACCACGTGCCAGGAGAAAATCTGTGGAGCTGCATCATTCAACTGCTTCCAACAAAATTTTGTTGTGCTTCCTATTGACATCGAGCAAGTGGATCTTGCCCAATAGTACCTGTTTTCATACAGCACTTCTCCCTAGATCATGGAGGGCATTGTATGAGCACTGCAGGAGTATAAGAAAACATCTCTTTAATAAGAGATGACTGGTTGGAAGGGCCAAGTGAATTCCCTACCCCATAAAGGTCCACAGTGCAGCAGTTACAAGGCAGCAAGTTAAGCTGGGCCTTTGGATAGTGTTGGGTTGAGGATTTCCAGTTTAGGGTCCTTCTCCTTTTGGAAGGGTCTGTTCTGCCCTGGAAGGGTATGAGGCTTAAAGTCTCCTCGCCTCGCTGTCACACTGTGGGAATGTTGCGGAGGGGGTTCTGTGCCTCCCACCATCTCTCCTGAGGTACGACCCACTGTGTTGTTGCCTGGGCTGAGAGGTGGTGGTGAGGGGCAGGGAAGAAGGGGAGGGGGCAGGGGGAGAAGTTGGTGAAGAGGGTAAAGGAAGCAACTTTTTAAATAAAAAAAAAAAAAGTGATGAATAGATCGGCTAATCCCAGGAAACCTTGAGAATATAGAGCAGCGTCTGTGGAGCCTCCCTTTTTTCTTTTCTTTTTTTTTAATTTTCCTTTCTTTAATTTCGCTGCAGCACGTATAATCAATTATGGTTTGAATTGGGGATAAGGGGAGGGAAAGTACTTCAATTCATAAATCAATTTTATACGGTCATCAGTCAGGTTGTGAATGCAAATACCTCTGTCGGTTTAGGTTATTCAGAATTAATTGACTCCCACCGGGCTGGGCTGCAGATGGAGAGAAGCTTTCTCACAAAGTCTGCTCAGGCTCAGCATGGGGGCAGGCAGGCGGGCTGGCTTCCTCCTCCTCCTCTTCCTCCTCTTTCCTCTCCTGGAGCATTATACTATTGGCGTTGAGGAGAGTTTTGTGTGTGCGTGTGTGTCCCCTCTGTGAGAGGGAGAGATGCTTGAAGAAAGAAAGGGATATGCAAAGATTAAAGTCACAAGCCCCCTCTTCAGCCCTGGCCTGCGCAGACACTTTTATGTGATTAGGAATGCTTTGCTTTCAAGGGTTTGCTTTTAAGCCTTGAGCTTCTCTTGAACTTCTCCAATAAGAAAACAAACAGCAGTGTCAAAGCCTCCCCTGTGCCTGGAATTCGAGCTCGAGTTGTGTCATTAAAAAGCCACTTCGCTACTGGGACTTTGGCATCTGAGTCACTGTTTCAAAGCCAGTCTGGGGCAGGAGAGATCGAAAGTCATTAAACATCTAGTGGTTGTTTTGGTGGCCTATTGAAAAATGAGGTTTGGAGGGTTTCAGGGCCACCGGGAGGACACAGAACAAATGCTGCCACCTGAATCCTCCCTCCTCCTCCCGCACCTTCTCTCCAAGGGCTGCATGGCTGAAATAGCTGGCAAGTGGGGGCTGTATGGAGAACACCCAAAGGATGGATTTGCTGGAGGGTGAAGAAGGCAGTAACCTGCAGCCCCTCTTTTCCTCCCCCATTAGCACTACCCAGGTCAGCACACGTCCTGGGCTAAACAGTGGGGCAGAGCTGGCAGTGCTCCACAAAGGGGGCTCTCTCAATTTCCTCCCCACACCCCCCGGTCCTCTCACGGGACTGCACCCAGCCTGGAGGCTGTCACCCCACGTGGTACCCCAGGGCTATCACTCCACTTCTCTCCTGGCCCCATGACCCCTTCCCTCCTCCCTGGCCAGCTCCCTTTGTCTCACTGGTTAGCTGATGCCATGACTTCCCCCACACAAGGGACAGCCCTCCTGGTTTTAGCATGGTCTCACCAACCAGTCCAGGCCTCAGACTGGCTGGCATGTCCATCAGCTGCTGGAGGTTTGTGTCTGGTGTTGCCCCTTCCCAGACATCACACTGATGGAATGGGTGGGGAACACCACTTCATGACACCCCCTGGGAAAGATAATTTGTATTAACACCCAGGTACACACCTTTCCCTCTTTGTTTTGGCTTGTCACATCTAGGCATTTTCAGACCAGGACATCTAAGCTTCAAACTGCAGGAGCTCATCTAGAGAAGGAGGCCATCAGACATGCATCAGTAGATACCAAACCATGAGATCAATTGCCAAAACCAGTCAGAGTATGTAACCCTCTCTTCTGCCTGGGGAAACTGAGGCACAGATAAAGATGTGGCTCAATCCAAAGCATCCTACTTTAAAAAGTGGCACAGCTGGGAATAAAGCCTAGGTCCTATTGTCTGCACTCTTGTTATGGTGCTCACCAGGACCCAGACAGCAGACCACCAGAGCTGAACAAATGGGGCATGTCCATGCCCTCTGCTGTACAATGGGCTAAGCACATCAGGTTTCAGCAGGGCTGGAGGCACTGGCATGTTAGTGGAGAGCCAGAGATGACCCAGTGGAGCTGATCCCCACAATGCCATGGAAACAATAGGTCAGAAACACCAAAAGCTCGGAAGAGGCTGTGGAGGTGGCAATAACTGGAGAGGAAGCTTGGCTGTGCTTAAAGCACCCTGGGAGGAGGAGGAGGAGGCTGCAAAGGAAGATGAAAGGAGCTGTCTGTAGCTGTCTGCAGTTAAGTGGGGAGGTGGGAAAGGGCTTTGCAGTTCTTCAGCAGGAAACGTGGGGAGCAGGTCTTGGCAAAGGGAAGCAAAAGGGAAAAGCAGAACAAAAGAGCCATGCAACTTCCACTCAATGCTTTCCTCCATTTCGTCCAAATCTGCTCTTTGAACAGGAACCAAAGAGCCAGGTGCTTTGGATGGTCTTCCACACGGCTCTGCCAACTTCACAGCACCCCTCAGCTGCAAAACCCTCTGCTAGTTTTCACAGATGCAATTTTGTCAAAGCCCCTTCCCACGGCCCACTCTGCCCCCTCTGCCTCTGCTGTGGTCACGGGCACTCCTACACACACCATCCTGCCACCCCATTTCCCCTCACTGCTTCCCCTTCATGATCCACACTATGGGCAGTAATTGATGAGAACATGAATGCCCCGACTTCCTCATCCATTTTATTTTTTTAAATGAACTTGGCCCATAGTCTAGAGAAAGCAAATGTGGGATTGTTAGCTCTAGGACCAACCTGGAAGCCTTAGGGAACTTGCCACCCCTGCCACATGCTGCAGCACAACCCAGTAGGAAGGATGGGCCCCATGTTTGCAAGCCTGTCAAGATTTTCACAGTGAAAATGAGAATTATGCAGACAAGTCAGGCTCGCTTCTGCCGTGGCTGTTGCACCTTGTAGGTTCTCCATGGCCAGCACATTGTCTCTGCTGCACCTTCTGTGTATGGAAGTGCCAGGGGGATGTTCTGCTCTGGGCTGGTGGTGACTGGGAGCACAGGAGCATATTTTGTGTGTGGTGTGGGAGTCCCAAAAAGCTTTTGCCATATGGCTCTTCACATGGCAACCCTGTGCTCCTTCTTCATGTGACCAGCACCAGGAAATCCATGCATTAGATAAAGAAGTGTCATGATGGCCTTCTGCACGTCCAAGTCCCATCCACCCACCAGCCTGACAGTAACCAGGTCTGACTCTTGCTAAACACAGGTCCCCGGGGCCAAAAGCTGGAATCTGTGCTGCCTCTGCTAAGCCTTGTCTAAATTCCCTGCTGAATATCCCTGAGAAGAGCTGCTTGGTGTTCATCAGGTTGGAAAGCAGTTTTTAAAAAAACAAACACCCTTTGGGATCTTCCAGCAAATCTCTAATATGTGAGAATTAACCTATTTTTAATGCACTGCCTGCTTTCCCCACACTCCCTTGCTGGCCCGAGGCTGGTTCATCTTTCAGAGCTGAACAATGCTTCGTGTGTTTCTGTTTGCTCAACATTTAGAGGGGAGGCCTTCCTCTCTTCAGTGCTTTCTTAGCATTTTTTAATCATGTTTATAAAGTCAAATACCTAAGTGACCAAAAGAGCAGCGAGAACTGCTTCCCTGCTCTGCAGGGTACTGAAATCTCCTCTTGAAGTCAATGGGGAGAGCCATGCTCTGCTGAAATCTTGATCAGAGCTGGAGCTTTAGCCAAGGGGAGGAGTGAGCCCCTTGCTTTACTACACAGCGCCTTTCACAGAGGCCCGGGGAAGGAGGGGAGAGGTGTGTGGGGGGGAATCTTTACACCCATGGTGGGGCTTCTGAAGAATTTACAGTCATCTTTCCTAGAGACACTAAAGATTTTATAGCCTTGGTACCAGTGGTTACAATGCCCTATGGAGCACAGAGCTGAGTGCATGCCAGGGACCCCTTCATCTCACCAGAGGCTGGAAGGTGGCCAGGGGCTTCACACGGGGAAGTTTATTTCAGAGAGAGAAGGGAGTGAAGAAGCGGGAGGGAGAGAAGAGGGGAGAGAGGCCGAGCAGAGGGGGAGAGGGAAGGGAAAACAAAAGCATGTGAGACGGGAGAGTGAGGGAAAGAGGCAGGACAGAGAGCGAGGGTGGGGGAGCGGAGGGAGGCAGAGAAATGAGAGGATGCCAGCGTGGGAGGAATGAGAGGAGAGACCTAGATAGGAGGAACAGAAGGGAGAAATGAAAGGGAGGGAGAAAAACATTTTAGAAGTGGCAGAGGGAGGAAATATGAGACAAAGGAATAACAGAAAAGCAGCCAGAAAGAGGGAAAGGAAGAAACAGCAAATAGGAGTAAAGTTAGAAAGCAAAACAGATTCTGAGAGCAGGTACAAGAGGGAGGCTCAGAAGCAGCCTACAGGCCAGTCCCCCAGACAAACCCAGCACAGAAAATGAGGCTTTTCAGTGACTGTCCCCATTCTCCTGCCAAGTCTTGAAACTGAGAGAGGAGCCAGGGAGCTCTTCTGCATACCTAATTCTGCACAGACCTGCACACCCAGGGTCATCTTGGGCAGATACTTATAAAAATGAATATGCATCTATATTTGCACGTGTGTGTGTGTATGTGCACATGTGTATGTACCCTGACACACGTGTGCAAACATGTCATGTACCCAATGCTATGACATCCATGCTTTCCCTCTCTTCACCCTTCTCTGCACCTGCTATGCACATTCAGACTCTGCCTGTACCTTCACCTGCCTCCACAGCCATCCACACACCCAGCTTGAGCTCCACTCGCTCCTCGGCTGGCTGCAAAACAAGGCTTGCACTTTGTGAAAAATGCTGACGTTTGGCTGTTCGGGTTCATTCCATGCTGGGGAGAAAATGAGCCTTTAAGATGTTGGTTGTTTTTTTTTTTTTTTTCATGAGGGGGAAAAAAAAATCACACAGGAAGATGAAGCCAGCAAGTGCTCCACCCCAGAACACGAAACATGGACATACATTTAAGAAATGGTTTCTCTGACCTGGTGGTCTGTGAATGCAGATTTAATGACGATTGTGGAGGTCAATTATAGCCTGGTCATTTACAGCCCCGTGAGGCTATGCTTGAGGCCCCCTAGCCTAGGAGTTACAGTGCTGTCAGAGCACTAGAGAGCCAGTTCCATGTTTTTTGTCTTGAGCCCAGCAAGATCAACGTGCTGGCATATCTCTGGGTGCTGTGGGGTGATCTGTGAGCTCTGCATCTCCTTGGTTTGCAGATGGGGGAGTGTTTGCCCAGGGTTCCCACACAGTGTTGTGTGTGCCTCCTGAGAGCAGAGCCAGGCAAACCTGGGGCTCTCGGGACAGAGCGGATATCGAGCTACTGCCAACAATCCAGTGCCCATCACTGTGTTTCTAAAGCACAGTGTGCCAGCTCAGCCTCAGGGAGGGTCAGTGGCAATCATAAAACTCCCTTAAAGAGAACATCACACTCATCGTGCTTCTCTCTCACTATAATGGACTGAAAGGTGCCTGTAGCAGAGAGTTTCTTTACTTTTATAGGTGTTGCCAGAGCCCAGAAAGGGTAGGGAACCCAAGGGCGAGAGACCTGGCAGCTGTACATTGGGATGAAGAAGCAACAGTGGTTAATTATTCCATTAAAATCGCTCCCCACAAGCTGTGCAAACTTTCTCCTGTTAGAAAAACACTGCACAAAGGCCCTGGGTAATACATTGTTAATGGGTCTCTCTCATACCGGCAGTAACCACAGCTCCACGCTGGAGGACTTGGCAAACCACCAGAGGAGGTAGATGTGTGCATGCCACCGCTGCAGGAGCATGTCCTGACATCTGGGCACCATGGCAGGGCCATGAGGATGCCAGGGGAACATCCTCTCCATGTCAGTGCTAATGTCAGACCTCCTGGGGGACAGCTGCATGTTTTTGGACACTTAAGGGCATGCTGTCCTCTGCCATAATTTGGCACCAGTTGAGTGTATTTGACTTAAGATGGATGAAATGTAAAGAGGCAGACCTCCAGTTAGACAGCTGTTGAGGAACAGCTTGAGGAAGGGATGCTTTTATTTCAAGGCCTTCCAGATGCACATTTCCTTCAGCTTGTAATTCAGCCTTTCACTTGTTTGGTGGTGCTCATCCAATGCCATTGGTTTCACAGCCCTCCCTGTGAAACACCACTGCTTCAGAAATGCCCCTGCCCTCTCTCTCCCCACATTTTCTTTGAATTTTTTTTTTGCTATCCTATGTAATAACCAAGAAATGCATAGGGTAAAGTGCCTCTGGCAAGGCAGAGGAGGCATGAATCAATAGAATAACAGGAGTGCAAGCTGAGCACATCCTCTGTAGCCAGCAATGAAAGTCAAATTTACTTTATTTTTTCTGTTCTTATTTGGTCATCAGAAGCAGCCATAAAAGCCATCTGCTTTGGAGATGTGTGGTCATTTCTGCTAGGAGAGAGTACCAGCGAGCCTGCGTGTCAGGGCAGGAATAGAAAGGAACCGGCCCTTGTGCCAAGACTTTCTTGGTAATCCAAGGAATTCACCCACAAAAAGTGCTAAATTAGTTCAAACTATAGTCCAGAGGGGCCCTGGCGTCCTCAAGCTATAAGCAGAGAAGAGAAATGGATCTGATAAAAAGCCACATTTCTGGTAGGCTTGGCAGAAGGCAGTGTGCTCAGTACAGGAAAGGAATCTGCATGGCTGTGCACAGGTCTTTACTCGGGGGCCATGCAGTACTGGCCCATTAAATCTTTCACTCCTGCTGGTGAATAATTATCTGCCTGACCTGTTCTACTGCAGGCATCAAGAACACCCCATTAGTGACTTCTTCCCAAAAAGAGTGGGTGCTCACCCCTCATCTGGCTCTACCTGGCCTTTGGCAATGATGCTTAGGCCAGAGGTTTCCGTGCCAGTGCTGGGTGCTGACAGGAATGTCCCCAGGTTCAGGGACCCCTGTGGGAGACCTGGCTCTTGCAGGTGTGGCGAGCACTGCCTCCTAAAGGAAAAAGCCTGGCACCTTGGGAGGTGTGGCCCAGGGCCTTAGTTCTAATGTTATTTTGTTCCCTGATTTTGGAAGGAGCAGTGGAAACAATTAGGTCTCTTAAATTCTCTGAGGCAAGATCCAAATACAGAAAAGAATACATCTCCCAGGCAGGGAGAAGTGGGGAATTAATTGCCTTTTTTTGGATGAGATCAGAGAAAGCTGATTTATGAAGCAAAGAGAAAGCAAAGTGCTTTTATGGGTAAAATGTTCCCTGCTTATTTCCTTTCTGTCAGACTACGTTCCTCCCACGCTTCTGGCTGCAAGCTTGCTCCCTGGAAGCCTGTTTAAGCATTTCAGCATGTGATGATTTAACTGGGCACGGATTCTGACAGATCTTTGCAAATAACATCACAGGAGTTGCTGGAGGTGACAGCCTAATGCCGACTCAGGGCACGTTCAGGAGGACAAGGCTGGCAAAGAGAAACCCAGCCATCCCTGTGTGCTCCCAGCCTCTGCCAGGGCCCCTCTGAGTATCAGGCCCTGGGAGACACCCCTGGCCATCCGCTGAGATGGGGTGTGCCTGGCAACCTGCTCTATCTGCTGTGTCCCTGGGACAGACAGGGGAGACGTGGCACAGAGGGCTCCAGAGCTGAAGCCTCATGGGGAGCGGGGCCCTTTGGTTACAGCTCAGGCAGAAAGCAGAGGGAAAGCAGAACAGGGGAGAAATCCAACAAGTTGGGTGTGGAATGAGAAAGTTTCTGCAATCGAATTTCCACGCACGGGACTTTCAGCTCCTGCCAATGTACATACAGGAAGGGATGAACTCAGGGGAACTCAAGAGGCTTATTCCTACTGAGGGAGAGTGTAGCAAGCAAGTAACGCTGAATTATAGGGTATCAGAACTACCTCTGGCACATCTCAAGTGTTGATGGCCAGGCTGTGCTGTCTGCCCTGGTGGCATATGGTTCCTGGTGACAAAGACACCCACCCGTGACAGATCTAGAATCTGCTGCACCCACGCATGCAATACAGCCCAGATTTCACTTATATAGGTGGGGGCATCAATACTGTCTGCATTGTGCAGAGGAACCACAAGTGGAACCACACTGGTGATCTGTGGAGCATCAATGTGGAGGGAGCAGTTCAATGCATGGATGTAGCAAGTTTTGCACACCCAGCACACCATTCTGGGGATTGCTGGAAGGTTTCGGTACAACTGGCTATCACTTCTGGTCATGAGTGATCACCACCCTGCTGATGAGATATCAACCAGAAGGGACTCTAGAGCACCCCTAAGGACACCATAAGATCCATGGATGGGAACAAACACTTGACATACCTTCACAGGAGAAAATCAGCAAAGGAGGTGAAATGAAATCAAGTGAAATGAAGTCAGGCAAAAAAGGAAAATATAGTTTAATAACCAATAATGATATAGAGAAGCCCCCATGCTCAGACCCCAAACTGCGGTAGGTTTACAGGGAGGAGGGGAGGGCAGGGGTGGGAGCTGGGGGTAGGGAAGAGAAAGCTGTACGAATTGACCTCTCTCCCCCCTGCCCCCTCCTTTTTCTTTAAATCCCCACCTAGTCAGGAGTGCTCATTAAGGATAGCTCTCGTTACCCTAATTAGGCTGCCTCCTTCCCTTCACAGGGCTCCAGACCTCTGCCATTCAGCAATAACAAGAATAACAAGAAACTCGTTATTTTACAACCTGGGCCGGGGAGGAGGGGAAGAGGGAGAAGATGGCATTGTGATGTGCTGCTTGGAGGAAAACAAGCCCAGAAAAACCTGGGTCGAGGGAGGAGTCCGTCCTGTCAGGAAGACCTTGTCTCCTCTTAAACAGTCTCTTGCCCTCATGCGTGCCTGCACTAGAAGTAATGCTATAAGGAATGAGGATTTGTTTGGGGTGTTTTTCCCCTTTCCTGCAGGCTCATTCTTGAAAGCTGTTTTTCTTTCTAAAAATCATATGTATGTGCACTTGATTTTATGTGAAAATTAACCTCTCTCGGGACTCTGACAAGGCAGGAGCCATCCCAGCCCTGAGCTGGGGAGGAGGAGGAGGTGGCAGCAGTGGCAGTGGGACACTCCACGTGTTATGTGGTCTATATTTGGCATTTGTCAGCGTGAGGGAGGCTGTGACGGTTTGCCTTGGGGAGGGCAGCAGTGGAAGCCTGGGCTCAGCCCGGCTTTCCCAATTCCCTTTCCCTCTCGGATGCCGAGGCTGTGCACGCCCATCCAGCAGCCAGCCCGGCTGTGCTCCATCGGTGCAAAGTGCCCACTCCATCCACGCCACCCTCCACTCTGATGGCCCCTTTGTGACTCCATTCTGCATCCTGCTGCTCATCCCCTCTGGAACGGCATCCCAGCAAACCTCCTCACCAGCAGATGTTTCATTTCCAGAGTTGCTGTGGGGAAAAAAAAACAACCAACAAAAAAACAAACAAACAAACATCAACAAAAAACAAAACCCCATACTAAAACCAAACAAAAACCCAAACAAGACAAAACAAAATAATAAAAACCAACCAAAGAAACCTGTGCCTGTTTTATACCCGTGGAGCAGAGAAGGAGGATGAGTGAAATCAGGGCTCCCTGACACTCTCCTTGGGTTCCTGTTACGGCATCAAGACATGGCCTTTCCTGAGAATTGTGCTGTGTAGCATCCCACCCCAGAAGCAAAGAAGCCAAGTCAGCACAACCAAGCATGTGTTTAAGTGTTGTTCTGGATAAGAGGAAAAAAAATAAATCCTCACCACCTTGCAAAATCAGACTCTCCCTGAGCATTTGGAATTAATTTTGTCAAAACCAGCTTATCATCTCCATGAATTGTCACAAATCCACTCTGTTTTGCAGAGCTAAACATTTCAACATTTTATGCACCATACCAGTTGCACCATCTTTGCTCAATTTATCCCTCATTTAAATAACTTATTACATCAGATATAGGGCTTTTTTATAGCTCAGTTTTAAGTCTCTTTCTCATACTCCCTTTAAGACTTTTCTAAGTCTTTCAAGATGTTCTTTCAAGCCCTCAGACCAAATTAAAACATCATTCACTGCAGATTCAGTACTTAGCAGTTTCTCAGAGATCTGGCAAATACTCTTTGAAATATCTCGGGAGGAGAAGAAATGCCAAGTGATGTCTGCCTTAGCTTACACATTGACATTTGAAGCATGAATGTCCGAAGTTATGCCTCAAAAGTAGGTGCAGGCATGTAAGCAAGGGATCCTGAATTTTTTTGAGGTGACAAATATCCCATAATAATGTCTTGAGAAATTTATGATATCAATTATTTGGATTTTGCCTCCAAGCCTTTCTTACAAATGATGGTTCATATTGTTTTCTAAATTCATGTTCATGTCTTAACTCAGTTACATCTGCTAACGGGTTTGGATTGTCCTGATTGTTAATAGACAAACAAGTATGTATCTGCTGGGACTGAGATTCACTGTGCCAAACCCTCTTTAAACACTCTTCCTTCCACAAAAAGAAAAAAAAAGAAGCCAAAACTCCCTAGATTTAGAGCAAGGAAAATTGTTTCAGCTGAAACTGTTTTCTTGGGGTAGCATTTTTTGTGCCTAACCCTAAAACTTTGGGTCACCTGAAACATTTAGCAAATTGACGTCAATTTTGCTGAATTATTTTGACTTAAAGAAAAGGAGCCTTGTCTGCAGGGATAAGAAACACCCAACCTCCTGCTTAGTTCTTCCCTGTTTTTATGGAATGAGGTGTCCCAGCATATCTGTCAGACTTAGCAAAGATTGTCGTTCAGCCTTTGGCTGTGATCAGCTTTCCCCCACCAAGAACACTTAGCGAGGGCAGGGGCTGGAGAGAAGGTGTGTTACAGCTTCATGGACAGCCTGGGCTGGTGAAGCCTCTTCCAGCCTATGGAAACACTATGCCTTTTCCTGCTGGTAAAATACAGCTTTGCTCTTCCAGTTACCCTGGCCCTCCTGCCAAGAGGGGATCTTGGATATTTTGTCTGTGCTGACCCTCCAGCTGGGGCTGGGATGTCTTGGCCACAGCAGGAAGGAAGAGAGTGCCCTGGATCACACATCTGGTTTTACATCTCCTCTCCCTTCTCCTGTTTCAAGCAGAAACATATGGGCAGGTATCTTCACAAGCTGAGATACCTGCATTACACCAAGTGCATCTGGATTGCACTTGGAAGGGAGCCTCAGAGCTGCTTCCAAAGGCAGACTTGGTGTCTATACTGAAAACAGCAGACATGGGAGTGTGGGAAGGACCTGGTGTGCCACATGCTGATCTGGAGGCATCAGCGTGGTTGCCCAGGGGCTATGGATGATGAGAAGCCCCTACCCCCCTGTGCTGAAGCTGGGCAGCACAGCTAGCAAGACACATCCCCGAAAAGCCAGAGTCACGTTTGTGCCAGTCACACACTTCCCATTTTCTCCTCAGTCCTCTTGTTAATTATGTGCTGCAGTCGCATCTGGGTGGACCAGCTGCAATCACAGCTGCTGGAATGAGAGGCAATCCCAGCAGATCTCACATGTCCTGGAGGTGGAGTTGGAGGTGAGGGAGATCTTACCTTCAGGCAAGGGCAGCCCTGGGCTGTAGGGTCACCTATCCCACAATGCTGGCCACGCTGTCATTCACACGTGTGAGCACAATGGGAAGCGAGGTGTTCCCAGCTGGGAAAAGACAATTGGCAGCTATTCTGAGCTGTACTGGTTGGAGCCCTCCTGTGAAAACAAACCGAGAGAGACGTCTCTGGTCACTACTGACTAGCACTGCTGGGACAACACAGGCAGCTTTATTTGGTGAGAGGGGGGATGGAGGAAAAGGCCCCAAGTTCTCCTTCCGGCCCGCTCTGCTCCATCCCTGCTGCCCTGGGGTGCATTGTCCTGCTTTGTCCCCGAGAAGCACGTGTGTCCGGTAGCACCGCGGTTATTTTTAGGCGGACTTGGCCAGCATCCATGGTGGTGGTGGCTTTGGTGAGCCAGGAGAAGCAGACTTTTCTCTCTCTGCCTTTCAATGTTTGGAAACAGTGAGGCTGCCAAGGCAGCCTGTCTCCTGCTCTGCACTTCCAGCCTCTGGAAAGTGAGAATGAGCCCTGAAAAGCCTGGCAGGCTGTCCGGGAGTGCCTGCCAGGCAGGCGGCAGCACCCTGCCAACACCAACGGCCCTTTGCTGCCATTAGCCAGGGAAAACTGGGGCAGGGGGATGGAGAAGGGGAAGCGGCAGTGGAGGGAGAGGCTGGAAAATTGCACAGGTCCCTCTTGGGAAGAGCCTTTTCATTCCTGAGCCTGACTCTGAATTTGTTGTGGATGGGAGCAGCATGGGAGGTTGGAGCAGGGGGAGGTGGGGAAGGGAGAGGCATCCACTGCAGTCCCTCTGGGATTTCTCATACATGTGTTTAGGACTGGGTCACTCTTGCTCAGGGGAAGGAGCCTGCTGGCATTGGCCAGGCTTGGAGACCAGAGCAACTTGCAAGTGACAATGCAGATGGCCTGGGCCAGGACACTTGTGGGGCTCCCCCTTGCCTCCTGACACCTGGTTTGGCCTTCCCTGGTGAGAAGGGACTAAGGTATCCATAGATAGGACAGAATGAAGAGGGACGGGACTGCTACACCAAGAGATGCTGCAGACCACGAGCAAGGTTGCATTGTAGGCAGCCCAGCAACTGGATAATGGAGTGTTGTACTATATCCCTGATGGAGCAAAGACCAAGTCCAACACAGTCAGCAGACCACTCAGTCAGCTGACACTGATAGTGCTATTTTTCCCCCAGCTACTCAAATCTCACCTCTGAAACAAACCAATTGTTTTCTTGAAAAACAAGCAGGAGGCGTGCTTTTCTACCAGAAGCTTTGCAGATACCCTGTGCCTCAGCAGGAGCAGTTAGGCCCTCAGCAAGGCAGCAGTGGCAGCTGGGGCTGAGGCACAAGTCTTTCTGAAATGCTGGCATCTGTTTCACCACAGACCCTTATGGGAAGCCCACTCCATAGGACCAGCAGCCTCTCCTCTCCTGGCTGCACGCCAGGATAGCAGGTCCAGGGCAAGAAGCTGGAGCCCCCTTTTTCTCTCAGAGCCCCTCCATTCCTGGCTCTGAGCCGTGCCGCTGCCAAAAAGGCAAAGGACTCCAGTGTCTGAAGGGGAGGGAGAAGGAAAAGAGGAGGTGCAAGTGCGTGTATGTGTGTGTGTGTGTGTGTGTGTGTGTATGTTGGGGGGAGATGGAGACATCGGGTAGGAACAGACCAGCTTTCAGAGTTTGGCTAACACCCTCTCCAGCCTCTTACTCAGCATACACAGGGTCCCATGATCTGAGTAGCAGCCCCTCTCAAGCCATTGTGTGCCTGACCTGCTTAAATAAACGGTGTTATTTTAAGCAAGGGCAGTCGAGCATTTGCCGAAGGTCCTTCTCTTTCTTGCTCCCTTTCTCCCGTCCTCCTTCCCCCCCTTTCCCGCTGCTTCAGTTTCCCCTCCCACCCCACTTTCCTTTACACAGCACGATTAATCCATCAAACCGAATGGGGGGGAGGAGGAGGGGCAATGAGCCCGCACTCCACTGAGCACTGAAGAGGCCCCCATTCATGGGTCAACAAAACCAGGGAGGACTCTTGGACTTAATCAGCCAAGGAGCGCTCCAGCCCTGGAGACAATTAACATCAAAGCAGTGCAGGAGAAAGAGGAGACGGGACAGCCAGGAAGCCTGGAAACCCACATACAAATCCTGATGAAAAAGGGAGGGAGGTTAGGGAGGAAGCAGAGAGAGGGAGGATGCTCGGCAGCATGCGAGAGGAACTGATCCATGTCTGCCTCCAGGAGGGGGAAACTGAGGTGCGAGGAGGAGGCAAGACTTGCGTGAGGGCCAATGTGCAGGGCAGCAACACGGGCTTGCTAAGGCTGGGTCGTCATCTCCTGAATTCTGCCAAAAGACCCTTGCTGAGGCTGCCCTGGGGTAGGAACCCTCATCCTCAGCAGCTGTGGCACGTATCCCTTACACCAGCTGAAGTTTCATGAACGTCAGTGGGGCTAGGATTAAGAAGCAACATGTGGCTGGGTGTTGCTAGCCTCCCACACCTCATTTTGAAGGTTGTTTCCAACAGTCTTGTCATAGTATTGTCCTGATCCACATAATTGAAAAAACTTAATAAAACTTTATTGTTACCTCTGGGCACCACATCAAAGACTGCAAGCACCTAAACATAATAATCATATTTTGCCTTTGTACCAGATGGTCACTTGGCTGCTGATGTAAACTGGCAGTGGTTCCACTCAGTCCTAGGGAGCAGCAGGGGCTCCATGGCAAGAGCCTGGTGCTCAGGCTGCACTGCCCATGGGGGAGGGACGGCCAGGCCTGGAAACTCTCCTTGCACTGGAGCCTGGGGTTTAATTGCAGCTTCCTTTGGAAAGAAAAGCAACAGATGAAGTTATAGGTGAAGAAGGAGCAGCTCCTGCCCCTCTGGCTGTGGGCCCCCACAGGCACGAGTGCGCTGAACCGAAAAGAAGGGGGTTGCACACTGCTGAGAGGAAGGGTAATGGCGAAGGAGGCTGCAGGGCAATTTTCCAAAACTTTTGCTGCACGCTTCCCCCCTTCATGGGCCTCACTCTGCAGAGATCTTTCCACACCTCAGGAGCACCATGAGGAAATGTTAGGCTGCTAGTGAGCTGTTGCAGTTGCAATTTACCATCTTCTTGAGTTACCATGGGATTATTGAATGGAAAATCAGATCCATGCCACAGCTTGCTAGCACATTCCCTCTTCTCAGCCCCAGACTGTTAGGATGTCTCCTCCTCTGATCTCTGCAACAGGTAGTGCTGTCACCAGCCTGCAGCTGCAGCTACGGCTGTGCTGAGATCTTACAGTCTGTGTAAAAGTGTCATCTGTGATGGGGTTTGCATTACCTCCCCTACCACCACACTGACAAAACACCATGGAGGTGCCAGAGCCCTCCTGGAGAGGAGCAGGGTCTGTGGGTGGTGTCTCATTAAACCCTGGCATCTCAGGTGTTCAGAGAGCAGAACATATGGTACATGCAGTGACTCCACTGGCATTTCCCCCAGCTGTTCTTGCCTGTTTGAACCAGTAAAATATCCAGGACTGAGACTTTCTCCTGTGGTGGGAAAGTATAAACCCTTAGAGCTCAAAAGTTGGCACAAACCCACGATTAAAGTATGTAGAGTGGAGTGCACAATGCATCATGATGGTCTTAACACCTGATTTGGGGGAAGGGGGCATTCTGGTTCATGGCTTTTGAGGAAACTCTTAATAGGTACAATTCCATTGAAGACTGTCAGCAGAAATCATGGAAAACAGGGTACAGAGACCTGGAAAAGCTGGGCAAAAACATTGCCAACAGGATCTACCTCTTCTAGTTGAAGGATGACTTTCACATAAAGAATTGCTAGGTGGCCCAAAGAACCATTATGTTTCCATACCAGTATTTACCTCAGAGTACATCACCCAATTCATATTATGTTTTTCGATGTGTAAATGTTTGTTCCAGCCTTCTGTACATTTGAAGCCCTGATCTACACAAGTGTCACTGTTCAGGGGACAAGCTGACAACTTTTCCTGATGCTGATCTATGTAGCTTTGAACAGGGAGTGAATATCACTGAGTACAGGGATAGGGCTTAAGTGTCTCTTTCAAAAAGTGGGGCCTTGAATGATGGGCTTGGGTCAAGATCAGGGCCCTGGGCTGGTTGCAAGTGGTGCACCAGGTTCTGCAGGAGTGAGGGCTCTTTCCAGAGGGGTTGGGGCCACAGAAAGAGCAGCACATGAGGCAGGTCCCACTGCCTCATGAACACATAGGTGGCAGCATGGGTAGGTCCATCCAGACAGTTATTCCCCACAGGAGAAAGGGAAACTTGGAAGTAGCCCACATTTCACACCACTAAAATTCCTTGTCCTGCGGATTGCTCTGGGGAGGTTTGGCTGCTCTGGCTGGGTTTGGTAGTCACACAGTAGCTCTGCACAGCTGGGTCCATGCCTGGCATTGTTGCCACCATGGGCAGACAGGCGCAGAGGAGGTGAGAGAGCACCGGCACCGGGGACCAGCTCTTGGTGTATCCGTTGCATCTTAATTGCAGCTGTCTGGTTGCAAGGAAGAGCAGGAAGGGGAGCAGAGAGACAGCCTTGGCTTTTGTTTCATGCACTGAACTTTTGGGCTCCTCTTTCCTTTCTTCCACCCACCCTCTTTTGCTCAGATACAGCCACCCACATGCTCGCACCAACTCACTCATGCTTTCTTGTTTTGTCCTGTCATGGCTCTTCTCCAAGACCTTGGAGAGTCTCTTGAAAAAAAGGAAAGGGGGAGACAGGGTTGTGTGGAGGCAAAACACTATGCAGAGCATTCTTTCACCTTCCTCCTCCTCCTCTGTGCTGTCTCCTGGGCATCCCTCCCTTTTCCTCAGCAGGTACCTATGGAAAGTGACACTGTCAACAAACCCCCAGCAGGATCAGCCTTTGGTCTTGCTCAGGCAGCTGGTTCCCATTAAATGTTCTCAATCATGGAGAATTCTTTCTCTCTCATCTGAAATATTTTATTATTGCTTTTCCTTTCTTTCAGTTTCCTAAGGAGAAGGGAGGGAATTTGCATGTGTGCGTGCAATGAGCTAAAGAAAGGGAATTGAGAACTCAATCTTATCACGCTCATGTGGAAGGGTATGCATTAACCAGCTGCTGGAACTTTTATTCTTTCTTACACACCCATTGAAATATTGCTCAGGTTTTCATTCCCTCACTGTTTCAGGTGGGGTCCCCAGGGATGAGAAAGGTGCTGTTTCCTGAGCACAAGCCCCTCCATCTGCCTGGCTGCAGCTAAGGGAGGCCAAGCTTCAGTGAGAGGCTGAGAGGTTTCATAGGAGCAGCTGAGAGCTGTGACATTCTCATTTTGCCCAGGTGCCAGTGGTTTTGGAGGATAAGAGGAATTACTTTGCTGAGCAGTTTGTCAGCACCCTTTCTCCTGAGCTGCCACATATAAGGCCGCTGGGTTTAACACACATGATCCCACTGAGAGCTTGGAGACACAGTCCTGGGGAAACACAACAGGACTGAGACGTAAAGCATCCCAGGTGCAAGAGAAGACATATCTCTCAGTCTTTGCCCAGGGCACCCCAGTCTTATCCCTCCGCCTTGCACAGTGACTCTTTTGGCTAGCAAGTTTTGTCGTTCACACTGAGCACAGACCAATGATTTCAAGCCCGAGGCAGCTCCTTGCTAGGTGATTCCTCCTTGTTCTCCCAGAGCTGTCACTTCTTGCTGTGGAGCTCCTCCATTCTGGGACTTCTCACAGGTCAGGAGCCACCTGGCTCCATACCTCAGATCCTGTGTGGGGTGGACCATGTCAGATTGCCAAAGTTTGCCACAGGGTTCAAGCACTGTGGAAACTTCCACTTTCCATTAGGAGACAGTGAAAAGAGCAGTGGGCTCTAACAAGGAGGACCATGGATTTGGGTGGTTAGTAGACAAAGAAGGCCTCCTTAAAAAGAGAAAAATGTATGACTGCATAAACCCACGGTTTTTCTGAGACTGACTCATGGCCTAAATAGCATAGCTGATCCTGGGGCTTCTTGCAGAGCTGCCTCAGCTCCAAATGACAGAATGGGTTATGTAAATTTCCCTGGTTATTGTTCAACCTCTGTTGCCTTTGAAAAGACAAAAAACACATGAAGCCCCCTGCTCTCTAATGAGAAAATGCCTGCACTTGGTTTTCTCCTCTGGAATTTCAACTCTTTCTCCTGCTGTTTGTTTCTGCCCTGCTGCCTGGCTGTGGCCTGGTGTGATGCCTGCAGTCTTCCTCCTGGGACAAGAGACACATTTCTCCTCACAGCTCATTAGTAGCAACCATCATATCATCTTCAGCCATCTGAGAAAGTATCCTCATCTCCTTGCTTGCAACTGGCTGGCCAACAATCTCCCCTCGGGGCTGGATGGCAAAGGATCCTGCAGCTCTCCTGCCTTAACATGGACACATGAGAAACAAATCAATCCCAAGTGCTTCGCAGTAGGGATGCAGCGCTGGAAGGGATCTCCTATTTTACCATGTCTTGGCCCTTGCTATTGTCAGCAATCACATCGTGCAATCTTCCGCACAAATGTGAGGATCCAAACAATCCTAATAAGTTTTAAGATTCTCCCACTACCCCAATTAGTAGACTCTTCCAGAACTTGACAGCTCTGAGGCTCAAACTATTCTTCTTATTTCCAGTCTCAATTTATTCCTGGCTGGAGCATGCCCACTTGTTCTCGCGCCAACATTGTTCCAAGGCTTAAATAGCTCTGCTCCCTCCCTGGTGCTTATCCCTCTGATGTGTTTACCAAGAACAATCATATCCATTCTCAGCCTGCATTTCACTGGGCAAAATAAATCAACAGTCTCCTGTCTCCCGATAGGCACTCTCTTCCCCTGACCATGCTGCGAGCCTTTGTCTGCATCCCCTCTCAACTTTTCTCTTTCCAGTGCAAATGGCAAGAAGTGGAAACCATTCCCCGTCACCTGTGCCCTGAATAAGGTCCTGAGCAGCACTCCAGGTTTTCTGGGTGCCCCAGAGGGCAAAGAAAGTCTGAGTGTGGGGATTTTTATAGGCACAAACTGCTTTTCCCAGTGGATTCTGGTCTTGACCCTTGAATGCTGAGTAATAGTGCCTCATGGCAGTATTTTGATGCCACTTACAAGCCAGCAGCCCCACTCTGCTCTGAAGCTGTCATGCATGCTCTTGGTAAAGCATGTAAGACTTGCTCACAGAACTGCAGGGATAAAGTTACTCTGGAGGGTTTGACTTAGTGCCACTAGCTGTTGAAGTGGGGTCTCTGATTTCCCAGCATAGCAAGGCACACTGAGCTGTATCACTGGATGGGCTTAGCAGAAGGTTTTGCTATCTGGTGGTTTTCTTGCAGTGCAAAAGGTCCACATAGGTTTTGTCAGTGATGCTTTCCTGGACATTCAGAATTCCTGTGAACATGGTATTGAGAGGCCCAAATAAATTACCTGAGTGTGCTTTCTTCGTAATTTAGTGTGTAACTGTCCACTTCATTTCTCACTTATAAAAAGTGTGCAAAGTGCAGATGACAGATTTTTAGGCTAGGATATGCTCCAGCAGAAAGAAACAGATAGGTCTGCTTTTCAGTTAAGCGAAACTTGGACTTCAGGAAAAAAAGCCCAAACAATCAGTTTTGGCTCCTCAAAGTATGGGAACTCAGCCATGCTCCTGATTTTCCCTTATTGACAGCTGTCCTTCAGTTTCATTCAGCTCTGTTCTGTAGATCTGAAACACCACTTCCTGTATCTTGGTGAAAATCCTATTTTGACTTTGCCGGTTCCAAGACCTCAGCAGATGCATTTTGTATAGAAGCAGCACAGCAGAGTGATCTCTCTCTCGATGGGTTGACTCCCTGCTTGAGAAAATATGACTGTGACAGAGCACCTGTGGCCCAGACTGATTTGGGCACTTCTCAGTGCCAGAAAAGTACTGGTGTTGTAGCACAGCATGCTTTGTGTCCTTACAGAGAGGCTGAGGTGTAACAGGGAAAAAATAGTCAAAAACCTAAATGGCTTCTTCCCCCCACTAAAGTCTTTTGTTTCTGAAACCAAAGCACAGTAAATCAAGGGGTTCTGCCTTAAATGAACTTCAAGTGCTCTTTATTTTTAAAAAAACAACCCCCAAACCAACCAAATCCCCAAGTCCCCAAAAGGAAGAGGAGGAGGAGGAAAAAAGATGGGACCTCAGAGAGGATTCATAAATCAAATGGCAATGGACCTGACTCCTGCATTCAGCCCACCAGGCAAAGCGCAGCGCCGTAGTGGGTCTGATGGGCCCTGTGTGCAAGCAGACAGAACGCAGCTGACTTGGAGGAGATGTGCTCTCTCTGGCACATACAACACATGCTCGGTCCCTGCCCTGGCCTCACTCAGTCCCTCCTGCCAAAAAATAAACAAGCCAGATCAAACCTGTCATGGTCTGGAAGTCTTCAGCTCTCCCTTTATTTTAACGTGGTGTGCACGGTCTGGTTTCCCGGCATTTAATGCTTTGGCATAGAGCTGAAAACCTGTTAATTCTCCACTTCTTGGATTGTGGCTTCCCACCTGGTTGTCCAGCATGTGCCTGGACCCCAGGCAGCAAGAAAATGGAAGGATGGGAAGAAAAGGGCCAGGCATTTCTCCAAAGACAGACCTTTCTAAGATTTTTCTTGGGGGGTCTTCTTGCAGAGTTGCCCAGGAAGACCCAGGAGGGCAGCCCCTCAAGTCCAGAACACCACTGCATGACCCCCATGCCCTGAAGCAGGCAGCCAAAGGCTGAGGCAGCATTTGAGCACACAGAACCAGCGAGGAGCACCGTGGGCTGTAGGGCTGGGCATGCCCATTCCCACATGGATCCAGAGGTAAATCAGGCTGTGTGCCTATCTCCTGGGGCACAGGCTGCAAGGTCCTGCCACCACTTTGCCTGCACACCAACCGCAGGTGCCAAAGCATGGTCTGCCCCCAAATCCTCAATCCCAAGGTGTCCTCATTCACATCTAAGCATTTTTGAGGCTTCTTCCTCAGTTCTCCAAGCAACCAAAAGGTCACAGATGTTAGAAGGTAACAGCTCACATGTCATCCAGTGGCCATGCCCTCTGGCTGGGAACAAGGGAAGTAGGTGGCAGATTACATTAAAAGCCAGGTTTTTCTGTGGTTCCCCTCAAAAAATAACTTCTCCTATTGCACTCCTGAAGCCTGAAATGCTTCTGCTGTCAGAAGTGGTCTCAGGATGTTCACGAGGGTTTTCCTCGGTGTCCTTTGGTGGATACCCAAAACAAGAAGATTGGAAAGAATTCTTGCTAAATCTAAGTCCTAACTGTTCTGCAACAAGCCGCAGAGCAAGTATACTTTTGTTTCCTGTGCACCTGGATACTGACCTGACAGTATCCTAAGGCACTGATGAGTTCAGAAAGAGGCACCCCCCTTGCCTTTGGCCCCCAGAGGCACAAAAACAGGCAAGTGGGATGTGATTTGGGACGCCAGCATGAGATATGTCATATTTCTTTTTTCTTCTTCTTTTCTTTATTTGTCCTTATTTCAGGAGGAAGGAGTCACTCTCATTGGGACTGTTTTGGCCTTTGTGTAAGGAAAGGGAAAGACAAATAGGGAATTCCAATGGGTTTTGGGGCAGCCAACACCTGGGTGGTGCATTGTGCTTAAAATGGTCTCCAAAAATAACTAGGAGCACAAAAGGGGAAAAATTAATAAGGATAATTAACTGGTTTCCATCTCCAAATGCTTCGGAGACATGAGCTAATCAGTCTGTAGGTGCATCCAAGCACACACAATGTCTGTAATTAGTTTGCTCTTCTACTTCCTTACCCCTTCCCCCATCAGATTGCCCACCAAGATTCCTATCAGACAGAACAGGTCTCTTTCTGCCCTTTCTGCAGAGGCCTGATAGTCTTGCCTCCTCTTCTCAAAATACACTGTCTCTCTGTCAGTCTGTCTGTCTACTTCCCTCCCCTGCTGGCCATGATCAAATTTCACTAAATGAATCACAGTCTAGTGGAAACTCCCTCCCATCTTTGCCAAGAATTGCAAAGTTGATGAAAATGGAACTCGGAGCCAAAGGCATTTTAGCACAGTGTCTTACCAGTTCCAACCAACTGGGTTCCCACTGCAGTTGGTTGCTTCTGGTTGTCCTGTTTCCGTTTTCAGTTTGGCACCTTTCCACCTGGACCATCTTTCCCAGGATTATCATTCAGATTACTTGATGCTGCAGCACACCTCCAGGGTCCTCCTGCCAGCCGCAGGCTTCCATCCACCCCAGTGTTGCCCAGTTTTGGGTTTGTTTTTTTTCAATGAAGAGGACTTGCTGAGACCAAGTGCCCATCTATCCAGATCACCGGCGTGGGTTTAAACATCTTCTCTGTTCCCAGTTACCTGGTGCGGTTCTGCCCTTGAACCTTCTTTCCCTCTCTGACAATTTCATGGCTCTGCTGGTTCTTCATGTTAGACCTTCATGGTCTAGCAGAGCAGGTACCCCCTGACTGACAACCACATGTCCCCTCCCAGGTGGGACCTGGATTCTTTGTGGAACCCAAGGCAATGTTACTTCACTTTTCTCCACCATTAAAATGAGTGTAATAAACTCCATTTGGAGAAAACTCTGGATTTAATGCTGGAGAGGTATCTCAATATAGGGAGGAACCACTCCCAGTTGTCCTGGGGCTCTCCGGCACACAGAGAGGTGGTTTCTTCATGCCACCCTTAAGCTAACTCCCAAAGACTTAGCAACAGCCTTGTTCTCAGGCCCAGGCTGAGATGCTGAAGCAAAGTCTCTTTGTGTTGATGTCATCCACATGTCCAGAAACAGACCTGTCCTCAGGCAGTTAAGCCTGGTGAGACACTGAGGAATGGTCCCTAGACATTCATGTGTTGATAGGAAGTTTTTCATCCCTGAGGCTCTGCAGTGAGGTCCCAGGGCTCCCGTGCAGGACGGCATGCACAGTTCCCTTTGGGGGTCTCAGAGAGGCTGCAGCCCTGTCTGGCTGCTAGCACAGCCTCCCCAGGCCACAGTGTGGCTGCTGCAGGCTGTACAGGAGCAAGAACAACATGTTATATGCCATTTCCTTATTCTCCAGCCTGCACTTCTGCCTCTTGCCTTTCCACTTCTGCCCTTTGCTTTTTCCATTTGTGGTACCTACTATTCTATTTCCTCTCCAGGCCTCTTTCTTTCTTTATTCTGCCTGCTATCACCTCCCCAGCCCCCTTCCCTCTTGGTTTCTCTCCTCTCCACCTCTGATCCACATCCAATCACCCCAGCTGGCTCCTCTTCTCCTGGAACCCACCAGGAATGTGAGACAGATGCTCTGGATCAACAGGGAGCCACGGCTCAGCATCAGCCCCCAGCTGGCTCCCAGCTCTCGTGTCCCAGCTTCCCATCAGGAGAGTTCAAGCCCTGACCAGTCTGGGCAGTGATAAAGCCCAGGTGTGCCTTGCTGCCCCAGTGCAAGGTTAAGCCTTCCCACAGGAGCAGGGAGCAGTACCCCAGCCCCCAGCACAGGCTGGGCTCTCTGACAGGAGAGGGCAACATGCCTCAGCCCGCCATCCCACACAGGACCACCTAGCCTCGGGGGACAACCGCAAGCCCTTATCAGTATTCGGCCCCTTGCTGTGAGGAGGAGGGATCGTTTTCCTTTCTGGGTCTCCCTGCTCTCCCTCTAACCCTCTGCTCTCTCCTTCCCTCTCATCCATTTCCTTTGACACTGGTCCCAGGCCCACTGCCAAGTCTCAGATCCATTAGCGAGGTGCCTTGCTGACTGAAGCACAAATCAGGACGGATCCGGGTGCAATTAGCAGCTTCTAGCACCTCATCTGGAAGGCATTAGCTTGGTGTTTGGGGGAGGGGGTTATGGGTTGGGAGGAGAAGAGGGAATGGATATAGATGCCAAACAGAATAAATAAGCTGTTTCTACCTCTCCTAGGAACAACCATCAAGCATCCCACGGCAACACACAGACTCACGTGCAATAGCCATCTGTGGGGGACACACCAAGCTTCTGTGACCCACAGACCTTCCCTCCCGAGGGATGTGGTTATCATGCCCAAGAAGGGACCGAGATGGCATGAAGGTATGCACTTAGCCACAGCTTGTGGGTGATATCCCTCCTGGTTTTCCCTCACAAACAAAGGCTTGTGGTTATGATGTCTGTAAGTGAACTTGGGCAGCTTTGCCTTCCATCTGGCTCCCAGTGCATTAAAGTCCCTGATAACATGATGATATGGTGTCTTGTCTTATGTGTGAAGAGCCAAGATAGACTACCAGGCATTAGTTATCACGGCCTATTTGTGTGGTAGACACAGTCCCCAGGTAAAATAGTTCTCATGAAGACCAGGATTCTGTACAAAATACATTGGCCTTAGTTTTTTTCACCCAGCATTGTGGATACCTTTTAGAAAAACCTTGGCATTGTTCTCAGCAGAGACCCAAGCCATCCCCTGCTGTCTTGCCAGCTTGCTCCAGGCTACAGCTGGGATGCATGGATGCACAGGAGGCTGTGACTTGTGGGCAATCTCAGTCCCAAACAACAGGACAGAGCAAACATACTCAAAGTGCGGCCTTTGTGCTCCCAGAAGGGTCCTGCTCTTTCACAGGCACAACGATGCTGTCACAGAACATGTCTCTGAGAGATTCCAGTATTACTGACCATTAGAAAAGGTGACTGTCAGAGTGAGAGAACCAAAGCCAGCCTGTTCATTACCTTTGCTTTTCCTTTCTGATGGATCTCAGCTCTGGGGAGAAGGCAGGGTGGGAGTGGGCAGCCTGGGGGCTGTCCTGGGTCCCTAAGTGGTGACCAAGCAGTCTGCTGTGACACAGGACCTGGAGGGAGACAGGGGGCAGCTGGCAGCAGGTGGCTGGCATGGCCCTGAAACAGTGCATGTTCAACTGGAGCATTCCAGGGAAAAACCAAACACCAATCCCAGTCACCTCTTGCAGGAGAGCCCACCAGCCAGCAAAGCAAAGAGGGGGCTGGCTTTTATCTGTGCATCTGTGTATGATCCCCATGCCCACATGCCAGGTGCCCCTTGCCACAGCACGCACAGCCATTCCACTTCCTGGGGCCACCTGCTGATGGCCAGGGGCTGGGGAAGCCAAGGCTTCCTCTGAGCCAGTGATCTCATGTTATTTCTGTGCAGGCAGCAGCTGGAAGTAGCTGGAAACATCTCTAACAGTAATTTTTCCTACACCGGCTGTTGCCAGACGACGGTCTGTGAGGCTCTGCTGGTTAATGAGCTCATGGAAAGTGAGCTGCACCTGGGCTCCAGGGCCAGCCATATTCTGAAGATCTCCAGCCTGAAACTGTGGTGACATAGGTGTGGAGTGCCTTGTTGAGGGCTGATGAAATCAGTTGGTTCAAAGAGTTGGGCACATGTTGTTATATTCTCTGTTCTCTGCTGGTTACCCCGGTAGGTACAAGGTAAAGGTGGTGATGGTTTATCCTGTCGAGAGAACGGAGACTGGCAATGGATGATGCTGGGTTAGGTTAGGACAGTGGCTGGAAGGACCCTGTGACTGTTCTCTCTGGTTTTCATACAAAGAGGCAAAATTGCAAGGAACAAGAGAAAGCCTGCACCTCCTCCCACCCCATCCATGCCTCCTGCTTGCCAGCTGTGGCCAGAAGCAGGGATGGCGGAAACTGTGACATTCTTCCTTTCAGCATCCTTGCTCACTGACCCAATGTGAAAAGGAGGCAGCCCGGTGGTACTCAGTGCTCCCCCAAGAGCAGAGGCACAATGCCTGGAGGATAGTGTACAACAGCATGTGGGAGCCTCCTCTAGGTGATAAACACCAACTAGATGGGAGCTGAAAGGGAGGAGCGGATGTGCAATAAAGGCTGTGAGTGCCAAGGTGCACCCGTGCTGTGCCCTGGGGGTGCCACGTGAGTGAATGTCTGCCCTCCCTCTGGCTGTCAGTGGCTGTGCCTTGCCTCCATCCTTGGAGACAGAGGAGGACACCCGTGCACGCTCTGCCAGTGGCTGCCTGCACGTACTCTCTTGTTTTCCTGGCTGAGGCAGAGGGAGAAGGCCTGGTTTCGGTTAAGCCTCGGTCACACAAAGATGCCTTTCCTATTACTCTTTTGTTTTTCCTTCTAAGCAATGTTCCCATTTAACTCTTCCAACTCTCCCCTGTTAGTGTAACCTGCCCTGTCTGAGGGCCGGCCCAGGTCAGAGATAATTCAGGAACAAAGAGGAGTTGTTGGACCGTGGGGCTGGAAAACCCTCAGCCCCGCCGAGAAGCTTTGGGAACCTCAGCAGGAAAGAAGGATAACACTGTTGAGAAGATCTAGGAGGCCAGGATGAAGATACTCCAGTAGTGTAGAGCATGGTAGAAATACCTAAAGAGTCAGTCATGGCATTATCATGACTGAATTTGGCACCAAGCTTCAAATCCACAGAGGGGGAGTGGGGGAGGCAGAAAAGAAAACATGCAACGGCCTTTTCAAAACTCAAGACCACAAGAAAAAACTTCCTATAAACAAATCAAATGGAAATATTTTTTTAGTTCTATAAACATTTCCCCTTGAAGCGTTCAACCCAAATATTGCATCACTGTGCTAAGACATAAACAAATCTTGCAGTGAAAGAGATGCACACCAACAATAGACTGGCCTGTTTGCCTTGTCCAGGCTGCGAGAAGTGCAAAAAACAAACAAACAGGGCAAAGAGTGACAAGCAGAAGAGAGATGTCTGAGGAGTACTTGTTTGAATATTCAAGGAAGAGAAGAATCACACCCCCCCCAGCCCCCAAATCCCACTGAGCTTCAATAAGGAAATTCATCTCCTTCAGGGTCCTTAAAAAATCACAGCTCTGGCAGGTCAAGGACACCAGCCAAACTTGTCTTTCAGAAAGCAAGGTAGCTTCTGATTTTCCCTAAATATATTATTTTAAAAAATATATTCTTTGACACAAATATCTCTTGGCTAAATATGTATTTATTTTTGCAGTGATTATAATGGTGGTATCAAGAACTACGAGCTGTCCTGTGTTTTACACCAATGTTGTACTTCCTATACAAGGAGCCAAGCCACACACCTATTGGAAGGTTGTTGCCCTCTGAGAAGTAGTTAGCAGGACTTCAGCAGGAGGCAGGGGTCTGACTTTTAGTTGGTAAAAATCTTTAGAGGCATTCTAGGAAGAAGAATTTGGCACCAGATTAGAAAATGTGAAGCACCCCACAAGAAACACACCTCAAAGGAGCAGCAGCAAAAGGTGATTTTGTTCTATCAGGACTGCCATTTGCTCTATCTTCCTCATATATAGGTATCTCTAATCTGGCTTTACCTCCTCCATTTCTCACATTTTTGGAATGCAATATGACCCTGTAGACATCATACCTCCAAAAGCACATGAAGAGATCTGCCTCCAGTCCTTCTTCTTGCTCCTGTGCCAGGGAGAGCACTGTCCCTATGAGGGAGAGTGGACAAGGACATGCTGAGTGGCAGTGGCAGTGAGGGACATGGTGTATTCACCATGGCACAACTGTGCTCAGCAATTTTCGTGCTGCCTGGTGCCGTGTGTTTCAAGCCATAGTACTGTGCTGGGGCCAATATTTGGCTCATACCTCAAACAGACACTGTAAAAGCTGCCAGGGACCTACTGGCTTTGTCTCTCTTGTCATGAGACACAGGCGAGGAGCTGCACAAGTCACTTGGGTGGGAGGGAATTTCATTCTTGTTCCAGCTCACACAAGAAACACTGTAGAAAGGGCCACCAAAAAAAGCTGCTTAGCAGTTCAGTCTCATGGGAAAGTTTCACCACCAAAAAGCTAATGTAAAATGAAACCTCTTGGGCAGGTAAACTGGCTCTGTATTCAGCTGAGATGAAACAGAGACATAGTTATCCATGGTCCTTCAGCTGGGATCATACTGCAACAAGCAGACACAACTACGATTTCTCTGGTGGCTTAATGTCCCCTTTCCACAAGCCCTCCTGGTGCCAAGCCATGCTGTGCATGGTCCTCACACTCAGCAACCCTGGCCAAGCTGCCTGCTGCACTGTGAGGAACAACAAACCTTCTGAGACCATTTGGTCTCCCTAGACTCTTGACCAAAACCTTCTCCATGCATTCTTTCTTTGGTCTTGAGAAAATGACTTCAGGTGCTGCTGTGGGAGCTGATTTATGAGGGGAGGCTGACAGAATAAAGGGCCTCACACACTTCTCAGGTTACATTGCATCTAGCTGGTGTGAATTCAGAGACATTTACACCCAGCTAACTGAAGGAGAATTGGGCCCATACCCAGTTTATCTGTCTGACAACAGAGAGGATTAAAGACCTGTAAATGCTAAGCAGGGGTGGTCCAAAAATATTAGAATCAGAAGTAATGGAATGAAGTATACATGAGTAAAATTAAAGTTGTAGAGAAAAAGATTACAGCTGACATCCATTCCCTAAGCCAAGTGTTCTGCCTTCCACAAGATGCTTCTAGGTATGGCTTACATCAGTCAGAAAAGGGGATTAAATGGGTTTTGAGCTCAGCGTGGCCTGGCACACAGCAGGCAGACTGGAATGGGAGTATTTTGAGCACTGGTGTCTTGCAAGACTTCAGAAGGCAGTCTGCAAGTGGATTACAGCATCCTTCTCCAAATTCCCACCCATATAGTCATGCCTCATGCAATATCTAACACATGTAGTCAAATGGAATGGTGACAAATAAAAGCAGCTGGTAAAAATGAAAAATGAAGAATTTCAAAGCTTTGCCTGATTTTTATTTGCCTATAAGTGCTGGCTGCTGCATCGTATCACGCCACAAAAGAATGTGTGGATTTCTTTTTTCCTCCCTGAAAGGTTAGTTTGTTCTTTGGATTAAAAAAAGATCAGGAACACTAAGTTATATAACTTTTTAAAGTTCACCTAACCCTTGCTCTCAGAGGCTGTAAATTCCTGAGCACCATGGCCTTGGCATGAGCCGTGATTCTTTCTTCTGGGAGAAGACCTAGTTCCTAAAGTTTCAAAGAAATGACTGGTGCTCTGCTATCCTGCTTTAAAATGCAGTAGAAGTGTATTTGTGCACAGCCTAATGAAAAGACAAAGCAGGGCATATATGCCCAAAGGCATGGAGATGTAAAACCAGCTCTTTCTCTTTTTGCCTCTGCCTGAGTCTCCAGATTGCAGTGGGGTGATGGTATTCAGTGGACACCATATACAAGTAGAGAGGAGAGTATTAAGAGGATACTGCAGATAGGCAATGGATAGCCTGGCTGACCAAAAGCAGAGGGATTCGTAATGGTTCAAACATCAGTGTCTGCAAGTTGAAGATGAAGAGAGTTGAAGATGCTGAGGAAGGTGATATTAAAGGGCCATATGAAAAATAAGGAACAAATAAGGGGAAAGTGCACGTTGGTAAAATAACACTGTTTTGAGAGACATGTCCTCCAAGTTAGACAAGAGAAGTTTCCTTCAGGCTCCCCTAGCAGGGCTAGCCACTGGCACAGAGCAGGGGAAGGCGGGTTTAAGGAGAGTGACACCTCTGACATTGGGGGTCAGGAATGTCCTTTGGCAGAGGGTCAGCTGGGGAGAGAGAGGTTATCCCAGGGTGCATCCTTACAACGTAGAGGCTTGCATCAGCCCTGCTCTGGCTTCGTGAGCTCTTGGGTGACCCCAGGAAGCACCAGCTCATACCTGGGACCAGAGGCTTCCCCAGAGGCTGAGCCCAGAGTGGGACCCGTCAGTGCCACGGGGGCTTCCCCACGCTCCTTTCGGTGCCTGGCTGTCTCCAGGCCCTGGCTGCCAGGCTGGGATGTGGGTTAGCAGATTTTTTCCACGCTGTTTCTCCGGGATCCCTGACAGAGCCCATCAGAGCTGCCTTTTATCAGCACTGCACGCCTTAGTGAGCCTGTCATGACTCACACACAATGTGCTCTGTGCCGGATTAATCCGGCTGGCTTTCATGCTCAGGATGTGGGTGACGAATGGAAGGGGGGCTGTTGGGGGCACGGGGACAGATGCAGGGCTAGTGGGGGCCGGGGTGACTGGGGATCCCCAGGCTTTTCCCTTCCTGAAATTAAGGAGACCTGTTTGAGGGCTGTTGCAGAGGACAGGGTAAGCATAAGCCTTAAGCAATGAAAAAAAAAGATGGAAAGGCAACAGGTGTGTGGGAAAGTGGTAAGGGAAGAGAGATTATAGGTGAATAATAGGTGAATAAACGGACTAGAACAAAGAGAGAATGTGATGTAAAGGGAGATCTGTGTGCCTTAAAAGGTAAGCTCCCTTGTTGACAGACATGACAGGTAGCTATTTCCCACAGGTATAATTATACAAGGACTACACTCCACCTAAAGGGATCTTTTCAGTCTTCAGCATTAACCGGGAACACCTTTAAGATGCCTCCCCATCTTCACTGTTGTTGTCTGTAAACCTGCAACAACCTACTACAGATTAGGGAATCATAAAAAGTGTGAAATCCTAAACCCAGCAGAGTCTCTACTGATGGGAATAAGATTCTCATCAACTACTGTAGCACCAGGTTTCCATGTAGAGTCTGTGCTCTATCTACATGGATGAGAAAACAAATCTCACATGAGAAGAAAAACCTTTGTTTTTTACAACAAATCTCTACAAAGCTAAAAATGGATGCCAGGGAGGAAAGATCAGTCAAAGCCACCTAAGCCAACTCCACTAAAACATCTTGCACTCTGTCATGATTTCCAGCTGAAGGGGTGCAAACACACAGAAACCCCCAAACGGATTCTTAAAGAGCTGTTGATGCTGCAGTTTTATGTACATACGTATAATTTGAATGCATATGCTAAAACATTATATAGATCTCTCCTCCAATTTGAGATTCACAACGTTTACTTGGAATGATCCATCCTACCATGAAAGTCCTATTTTCAGCACATACTGCCCAAATTCCCATCTCCACTTGGAAGGGTGAACTACTTTATAGCACCCCATCCTGTCTATCCACTGTACATGCATCCAAAAGTTTCCAAATAATTTCCCACTCAAGCATGAGAATAGGCTTGCCTGCCACTGATATCTCACTGTCTCTGGATAAAGTACAACACCTATTTTACAGCACAGAGCAACATGGTCACTGCAAAAGGTGACATGCATGGTCTTGGTTTTACATCCTGTCCATCAAGGGAGCATTTCTTATCATTCTCCTGAGATGGACTTTGGCAGTGAACCTAAAGGCAGGACAGCATGTCCTACCTCTTTCTGCACACAGCAGGTTCATGGTGTTCTTGTATCCAGTCTCAGGACTTCCCAGATCCAGCAGTGGCAGTGAAGTGTGTGGTCATGATCACAACTGTGGTTATATTGGCCTTCACTGCAAGAGAATTTTTAAACTGTAGGAGAGTAGTTGTTAAATTCTGAGGAAGGAAAGCAGGATTCTAGAGGGGTTGGAGGGGAAAGGCTATTTATTTAGGGCATTTGTCTGTTCTGGAACACCTGGAACACCTTTAAGATGCCTCCCCATCTTTGCTGTTGTCTGAAGCAGAAAGTTTTACCAATTGCCCTTGATAATTTCCCATTAACAAAACATTTTCTTAAAGACTCTGTCCTCCACTCAGAATGTTCAGTGACGTTGTAAAACACTTGCCAAACACAAGAGGATCTCTCTGACTGCTGATCCCTGAACATTTTAAGACAAGAAAACAAATGGACCTGAACCAAATCGTCTCATAGACTTGGGAGCCCACTAACTCTCCAAATATATCCTGTCAATGACCTGACTACAAACAGAATAGTAGTTTTTTACACCATCCCCTGTGGATGTGTGGCACAGTACAGGCACATATGTACCCATATATAACACATTTTATACCAATATATAACATGTTCTATACCAATATATGTGTCACTACAAAAAAAAAAAAANAAAAAAAAAAAAAAAAAAAGAGAATGATACCTTTGTGGGGCTGTGTTTCTTTTATAGTTTTGATCATGTCTGAAACAGGAACAGTACTAATAAAACTATCTTGCTGCCAACCCCTCTCTCAGAGGGAAAAGCTACCACTGGTTCACTGCGATTTTTTATTTCAAAATATGCACGTTATCCCTTGTGTGTGCTTGTGTTTGTGCATGAGGGGTAACATCTACATTCTGAAATTAAAGAAATGCCAGTGAACATTTGATATTTCTGTCTGACATCAGGATGAGCTTGTCACAACCAAGTCTGTGTCCCTGACTTGGGCCCTAGTGGTAAAACTAAACTGACATCAAGCTGGTTTAGTTTACACCAGCAGAGATTTCCTAATATAGGCAGGCCCTATCTGTTGTTCTTTCATCCCACCCCCCTCTTTAATTTGGCTCTCTGAGTTCTGATGACTGAATCACTTCCCCCTTTGTTTCTCTGATTTCTTTCCTAATCTTCTCCTCCTGAAAGATGCTTAGTTCCTGAATCCCTATACAAATACACTTTCCTTTCTAAGCTTCTCACCAGCCAAACAAGGTTTTATTTGTTTATTTAATTTGACATGCTGGAGAGAAATGATCCCGTTTCCTATGGATTATCGAAGTAACAAATAGCTTTACAAGAGGGTAAACAAAGTAAAACTCATGCTGAAACTCCTTTGAACTGGGGGCTTCCCATTCACATCCCTTCCTAATGTGAGTCTTTCCTCTCTCCTCTACCCAGTACACAAGATGACTTTCTGGTCACTTTGGACCATGGTCACTCCTGGAACTGAGCTAGTCATCAATTCCTCATCCATCCTTCCACAAACCTATCCTGAATTTCCAACAACATGGCCAGATAGCTTTGAACTCACTCTATCATGGAGCATTTTATCCATCTTGTCTTTGCCCCACAACACAATTCCCCCCATCAATTTTTAATTTTTTGCAAAAAAAGAGCTAGAGGAACCTGGTGGTGGGCCTGGGAGCCTCCATGGAGGCAGGGATACCATGGTGATTTTTACTGGGAGTTTTGCCTAAGTCAGGCGACAGACATGGTACACCTAAAGCAGCACTCTGCAACATACTTCTTTCAATGTACTTTTCTGTACAAAAAGAGGCAAAACAACAAAACTCAGGTATGAAGCTGGGCTAAAATTCATAAGGACTCAGAGCCAGAGCTGCTGATGAGCTGCTCCCAGGACAGCAAACCCCAGCAGTGTGCAGTTCACATTTTTTTCAGGGCACTTAGGTTTGCTGGCTGGGGCCTGGCTGGCTTCCCCCCACCCCCAACATCCCTTTCTGTTTATTACTCCTGCTGTAATTGGAAGGCATGTGTGGATGAATTAAACATAGCAGGACAGATGAGAAAACTCTCCCTCTTAGCTGGCTGAATGAGCAAATTTAACTGAGCCTGTTACCCACTGAGTATCGCGCCGACATGCCAGGGTCCGGTTTCCTTTGAGCTCGCCCTTTCATGCGGAGTCCCTCTGTGCCCCCTGCCTTGCTCCTCACAATATCAAACAGCTGGAGTTTCAGCGGCCCCAAGGAGAAGCCTTTGCATCTGACAGCAGCAGCAGTGGGAATTTTGTCTGGGATCAGAGAGGGACAGGGCCCAATATGGGCAAATTGGTAGGCGAGGATAAGGGGGGCTCTGGCATCTCCAGAAGGAGTTAGGCTGTGCTTGGTCAATGCCCAGAGTAAAAGTTTCCTTATCCCTGAAGAACTGGGGTTAATGAGGGACTTTGGGCTTTCACACCACTTCAAGCTTCAGACAGGCCAGCGGCATCCAGAAGTCTGTTCTGGCGGGGAGTGTGAAACAAATGCATGCCAGCCTCGAGCAGGCATCCCCAGTACAGTGACAACAGAGCTTCCTGAGAGCAGGACTGCCACTGCCTTGTCCAGGGATGCCAAGGGGACATGGCTGCACAAACCAGCATCCTGCTTTGTCCCAAGGCATTTCTTTTGGGAGGCAGGTGAGAACAACAGCATATGAAGGGCACTGCTGTGTCCATCTATTCCCTCAGCCCCAGGGAAAAACAGGGAATGTAAGCCTGCAGGGCTGCAATCTTTTCTTTCATACTGTTTAACAAGCCCTGAGGCGCTTCTTTCCACAACTCTAATTCTGCTCTCTCATCTTTTTCTTCCCACCTTTGTAAGCCTAAAACTAGTCAGGGCTAATTCAATTCCTGCTTTAATTTAGAAGAGTTTATGACTGCTTTAAATTAGGAAACCAGTGTTTTTCGGACAAGGCAGGTGCTAGAGGTCTTAGCACTTGTAAAAATTAGGCCACTTAGTGAGGTGTCTACATATGGATTTAGCACCTGAGGAGTGTGTTAGTGAGCAACATAAGGAAAAAACTTGGAATCTTGGAAACAATTCTTTAAAAGAAAATTAGAGAGCAAAGTTAACATTTCAGAGGAAGTAAGTTTGTGTTCAACCTGATAAGCTTACTCATTGAAGTGAAAGTTGAAGAAGCCATCAACATACACTCCCTTCGAACTCAATCCTACAGAAAAATCAGTTTTAATCTTTTCAGAGCCCATGTAATAAACCAAGGAAGTAAGAACCCCCCCCCCAAAAAACCCAGAAAAAAACCCAACCAAACAAACAAAAAACCCCAAACAAACAAAAAAACCCAAACCAAAACAAAAACCAAACCACGAAATCCTTTGCATCATCCTTATAAGTAAGCCAGGTCAGAACTCTCCTAAAATGCCACTAAGCAGGAATAACTCTGAAACCCAATGATGACATGATTAAAAACTTGAACTCTTTCACCTTCTTCTTTGAAGACTGAAAGACTTCACGTTTAGAAACTACAGATCATGTTTCTCATCTATGCTCTTCTGTACATGGCAAAAATGTGAGAAACCTATCCTGACCTTTCAGTGAGAGATTTGTTTCAAGATAATATTTACTGAAGGGCCTTGAAAGACCAAAGATTTCCCTACATCTCTGAGTAAATTTAAGTTTTGAGGCATTAATTCACTCTTTGGTGCAGGGAGACAATGTGGTGGGGTTTCATCTCAGGGAGCAGTATATCTGCTTCTGAAAATTTGTGCCCAAGACCTTCCATGAGAGCAAGCACCTGCTAGGAAGGGATGGCTGGGAAGACCTTTTCATCTTTTTGGCGTTTACTACAGCTGATGACCGCCGAGGATGGGGCGGGATGGCCGCCCGGGAGGGGCGCTCCGTGGGCCGCTGGTGCCACTCCAGGGCGCGGTGCCAGCCCCGGAGCCCCGCGCCCCTCGCTCCGCACCCCGGGCCGGCGGGGCCGCCTCCCCCGCCCGTAACAAACTTTTCGTCCCAACTTTCCCGCTGCCGCCGGCCCGGGAGCGGAGGGTGGCGGGGAGCGGCCCTGGGGGCCTGCGGCTCCCGGTTCGCGGCGCTGGGGGACGGAGATGGGGCGGGCAGGGGACGCGGCCGGGCCGCTGCCCGCCTTTGGGGAAGGGGTTTGTTTTACTTGGAGTTTTCTCCCTCCTCTGGCTCCTCCTCTTCTTCCCTCCTCCTCAGGGGGAGGGGAAGGAGGGAGGCTCTTGGGGCAGGAGTAGCCAGAGCAGGGAATTGTTTGGGAGTTCAGTCATCCAAAAGCCGTCTCCCGTATGGAGGGTCTGGCTTCCCGCATCCCGGCGCCTCTTCCCTCCTCCTTCTCCTCCTCCTCCTTCTCCTCCTCCTCCTCCCGCCGCGCCTGAGCTCAGCGCGGCCCCCATCCCCAGCCCGCAGAAAAAGCACAACCACCACCCCCAAACCAAGGGCCCCCTCACTTTCCCCTTCCCCTTAAAGCAGGCTTTCCCCCGTCTTTCTCCTTTTTTTTCCCTCTGTGTGTGTGTGTGTGCGTGCGTGCGTGCGTGTGTGTGTGTAGTGAATTCCCCGCAGATCCGGCCTGGAAGTTCTCAGCTCCTGGAGTTAAGCCTCTTTGTTGCTTCCCTTCGTTTGGGGCATCTTTGTGTTTCCCCCCGCCTGCTCCACTGGAGACCGCGGTGAGTGAAAGAGAAGGGGGCCCGGGCCTGCTGGCCCTGGCGAGGGGCCGGGAGGACGCACGGCGGTGGCGGGCGATGGGGCGCAGGGCTTTCGCCCCATCCATCTTCAGGCAGCGGCAGAGTTTGGGAAGTTGGTGTGGGGATGTGAGGAAGGGGGTCTGCCTAGGGATGTGGGAGATGTGACAGGGGAGTAGTGGAGGCCCGCTGGTCCCCACCAGGACGGGGTTTGTTTTCGCTCAGGCAGGTGAGATGTGGGGGGCTCGGATGTTTCCCTGCAGCTCTTCCTCCTCGGCGGGTCGGCCAGAACTAATGGAGGGCCCAGGGCACGCACACGCTCTGCGGTGCTCCAGGGCTCCCCGGGAACTTCCCCAGCAGCCTGGTCCACGAGCTTGCCCCGTCCTCACTGCCGGCTGGGCGGGGAGGCACGGTGAGCAGCGAGGGAGGAGGAGAAGCTGTGCAAAGTAAGCCGCGGATCCATCCTCCATTGCTCCAACTCTTGTCAAAAGCTGCTGGGAGTTTACAGGCGAGAGCTGTCTCTGGCAGATGCGAAGGCATTTCGGTTCGTGCTCTCTGAAGGGGCTGCTGCAGAGAAAAGCGGTGGTGGGTAGTCTGCCTGTTAGTAGAATTTTTGTCCTTTTCTGTGACCGAGGAGTTTTTAACCCTGGTGCAAGGATGAGGAGTGATTTGGGTCAGGGGAAGTAATTTTCTGCCCGGCAGTGGGATGTTGTAGCATTTGTGCACGCGTGCCTCCCTGCTTGGACTGCAACTTTGGCAGATCGTCGGGATGGTGGCTGTAAATAGAAAAAGTGTTGGGGAGAAAGTGAGATGCTAAATTCGTAGCTGTGTCCAAACAAGACTTTTTCAAGTGCTCTGAAGATACTAATACTTACTTTGGAAAATAATAGACTTTAACTGATACCCCTGGCTGGCAGAAGGTACTTAATACAAATCTATCTTTGAGCATTTCCTCAACTGATTCTGGTACTGCAAGTGTTATTTCACTGGCATTTTGTGAAAGGCAGTTCACGTCTATTAAAGTTGGCTTTTTTATCCTTGTTTGTTTTAAAGAAACTCTCTTGACCTCTCTGCAGCATTATGTGAGTGGGATAACAGGAATCCATACACACACTCAGCACCCGCATCTATTTCCCAGCATGTCTTAAATGTTTTTCTTGGTGCCCAATTATCTTAATTTCCATATTGCTACCATAGTGTCTTTTTGATATGTTCATTTGCAATCTGCCATTGAAATTTATTTTCCCATGGGTTAAAAAACTACCACGGAAAATATTAGAAGAATGTGGGTATTTTGTAAGTAAAATTTTATCTTAGTTTTCTTTTTAAACTAACTGATTCAGTGTGCCTACTATTAAGAGGAGGCTTCCTCCATATTTATGCCTATGTACTTATATGGCAGACACTTCAAATTAATGGGTTGAATATTGAGGTTCATGTTTTGGGGAAGGATTTCAGCAGAAATCATGGGTTTGCAGTGAAGATTTGTTCTGTTTGTTTAAGTGACCTAAAGAAATGAAGGTGAAATAAATTCCCATGCTACTAGGAGTCATGTGGGGATCTTCCAAAGTAAATAGGACAATTAGGAAGAGTTGTGAGCTCCTTCCTGGGTGCATGATACTCTCTTACAAGAAGTAAATGGAGTTTTGTTCCATGCCCTTTTCTTAATCCTCCCCTTCAGATAGAGTTACAGGGACTCACCCTGCATATACCAAGCAGAAGAGGTCCCAATAGGTGTTTGCTATGAGGGTTGAAGTCAAATACAGTACAGTCCTCCCTGCTTCCTGCTGAGGCAGGTTCATCTGAAGAGTGCACAGAGGTCCTATGAAGATGGGAAAGGCAAGTTCAGCTTTCTCCCACTCATACACACACACCCCCACAGGACCTTTATTGGAGAGATAACCCAGTTCAACTAGCTGAATCTTCACATTTCTTCTCTGCTTGGCACAGTGAAGAAGCATTTGACCTGCATGATTCTGCATGTGTGTGCTCCAAACTAGCATGTAAGTTGTATGAGTTCTGTGTATCCTTGCAGTCTGGAGAAGGCAGCTTTTCTGTGCCTTCTACTGACATGACACAGAAACACAGAGCAAGAGGTTCTTTGAGATTGCAAAGTGAAACCCAGTGTCTGGTGTTCGCAGAGGTCATTCCCTAAGAGTGTGAGACTCCTGGCTTGGAGTTTTGCTCCATTGAAAGACAGGTGAATCAGTGCTCAGTTCACTTCACTGCTTGAAATTCTGCTGTGTCCTCAAAACTAACAGCAGACAGATCCCTTCAAATCTTCAGTACCAAACTGGCAGCTCTGCAATACTGTTCTTCATGATGCTGGTGCAGCTTCTCCTGGCTGACTAGGGCTAGCAGAATTGCCTCTTTGGGAGCCAGCTGGAGCCTCCTGCTGAGCAAGAAGCATCCAGGGCAATGAAGCAAGCAGCCTCTGCTTTGTCCTCATACTCACTAGTGCTGCAGGGGAGAAACTTCCTTTCCTGAGTTAAGAAAAGTTACTTAGGGCAGACCTGAATTTTTGTAGTTTCTTGTCATTGTTAGCAAAACACTTGACTGAAACACCACCAGATCTACCTGCCAGTGTTTCCTGGTCTGTTCCTGAACCACATGCCCTTAGGCACACAGAAACCTTAGAATCTGATAACAAGCATAGGGAAAAAACAACTATTGCTTCTTCTACCTGGGCTGTGGGAGGGAACATGGGTGACAAGACAGGAAGGGTGACACAGGGTGACAGCTACAGCTGGAAGCATGTTTGGAAGTGGAGGTGTTTGGGCTGGGTCTTCAGCCCGTGCACATGTCCTATTGTGAGCTTGAATTTTCTCCACAACCCTGTGCCTTACTGTTCCCATGCAGAAAATGGAACTGGAGCCTGTGCTGATGGGTTGAGTGCTGTAGGAAGGAGGCATTTATTGCTGTGTATGTTGGCTCTCGCCAGTTGGCCTGTACCCATCCTCATATCTCTTAGAGCAGAGCTCAGGTGCACTGGGGAGAACCCTCTCTGTTGTGCTGAGCCACCTCAGGACTGCCACAGGGCTGGAGAAGCACCTCTGTTCCTCCAAAATCACTCTCTTCCCAGAAAAAGACAGTCTGTCTCCCAGCACCCCGCCTTGTGTGCCTCATGAAGCAGGGGAGCAATGACAGGGAAAAGTGTGTTGGGGACCACGCTGGTTGTTTTAGCCCAGGTTGGCCTGCAGGTGGGTTTTCAGAGACTTGAGCTCAGCTGGGCTCAGTTTAGTCACTCAGCCTGCAAGGTGTTGCAACAGCAGTAGGCCAAGGTAACTCCAGGTTAACAGAAGTTCCTTTGGCAGTAAACAATGGTGAGTTGTTCATTTTAATATCTGATGCTGAGCGCCTCAGAGACATGAGGCACAATTCCCTTGGACTTCTTTAATGTGCAGAGGTGATTTTGATACATTACTGCTGGCGTGTTACAGACCAAGGCTTGCAAATCTCTCGGTTTAAACCATTACCTCCCAGGCTAAAAAATTGCTGTGTGAATTCTGCAGTTAGGATGGGGTATCCCACAAGGAAAAAGCTCTCTTGCAAAATCTTGGGAGACTTCCTGTTTCTGGTTAGACTGAAAACATCCTGAGGGAAAAAACCTGCTGCTGTGTGTTCTGGTGCTCCTGTGGTCAGTCTCAGTTAAAGAGGCTGTTATGTATTCCAGTTCCTAGGCCACAAGAACAATTTAAGGCGAGTAATGATTAAATGAATTGCAGGTCCTTAGGTAGAATGGGGGTGAAAATCATCTTTCAGGTTTCTAAAGGTACTTTGGGTAATTGTTCAACGTAAGGTATCGCATGCATCCTTTTGTTTCCTGATACTGGCTTTGGTTCCTCTTGGCTCTGAATCATACAACATCCTATCTGCTGCTTCATTGGCTGAACACAGTGCTTGAAGCTGGTTCTCTGGAGGGAATGCTTGCAGAATGGGAAGCTTTCAAAATTTGCTTTGTATGCATATTTGTGCATAAGTCTTCTGAAATCTCTCCACAGGAGCGTGTGCTCCAGCAACACAGCTGTCTTGAGTGTCCATGGGAAGCTAAGACAAAAGGAGTATGGACTCAGTGGAAGCAAGTTGGCTGGAAAGCTCAGAAGGATATTTATTGCAGGGAAAAGAAACCACTTGATGCTTACACAGTCCCAGAGCTGCTGCGGGCGGTGCAGAGCTTTCTGCTTAAACAGGGAGCAACAGATCCCTGCCCTGAGGATGTTACATGCTCCTTTTATTAAAATGGCCTATCTTCCCTGCAAAAGGACAAGCGGGATGGGAGACTCAGCTCTGCCTGATGGGGTTGGTAGCAGAGCACCTGGATTGGGTGCCTGTGAGGGGTTCTGAGGGCTGCCGTTGTGCGTTGTAGGAGCTCTTGAGTAAGAGGCAGTGCCAATTTATTTTGGCTCTAGTGGCATCAATGGAGAGAAGTGTGCGTCAGGGAGCGTGTGGGACGTGCTTGAGCTCCTTTGCCCTCCTTGTGGGCGGTGTGCCAGCACAGAGGTGAGAGCCAGACTTTATCCTTGCTTTCTGCTCAGCTGCTCTTGAGAGGCTGCTGCCCTGTGTCCAGTCATCTTCCCTGAGCAGCCATTAGATGTGAGGATGGCGACTGGGCCTGGTGCCTGTGCAGTGTTGGAGGCTTGTTGGGCAAAGTCCGCAGCACACCACAGCATGTTGCCCCTATGGAAACCCACCGTTGTCAAGTTTGCAGAGGGTTTGGGCTGTGGCGTCTCTATATATGTGTATGAAAGCCAGATGGTGTTTTGGAAAGTGGTAATTTTTCATGAACTTCTGTGCCTGGCATAGGCAGTAAATCTTTCACCCCGAACCCTGCGGCGGCAGTGCCATTTTAGCTCTCTCAGGTCCACTCTGGCAAAGGCATTAGCTAGCAGGTTGTACTTTCATCCACAGCCATAGACCCAGGGCCCTGCCAAGTGCAGGGATGTGTTCACTGGTTGTAATGTCAGCGAGTCTGAACAAGCTTGAATATCTGAAGACTGTGCATCAGGCCTTCTGCTGTTCTTTAAATCACCAGTGCAGGGAAAAAAGGTGTAAAGATCCCTGTCAGAACTGTGTTGTCAACTTTCAAATACCAGAATGAAGTTATTTTTTATTGTCAACTTTAGTTGACAAACGGACAGGTTAGACAGAGCCCTGTGTATTAATGTGTTGAGTTTAGTGTGGTTTAGAAAGCCTGTCATAATACAAACATACTGAGGTAGTCTATGAGAAATACACCTCCAATATGGATACACTGGCCTGGAATACAGCATTTATTTGCAAAATTCAGCTTCTTCTGATAAGGTCACTGTAATTTATCCTGGTACTTTTAGGGAGAGCAACCACCTTGCTTAGTGATGCCAGTGTTCTAGGGCGCAAGCCTGGGATGTGAGGGCACCTCACATTTGATTCTCCTCTACACCACAGATTTCCCCCCAGGATGGGGCAAGTTGCTCTTTGCCTCAGCTCTCCACCTGCAAAACTAAATGGCACTTCCCTGCCTCCTTGTGGTGTTGAGGATAGGTCTGCTGGAGATCAAGAGAGACCAGAGATTTGCTGGCCCTCAAAAAACCTCTTGGACGAGGACCACAGCTGGTTTCAGCAGAGAGTCTCCTGCCGCACTGACAGCCCAATGGGCAGCTCCTGTGGTCACCTCAGGGGACTGTGCCCCTGCTTGCTGGGTGGATGTGGGCTCTGTAGGGGCTGCAGGATGCTTTTGGTTTGGAGGGCAGGCTGGTGTGCAGCTATAGCAAAGGCCCTCTCTGCGTGTGACCCTCGGGGAGCCTCGCGTAGGTAGCAGCAGTGCAGCTGCAGGCAACTTCTGGCTCCAGCCAGTGGTGGTACAGAGAGCCCATTGTAATCCTATGTGCTGCACAGTGTACATCTCAACAGGCAAAGTGGCTCCAGGGTTGGTTGTTTTTTTTGTTTTCCCCCTCCTCCTCTCCATTCCTTCAAATCTACTTTATGAAGTTCCTCCCCTTAAATTGAAATTTTGGCCTTATCTTCAAAGAAGCCCTTTAGTGCCAAGGTTTTAAAGGTGGGGAGAAGGCGAGAGCAAAAACATCACATCCATTAACAGCCCAGTTGCCAGAGAAAATGTTTTTTAAAACATAATCTGAAACCTTAGTGTTTGGGAGCCAAAGCTGAGATTGAATACAAGTATGGGCCTTGTCCCTAGAGAGTCGCAACGCTGGGAATATGCTGGCACAAAGACAGACCATGGAGCGAGGATTCTTGTGCATGCACGCACACAAATAGACAATTATTTGGAAGCCAATAGTGCTCTGGATGCTGAAGAAATTTAATTTAGTGCCTTCTGTCCCAAGTTGCTCCCTGAGCTGTAGCTGATGTGGAGAGCATTCTCATTGCTGCAGCACTTCTCTGGATGGCGGTCCCCTCTGGAGCAGGAAGATTCCTGCTATTTGTTGGCCATGGGTGGTAAAAAAGGACTGGCTGGTCCAGCTTTTTTGGAGCCTGCTGCTGTCAGTGAGAGATTTCTTTGAGGCCTCTGAATGGTAATGGGCATATGATTTTTGTGTTTCATTTCTCCAGAAGAAAGCTGCTTGTTTAACAAACGCAAGCACTGTCAGATTGAAGGGTTAAGTTTGTCAAAAGATGCTTTCATAAACCTGCTGGGTGGGATATTTCAAAAACACCTGGGCTGACTTTGACGATCCAGTGGAGAGTCAATGAGACTTGTACATTGAGATAGATGAGCTCCCCTCCTCACTTTTCAGTACAGGGTCACACTTGGTGGGCTTGTGGGACAGTCTCACTGTCACCAATGTAACAGCTGCCCAGATTAGTCCTGACCACCTACTCCTGCATGGAAATGGACCCTGTCTCCTAAGTGGCTGTTCAGGCATATCCTGGCTTGCAAGCACTTGAAGTGTAGCTTCTTAGCCAGAGTCATCTGGGTAGAAAGAGAGCAAGATGGCCCCAATAATCCAGTTGTAATGGGGTTTGAATCCAGTGAGGCGCACCCCATTACTAATTTCTTCTGGGCATGGCTAGCCAGACCACAGCAGAGCTGTGGGACCCTTGCAGGAGGAGGGCTTGATACCTGCAAGCTCTTGAGTCTCTGTGGGGACTTCCCTACCCCTCAGCTGGCCAAGCAGGGTGTCAGGCTTGTAGCTGTCAGGCATTTCTGCAGCTGGAGGCTTGTAGGGCAAGACAAGCCTGTGAGAAGCTGGTGCAGAAGAGCTCCTCAGAGAGGCACGCCAGCTGCTTTAGATGTGCTCATCATCACCTTTCCTCACTCTGACTTTTCCCTTGTGGTGTCTGAGTCTGGCCTGAAGGGAAAAGATGTTTGCTTTCCAGCAGATGAGGAGGTGAGCTCCTGCTTCCATGCCAGCTTGTGCCTGAACACCGCTGTAATGCTGTAGAGAAAGAGACTAGGGCCACACAAGGGCTGGTTGCCTTGGAGGACTTTGCTGTTCTGGGTGCCTGAGGTGCTATAAATGTTGCAAGAGTAGTTCAGCAATTGTCACCCCAGTTCCTGTCAGAGGTGGCTGCTCAGAGGTAGCAGAGAGGAAAAAGGTCTTGGGATCATGAGCAACTATGCCAGATAATCATGCAGCCCGTTAGTTTGATGATGGATACTGAGAAAGAGAGGTCGGTACTAAGGAACAGAGCTGGAGCTGCAGGAGCCTGGGTGTGTTTGCTGACCCTCCTCGCCTCTTGGCGGGGAGGTGTGGAGCCAGTTTCAGGAAGCTTTAGGGAAGAGTGATCTGGTTTATGTGGCTGCAGCAAGACAAGCCAGCCCTGTGTCTCACAGGACAGGCACCAGTCTACTCCTGCTCCCACTAGAGCTGCTGGCTGTGCTTGCCTGGTGCAGTGCGGGCTGTGGGATCCTGCTGACGGCATCATGAAGCCTGTGGTCTGGATGGAAGGAAGGCTCTGCTACTTACATCATGTAGCAATTTAGGCAGGAACATAGTTGCTAAATATACAATTGTCCTGTTTTCCTCACAATTGTCTGGGCTGCAGGTTTGGGGAGAAGGGAATAGGAGCACAAAGAGAACGACATCAAGACCAAGTGGCAGGCTGTGTTTAGCATTGATGCCTGACCCTGTAATCTCCCTGGGGATAGCTTTGGACATCCGTAACCTCTGAACCACTTGAAAGAACCACCTTTAAAAAAAATTTCCCAAACTAGTGACCAAGCAAACAAGTGCAAATTTCATCAGCCACAAAAATGTGAGTATAGCCCAGTTTTAGCATAGCTTCAGCACTGAAGATAAGTACAGGTTTCTTGACTCTCTGGATGAAGGCCTGAGAAAGGCCTGCTATGCCATCTTCCCCTATCACCATATTCCAAAACCTAAATTATTATTTGTACTACAGTTATGTCTACAAGTTTTAACCAAGGTTGGAATACAGCTATGATAGATAGTATGTTAACTTGTAGTGGGAGACTGTTCCTACATCCCCATTCAAAACAGTGAGGCAAATGTGGAAGAGGAGATAAAAATAGAGCATGAGAAGGACACATGTGCCTTGGAGTGAGGCAGCAGGGCAGGATTGGAGCTAAGTACAGAGCCCAGGGTGCCTGATACTCAGTCTCATGCTCCATCCTCCACCATGCCCTGCTCAGAAGAGGTCAAAGCTGAGTGTCACTAGACCTTGACTGAAAGCTGCCTGAAGCTTGAAGCTGAGAGTTGTCCATAGCAGAGTCTCATCTTCCTTAGCCCTCAGCTCACATCCCTGGCTACATGTGCTCCAGGGAGTGATTTCCCAAAGGGGGCCTTGGCACTGCAGGTGGTTTTGGTAGCATCCTGCTGCTGTGCATGCCTTACATTGGGGCAGGCAGCAAGGGAGCTGCAGGTGGAGAGCAAGAGCTTGTGGCTGAAGGGAAAGGAAAGGAGCCAGTTATGTCTTTAATTCTCTGCTGTCAGCCAGTTTGCAGTTGCGGCATCGTGCTTTGAAAGGTAGCTGGAAGAGGAGAGTGCCAGTGTAATAACAGTTTTGCTTGCAGCAGGCAATCTCAAGTTAAACAGTACCATTACATAAATATTGTGTGCCTTCTTTCCACAGGAGGTCTGGGACTGCTTCTCCTGCTCTGGAGGCATTGCCTTTCAGTGTACAAGCCAAGAATAAGCTCTAACAGATGCTGCTAAGGCCAAGTCCATGGCTCTTATTGTGCCCAGGTGCAAGAGGAGATGTTCAGGTCAGCAAAGAGGTACCTTACACTGTAAGGAGGTGCAGGAACAGCAGGGATGGATAGCAGGGTTACAAAGAGCTGCTCTTCCTGAGCACATTGAGCCACTAACGTGCCTGGGGACATACAGGGACACCTGAATGCAAATCTGACCTTGCAGGTACAGGTAGCCCAGTAAGGAGCAGCTGTGTGGACACCAATGGCAGAACATGAGCAAAACCTTGCTTGATGCATTAACTGGGAACTGTCTCTCAAGGAGAATAGGATTGCTTCAGTGAAACCTGGGCAGGTTCTTTCCCCTCTCCTTTCTTGTCTGACTTAGTGCGCTGTTTAGGGGAGCAGATGGGGATTCAGATGCATCCTCTTCTGGTATCTACTTGCAAAAAGCTGCAGGCAAACTGTCTTGGGGGGCAGCTCAGGGCCATGCCCTACTGCTGTCTGAGTAACAGCCTGAACTGCAGTCAGAGGCTTTTTACTCAGAGGAATATTTTGAAACATACTGTTTTTAGTGGCACTGTGTTGCCAGGGGCTCTTTGTGTCCAAGTGAAGAGATGACTCCTTGCTCTACTCTGCAGGAAGAGGACCCTGTCTGTAGTAGGACTCCTCCATTTGGCAAGTGTTTTGATCTGCTCTCTGCAAGCTAAGCAGTTGAATCACAGAAGAGATCTCAGATGAGGTGTTTGTGCCCTTGCAGTCAGTGCCTTGGGAGTGGAAGAGTGGTGGGAGATGTCAGACAGCTGCACAGTTACGGCTTTTTCTTCTCTGTTGATCCCAGGTTACTCCCTGTGCATGAAAGACTGTGAAGAGGCCCCAACATAGCTGCTGTCTTCGCTGCTGTCCAGCTGAATTAGGGCATGGGATGGAAAAGGTGTTAAAAAATGGGTTTGTGCCAGCCATCCCTCCTCATGCTTACTGAGAATAATCTCTTCCTCTTTCCCAGCACAGAGCCCCCTTTCCGTTTTTCCTCAGACCTTGCAATGAGAAGGAAGAACAGGATTCCAGCCGAGGATTCTAGCGTGCCCCTGTTCCCTGCGTGCGTGCTGCCTCCCAAAGGATGTGGGTGCCTCTGCCAGGCCCTTGCACCCACTCTTCTCCCTCTTTTCTGCCTTTAATTTCCCCTCCTCTCCCTGAGGTCCCAGTGCTGCCAGCAGCCGTTGCCGGGGCTGAGAAAGGCTTGTTGGGCCATATCCTGGGTGCCCCTGCCCTTACTTGTTTTGGGGAAGGCTGATAAGGAACAACTCGGGGTGGCTCCCCAGGCGCCGGCCCAGCGCTGGGGAGATGCTCCCAGCCCTCGCCGACCCGAGGCGAGCGCCGCGTGCTGCGTGTCAGAGCGGGTCGGGGAGCCCGTGCCCGGGCACGGTGGCTGCCTGCAGACACAGGCAGGGCTGCTGCCTCCCCACGGGTTATCCTGGAGAAACACCATCCTCAAGATGAGATCACTGTCTCTCCTTCCCTTCTTTCCCTTCAGCGGTGGACTGGGGCTAGCATGAAGGTTCAAAGGCAACGTTTTCAGTGTTTCCCCACCAGCGTTCCCGATCTCACGGCGTTTTGCAGGCTTGGGAGGGTTTTATGCTGACCTGTCTCCTCACAGGCAGCCAGAGAGGCAGCGGACACGGCATGTGCTGACGTGCCAGCATCTGCAAGGGGCATGTAGGAACCAGGCCAAAAAGGCTCAGTGAGATGTTAATGAGCCACAGATGGTCAGCTTTATCTTGGAGCCTGCCGATTTGGGCTTCCAGAGCTTTCTGCTGGAGAAATATGTGAGTAAGAGCTGATGGTAGGTAGGAGCTGGGAAGGAAGATCCTAAAATAAAGATCCTTAGGCATGTGTGGGAGATCTCAAGCGATCATCTCTGCTAGAGGCTCATTGTGTTTTTTTCTGAAGGTTTCCTTAACTACTTGAACTACTCATGGGCTGCAAAAAAAAAAGACTAATTTTCCATGGAGGAATTTTGTAGTCAATAGATAAGACCAGCTAAGGTTTATCTGTGGCTGTTACAGAGGAAGATCTCCAGAAGCTTTGCTTGAGTACAGAGCCCCAAAGGCTGCTATGGATGTGTCCCTCTCTTGCACAGGGTAAGATGCTCCCAACAGATGTTCGTTATCAGCAAAGTAAAGCAGAGGAACAGAAAAACTTCAGCTGGCAAGAAATGCAGAGGAAAATTATAATTGTTTCCCTGCTGGGCTTGCAGAGAGAATTCTTGAAGCTGCTTTCTGTCCCATTGTAGCATTTTATGTTTATATAGCTTATGTCTTTAGTGAGGAGCTGTTAAATCCTGCAGCCCGTTGTGGATGTGACTGGATGAGAACAGCTTGTTTTACCTATCCCAGGGCAGAGTGTGCCAGCTGCATAACTGGATCTAAAGTCGTGGAGCAGCATTTTCACAAAACTGAGTGCTTTTCGTCCTGAAAGAGTTCATGGTATTTTTCAAGTTAAGAAATGGTGAATAATTTCCTTAACAGTAATTCTGAGATTGTATTTCCCTTAGATAGGTGAGTTTTTGCAGTTGCTAGAGGGAGGGGAAAAACCTTATTCCTTCCCACTTCTAATGCTGCCTTTGTGGTCTGTAGCAAGTGACAGTATTTAATGTAATTTGGATGGTAGGTACTGCCTGACCTGATCTACAGATGACTTTGCACTGAACAATGAAAGGTTTTTCTGGGGGTATTTTGTGCACAGTCACAGATTTCCCTTCTCAAAGAAAGTGCCGACAGTCCCTGTAAGCAATTTGAGATAAATGTCCTTGAGGCAGAGGATGGCTTTTGCAGAGCTCCTGAGTTCTTAAAGGAGTCTTTGTACAATAAAGGAATCTAATACTCTAATGTTCCTTTACCACACAGTAATATAAGGGTTTTTGGAAAATCCAGGGAGTTCTAGATTTATTTTTCCTGGTACACAAGCAAATGTCAGGGGTTTGCTGTGTCCTCCCAGAACACTGCTGGGTGAGTCTTTGGCAAAGATGATCTGATCTTTTCTGTGAAACAGTTGCTGATACCTCTCAAGTAAAGGTGATTACTACATTGAAAAGACATTCTAAAAGGATAAAGCAATTCGTGACACAAAAGCTTCTCAGTCCTTTGCAACAGAAGACAAGGTAGACTTCTTCAATTAGATTATTAGCATGTTAGACTTAGGTTTTAAAAATGTCTTAGGCTGAGCAGAATACATTGATAGATGGAGAACAGATTAGAATCTCCTGTTGTCACCCCCAAATCCCAGAAGCTGGTGTCACTGTTTATTTCTGGTCTCTTTACTGCTTACAATTTTCTCCAAAAATGACTAAACATACAAAAAAAGGATTGAGTTTGGGGTTTGAGGTTTCTTTATTTTTCCTTCCCCCATTCTAGGCCAGACTCTCACCACAGTCATGTATTTGGCTTTTTTCTCCCTTACTTCCAAATGCAGTCACATAACAATAGCCTGAAAAAAAAGTACTGGAAATGATTTGTTCATGAATTTATTTCCTTTTTTGGGCTACAAGGAGTGGGTTAGCATTCGGATAAGGAGGCTGGGAGCTCCAAGCCATCTCTTTCAAGGTTGAAGAGGGTTTAAATGGGAACCATCCTGTTAAAATGAGAAGTTCTGTAGAAAGGCAGCCTTTCTGGAGCAAGCACTTCCATTGCTCCATGTGTAGGGCCTCACGCTTGAGGCACCTCTTCTCAGCTGAACTTTATTTGCTATTTATGTAATGGCAAGGTCTTGTACAGACACTACTAAACAGGCTTTGTCTGCCACAGGCAGGCAGGGATGGACTGTAAGAGAAGTGCTCCTCCTGTCTTGGGCTTCTTCAGAAGTGGGTGATTGTTTGCTTTCCTTAACAGTCTGCTAATAGGAGGTAGTGGGTGGTGTTGTCTTTCTTATTTATTTTATGTAGGATGTCATGACAGATGGTGATTTTGACTGTTGTCCTCAGCTGTAGAAACTGCTTTCTAAAGCAAGCTAGCGGGATGATCTGTGGAAGAGGAAAGCCTGTCAGAGACATCAGATTCCCAGCTGACTCTGTTCTGTCATCTCTCTCATGAGGAGCAGGAAAAGAAGTGTTTTGCAGGCAGGGTTAGGAGGTGAATTTTTAATATCTGGATCTTTGGGTCTTGGCAGGTGAACACCTCTGATTACAAGGAAAATTAAAAATCACCAGGTGAGACAACAAGGAGTGTGTTATTGCTGTGCTGGTTAGGAGGGTGGTTGTTAAAATAACAGACAGTACAGGCAGTGAAATCTTGATATTTTATTAATGTTTCAATGGATTTGGTCCTTACAGGAGAGAAAGCAGAAGCAAGTGGAGCTTATACATACTGGAGAGGGAACATAATCTGATAAAGGCTGGACCGGTCAGTAAAGTTTTCAGATTGCAGGAAATTTCCTCAAAGTATTTATTTATTTATGGCTTTGCTGAAAATTTTTCAACCAGCTGTGTTTAAAAATATAACAGTAATGAGATACTTAAAAAAGGAGTTAATCTCTCCCTCTCTTTGACATGCTGCAGAGCACCAGCTGTAGCACAAGCAAGCCCCTGGGGAATCCAAGTGGCCTGGCTGCGCAGCCTGCGAGCCAAAGTCACACCTTGGGAAGCCAAACCCTGGAGGGAAGCACTGGCCTCTGGCAGGTCATGGGGATGCTGCAGGGTGACCATTTGGCCATCCTCCAGGGGCAGCAGGTTTAGCCTGCACAGCTCTTCAGCTCCCCAAATCTCCCCAGTTCTCTTAGACCCCAGCCACTTGTTCTCAGGGCAGCAAGACCCAGTTTTGTCTGAAATACTGGGAGGCCTTGAACTGTCTCTGACACCCCCGATGGGGAAATGCTGGAATGAGAAGGAGAGGAAACCAAGGGCTTTTGTACTGAAGGAACAAAAAACATGCTCTGCCTGTCCCTGGGTTCAGCTATTACAGACTACAAACCAGACTGGGTTTTTTTTGTTTTGCTTTTAAATGCTTCTTTAGCCAATGCATTTTTTTTTAAATTATTTTTTCTGTCTGTCTTTTCGGGAGACAGAGCCAGTCTGGGACTCTTCATTTGGCCCATCTAGCCAATCCACAAAGCATGCACAAGCCACTTTTCCAGGCTCATTTCCTCTAGGATTCCCTATAGCTTTGCAATGGCCAAACCTTTATGTTTGATACCACGGTGGAAAGGGCAGGCCAGCTGTGCTGTGTCCTCCAGTCGTGTGCCAGCAGGGCTCAGTGCTGGGTGCAGGAACTCTGTGAGAGTTACAGCTTTAAGAGTCGTCAAAAATGTGTGTGGTGATTGGCAGAAACTGTTTTGAGGAAGCAGATTCCTCCTCTGATGATGGTGGCATGGCACATGGTAGACTGGAAAGGCAAAGTATGTTAGTTTTGGTCCCAGGTGGAGGATTGTGTGGAGAAGTCTTGTCTCCTCTGGACCTACTGGTTTCAGCTTCAAGATACATATCACAACAGAAAAATCCCCTCTCCCGTTTCCTTTTTCCACCACTGGTAGCTAATCAAGATTTGATTTTAATGACTTCCCTCTACTTTCTCTGTTTCTTCTCCCTGTGCCCCACACATGCCTTTTTTATATTTTTTTATGCATTTCTTTTTGGCAGAAGTTGAAACACAAAGAAGCATTTGGACCAAGATGAAAACAGCGGAGGAGCTTGTTGGGCAGTGCAGTGCTTTGTTCTGAGTTCAGGGGGAGAAGAGGGGAAGTGAGGGGGGACGGGATGTCATTTCCCAGATGGGGACCCTGCCAAAGATGTTCTTGCTTCAGAAAGCAGCGAGTGATTATTGAGGCTATACCAGGTTTAACCCTTTGGTGACCCGCTTCTGCCATCCAGGGAAACAGCAAAGGCCTGGACCAAAAGTGGTCCAAAAGGTGTCATGTTATGTGGCCCAGCTGATGTGAACGGTCTCAAGCCGGAGCCTGCTGTTGTGATTAAATGCCGTCAACAGTCTGAGGTTCTTGTTCTCCTGCTGGAAGCCCTAATGAGTGGATGGGCAGTCTGCACTTGTTTATGAGTGAGGGTCCAACACTAGTGTGATTGCTGCTGGAAAAACGAGATCAGCACATTCCTTACAGGGGTTAGGACTGCTGTGCTATCTCCTGCCCTGCCAGAAGCATCTGCTTAGATTGGGAATGCTGCTGAACTCGGCTTCAGCTGTTCCCATTGCAGGACAGGGAGCATTTTGCCTCATGATGCTTGGGAAACACCTTGTCCTGTGACCAGAGGAGCCCTGCACTGCTGGGACTGCAGCAGCAGAAAGCCCAGGTAGCTTGTGGTTGTGCTGTGGACCACTGGCTGGTCACAGCACTGATTCCTCCTCTTTGTTTTGATCCAGTCTCACATGTGAGAAAATTGCAAGTTTGTAGGGTATGGGGAGCAGAAAACCTCTATAGGCATGTATTTACTGCCATATTTATAGCTCCTTGGCCTTAAATATTGCATCGTGTGTGTAGGCTGCTGATTTTACTGCCCAAGGGCTGTTGGACAGTTGCAAATTGAGGGTGAGGATACAGGAGGGGAGCAGAGAAGGGAAAGTTAAAGCAACTCTGCCTCTTCATTAATATCTCTTTCAGGTTGTAAATACTTGGAGCACTTATGTCAGGACTCTAGAGGAGGTGATTTATTTCCTGATGAAAAAAACTTAAGGATTTTTGTCTGTGGTACTGGACTGTTTCTTAGTATGGAGGTTCAGCCTTTTAAATCTGGATGGGGTTCTCCTGTGGAAGGCCACCCTCTTCTCTAAGAGTTGGAGTGTGCCAATGCTGTATGCATAAAATGCATCAAGTCAACTCAGACAGAGTCACTGTTCACCACAACTAAACCTGCAAGCCTCTTGTTCTTTAGGACCAGCAGCCACTCTGGTGATCAGCCCTTTGATCCCTCACGGTCCTTCTTCTCTAGCTAGGAGGATGACAGCTTTCCTAACCCCCCCGTGAACCTCCTGAACATAAACATAGTCTAGGTACAAAGGTGTCAGTAATTTTGGGCTGCAGAACCACAAACTTCCTCTTCCCAGCACCTTTGGCTGCAGCATGAGAGTCTTTGATGGCTAGTGCAGAATGCAGCTGGCCACAAATGTGCCAAGGGATGGTTACACCAAGACTACTGTGGGTGAATCCATGGCCAGTGACTAACAGAGAAGTTAGTTTCCAGTGCTGGCCTGGAAACATGCCCTGCATTTCCTACACTTCTTTTAGACAGCCAAGGGAGGTCTGATCTATAGGAAATGACTATAATGCCACTCAGGTGGCATTGTTGGGATGAGGTGTGGAAGAATAGGGGGATGTAAACAAAAGATGCATGTGTAGGATTGCCTGTGATGGGTTTCAGCTTTATTTTTGACATGTTCAATCTTCAATGCTTTCCCATGGAGATCAACAGACCTGGTTGGAAATTTCATGTGCAGGTCTTACTGCACAGCATGTCAAAACTTGCGTATTTTTCATCCATTTTCTTGGATCCCTTAAGTCATCCAGGTACCCTTTACGGCAGTCCTGTGGACTATGGGAGGGAAGCACTGACTGATGGATAGGCACTTAGGTGGGAAGCAGAGACCAGTGTTTCCCCTCACTTACCCAATTGCCACTGGGCACCCTTGGCTTCGGGGCTGGGATCAGCTGGCTTGCCCTCAGATCTTTGGCCCTGGTCTCTGGCTCCTCATAAGCACAGTAAACACCGCTGCAGGCTTTTAGGTAAAGTGGGACTTAAATGCACGGTACCAGAGCTGTTGAGTATTGCACACCATCTTGGAGGACTCCTTTCAGCCTGGACTTTGGCTTTCTTTCACATGCCCAGATGGCTGCATGTGTGTGGTGCAGGAAGATGTCCACTGAACCCACACAGACGGCTGTACTCACACCTGTGCAGTGCTGCAAATCCTGTTCTGGGTGAAAACATTTTGAAGGTGTGAATTGCTCATTGTTTGTCCATCCTGGTGGTGGGTCTTCCTGCGGTAGTTCATCCCCTTGGCTTCACTAGTGCCTGCTGATGGGCTCAGTTGGCCTGTGACTGCTGATCGTGGGGTATTTGCAAATGGTGCCACATTGGCTCTGCTACTTCTCCTTCTCTGTTTACTTAGTTCTTGGCAGCTGGATGTTTGAATGTTTGCTTGACAAACACTTTCCCTGCAGTCTCTGATTACACAAAGTTTAGTCTGACAAACCCCAATGAATTTTCATGTTCTCTGTTGTCAGTGGTATCTCTCTGTCTCCCTCAACCACAATATTTTGTGTGTGTGCAAATTCATATTTTCCCCTTGTTGCAATCAGCGTGCCCCTCCCTGCTTGGTTCAGTTACGGAGGCAGTATCCCCAAGATGCTGACATCTGTATTTTACTAATCCAAAAATCCTGGGGCTAACAGGAAGCAGTACAGATAATAACACCACATACCTGTCTAGCACCTTTCGTAAGAGAATCTGAAATTGTCTGACTCATGTTCATCTCCTTACTGCTTGTACCAGCTGGAGTTTGCTGTTCCTGTTTTTGCAGCCTGGAAAGCTGAGACACAGGGTAGGGGTATATTTTGTCCAATAGAGGAGGCAATTCCAGAAATGTGGCATCATAACCTCCAAGACTCTTGAGTTTCTATCCCTCTCTGTCTTGCTAATTTGCTTCCAAAAGGGAAAGAGATCAGAGTGGGATGATCCGTTTTGAGCAGTGCTTTACTTCCAGTGATCCATGGCTTTATTTGATGTCTCAGTAATTCCACCCAAGAACAAAAAAGCAATTGCAATATTTCTCCAAGGTAAGTTACCTTCCTTGGCTGTGATCAGGGGTCCATAATGTAGTTCTCAGGAAGAAAACTATCCAAATGCTGTCTCTTGTCGTCAGTTTGGTGGTTTGGAGCGATGCTGAGGGACAAGTGTTCACGGCTGGCCTGGAGAGGGCAAAGTCCTTACTGTGTTTCAGGGGTGGTAATGAGACTTGTGAAAACATGTCTGCAGGTGTCTGGGTGGTCAGGCCGGGCTGTTAATCCATCCAGCTGCTGGCCTGTTCTGGACAGTGTCCAAGACCAGGTAGGACACTGCTGCTTTTCTTACAGCCTCCAAACACAGCTGAGGACCTTCCAAGCAAACCTGGGCTGGTTTATGGTTTTGGGTGGAAACCACAAGCAAACCACGTCAAATCGCTCGATTCTGCCCCAAACCAAGCAGATTGCATATGTTTCTGTTTCATTTTGCTTGGAGATGACTGGGAGAGGGAGGAAAACCTGCATGGAGCCAGTGTTGATGTAAGGCCATAGGTGATCTATTCCTAAAGCCTTCCAGTGCCATTCCCATGGCTAGACCAGACCGATTGAGGGCAGAATAATAAATAATACGCAAGCTAACATCTCCTGGGAGCTTGAGTTTAAGAGGAGGGATATTTTGTCTGAAACTCTTCCAGAAAGGGACAGTTGGATGGGGGATTAGTGTAAATGAGGACCTTCAACATATGTAATCTCAGCCGAGGTGATGGGACAGTTGGGTCAGGGTTTCCTGTGCTGTGGGGCCCTGGAGCATAATGTGCATGGGAAATAGAAACCCTAAGAAAAAAAGAAGGGGAGAATTGCATGCCCGGGGGGTAAAAGTGCATTTATTTTTCACATGTTGCTTCAGAACACACTTAATTTTTGCCTGGGAGGGAGGACAAGCACATGCAAAAACAGTCCAGCTCGCGAGGAAAGGGGTGGGGAAGTGTGATGCCAAATAGCTCAGGAAATGTGGCTGTAGGACTTTTCCCCCCCTCCACTTCCACACAGGGTACAAGACCCTCCAGCGGGTCTGTGCCAGGGCTTTGTAATGAAGTCATGCTCTCCCCTCGAGCCCAGGGCACCCCCGGCTCCCCACCCTGTCCCCCTTCTCCCATTCCCTCTTCTCCCATGTGCTTTTATTCATTCTGCAAACGCTGTATGCCAAATCCAACTTCACAGCTGGCTCTGCTCCACGTGTTTGTTTTCTGTGCCTGCGCGGCGCTTGCCAGCTCCGCTTGCGCCGCGGCTCAGAGGTGGAGGCGGCAGGGGGGGGAGAGCAGGGATGGTGGGGAGGGAAACGGGAGCAGGCTGCTGCTTGCCAAGCCCTTATTTGTTTAAAGCTTAAGCCTGTTTGAGAGAGCCTTTTTGGAGTGAGGGGTAAGTGGCAGGGGTGGGATGCGGGGGAATGGAGAAAGTAAACTGTGCGTCAAGGAAAGCAAACTTTACAGCTGGAATGGCTGCTGATGCTTGTTGTGCGAAAGGCCTGGGGAGGGGCCCTGGGCTCTGGGCTGGTGCTTCCAGCGTGGGTTCGAGTGCCAGTGGGCAGCAGCGACAAGTGGGGGGAGCCAGTGGCAGGTATGTTCTGTGCCCAGCGCTCACGGGTGCTGCTGCTTGACAAGCCTGGCTGTGACACTTGGCTGTGTGTCCTAGGAGCTGCCTGGGGCACAGGCAGGTGGGTCTCCCTTCCCAGGCTCTGAGGCAGCAGCATTTTGCCATCCTTTTGTTAGGGAGCATCCTCTTGTCAACAGAGAGAGACCATACGCCGGCCCTGCCCTTCTGTCTGTGCAGGGCGACCTGAGGTCTTGCTTCACTGTTTGCCTCACTGTCCTCAATGGGACCATCATTTTTTGGAAAGGCATCTTTATTGTTGTGATGATAAATGGGAAAAATCACATGCAAACGCAACCTTTAAAAAAGCCTAAACAATGCAACCCTCTCCTCTTCATCTCTGGGAAGAGGGAAATCTGTCGCCCATCCCGAGACCCCACTGTGAGTGTGTCCCCCATGATTTTTCACCTCGGGGTGGGCCCCGTGGGGTTTTGGAGCAGCGTGGCAGCTGCTGATCATGGCACAAAGTAGGGCTCTGGCTCAGCCCATCTGGATTCTGGCCCTCTCCACTAATCCCTGCACCCCACCTTAGGCATTTGGCACAAGCCAGAGCATTTTCTATGGACAGTCCTTTCTGTCCCTTTGTTTTGCTAGCCTTGAGCTTCCTCTTGTGTTTTTTGGAGTAGTGACATGTCTTCCAGGGGAAATTTGTTCCAACAGAGAGTTCTAGAAGCTTTTGACCTGTTCCCATAACGAAAATTATTATTGTTAGTGAAAAGCAATTTAGTGACAGCTATGGAGAGTAAAAACTCCCATTTATTCCCAGATTTATGGAAGAAAAAAAAAATCCCCAACTTTAAATACCATCTTCAAAGGACAAGAAAAATGGGCTTGTGTTCTTTCGCAGCCCAGCAACAAGTCACTGCTGAAAGGAGTGCAAACTAGAAGGCAGTTTCTCTTTATGGTGGTGATGGGGATGTCTCTAAAGCCAGCCATCTGGGGATTAAACTCTGTATTGACGTTACTGGCAAGTACTTTGTCCTGTCTCTTTTGTGTGCTCTTCTGGATTTTGATGTCAACTGTGTTAAACTAGCCTTGTGCTTGTTAATGCAGTTTCTGGGCCTGCTCCCATTGAAGCAATGGCAAAGATCAGGCTGATTTTGGTGGCAGCAGAATCAAGGCCTCTGTTATAATCCAGAGGATGTGTTGTTTTAGCAGGTATTTCTCCTGTGCCACTGGGTTGTGTTTATGGTAAGCTTGGTCACTTTTTTACTGCAACAATTGTAGGCACCCTTGCTCTTCAAGTACACACTGGAAGAAGGTTCAGAGCCTAGGAAGGCTACCCAAGTCTTTGCTCTGCCAACAGGAAAATTTCCCCATAGCAGTTTCCCCCAAGGAAGGCTTAACAGTGTCACTGGCAGTTTCTGTGGACTTTTCTGGTTTGTGGTTTAGGTTTTTTCTATTTGTGTCTTTGTTTCACTCTATTACTGTTTCTAATTGGACATGGACAAGATTTTTCTATTGTTCCTAGACAAAGATTATTTGGATTTTTTGTTTTTTGTTTTTTTTTAGTTTGGTACTGAAAGGTAGGGTCATGTTTAAGCATATGAAGTTGTGGGCTGCTCTTAAAAAGCATCCATAGCTGCTGTCTCTGGCTTGTGATCTACTCTGTGAAGAAGAGCTTCCGAGTCTCAGTTTGCAGGTAGCCATAGCTGACAGACACTGAAATGTGTTTGATCCCCAAGCACTCCTGCTGTGCTCCATGCAGATGCTGACTGGTGGGGTTTGTCCACCACTCCTCTGTGCTTTGGTTTATATTATACAGAGAGAGGAGTGTTTCAGCTGGTGGTTACCAGCATGAATGGATGCTGGGATATTTATTGTCTGTCCTGTTGCAAGCTTGACCCCATCACATGACAGAAACAATGAAATGGAGATGAGTCTTTTCAGGGCACTCCATGTCACACCTTTGCCATGATTTGTGGTCTTCCTCCCTATTCTTGACCACTGCTCTGGCTGCAGAGAGGCCATAGGGTGATATTAGGTAGCTTAGGATTTGGGGTTTTTTTAGCATTGCTGCCACATCATTGGCAAAATGGTTGTTCTGGTCAACATCTTGATGTCCTGTAGTCAGGGAGTGAGAGTTGGTTTTCTGTGTTCCCCAAGAGTTGCTGGGGAAGCGATGCACAGTGAAAACAGCTTTGGAGAAGAGCATCCTGTTCAGGATCCCCATGGAAAAATGCTATCTCGCTGGGACCAGGGCATACTGTGAAAGTGTATCTGTTGATTAAGCTTTTGTCTTAGAGCAGCAAAGAGTTTCTGGTGGAGAGCAGGAGTGGTTTTCCTGCTGTTCTGAGCAGGCCACATTTAAATGAAGTGGAAGAGTTTCAGCTGGGGCAAGGGAGTTGCTTGGGAGGTGATGGTGTGAGGTGACAGCCCCTGCTCCAAGGAAAACAGGACAAGGACTTGAGCCTGGATACACCTGTGGCATGTGAGCTGTGGCATTGCCATGAAGCAGTGAGGACAAATGCAACATAAGGAAATCTGCAAAATCCCAACTCCTCTATTTTTTATTTCTTGAGCTTCTCATCTAAATTTAACTTCCCTGCTTTTTCTTTTGTGACACCTTTATTCCACATTTCCCTTTAGTATCTCTGAGGGCTTTTGCCTGGCATCACTTCCTCTGCGTCTGCTGGGCCTGCCTTCTCTCTGACCTCTCCCTAACCCAAGAGGCAATTAGACTCTCAACATCAGATTTCAAGGTTTGGGGGTTTTTTGTTTGCAAAGGATGAGAAGGGAAAAACAAAAGCAGTGCCTTGAGTAATGTAAACTACCCACAGGCACATCTGTGCCTATGTGATGACAGTTCCTGGTGGGAACTGCCCGTCGCTCCCTGCGCCCTCCTCCACTGCAGCTGCTGGCAGGGAGGGAACAACCTGAGGCCCAGCATATGTTGATGTAGGATTCAGCTTGGTGGAGCCCAGACCAGAGCCAGCTGCATCAGCTATTCCCTGGGCTTTTCTTGCCCAGATGTACACTCTCACTTATTCCCAGCACTCTGTTACATGCTTTTCCTCTTTGTCCAAAGAGCAGCAAAAATGTATAGACAGGTAAATTTTGTTAGTGCTTGTATCAAGCATCCTAAAGTAACTAACTCTTCTACCCTATGGTGTGAAGTCTAGAGGACGTGGGTTTGTTCTTCCTCTGTTTAGTATAGCATCTGCCTGCAGCTCTGACTGCACTGACACTGATCTCTGGCTTTAGTTCTGATGGGAACGATAAAGCGAGTATTGTTTTCATATGGCAAGAGCATTATTTCATAATGCTTCAGGCAAGCAATACAGTGCACTAAATCCCTTGCTTCTAAGACTGAAGGTGTGTTTTCACATCAGTGAGTGACCCCTTTCCTGCTGCCTCTGAAATATTTCTTACCGTGAAGATTCAGCATTGTCCCATAGCAAAGCCTCAAAAAAGCAGGACTTTGTTGCTGCACCAGCAGCAGTTGAGTCTGTAGCAGCTGTGAGGAGCACTGAAAACACTCCAGAGCAGATAACTCATTGCAAGTGTGTGACTGCATTGATGTGGTTTTCAAGGGGATCCTCCTGACCCCTTTTTTCCTTGCCTTGGCAAGAGAGTAGGTTGAACTGCACTTCTGTGGTGCCTTGATATTGCATGACCTTGATAGCAGTAATTCTGCTGGTTCTCTGACATTGGAAGATCCAGCGCCTGAATGCAGGACCTGCACCCTTCCGTAAGTGCTGTGGATGCGCACTCCCTTCGGGATTCCTCAGCTCTCTAAACTGGGACCTTAGCTGCAAGGCAGGAGAGTCTACAGGTGGATCACGAATGAGAGGGATGGAGAGTGCAGAGGAAAAGTTGGTCTAAAACTGTGGCAACTCTCCCAGTTCAGGAGTGAAGCTGGACTGAAAGGTTTTGATTGGAGAAGCAGCATGTCCCAGCCACGGGGGCAGCCCCGGCAGCTGCTCCAGGGCCACTTTCTCCCTGCACGCACTTGGGAGAAGGAGCCAGCGAGCAGCCAGTAGTTCCAGGCTTGTTGCAGCAACAACATCTGTTTCCTAGGTGCACTTTGTTTCTGAAGAGGCTGTGCAGCACGCTCCATCTGCGCCCTTTTTTTTTTTCCCCCTTTTTTTCCCGCTTGTGCCTCGTTCGGGGAGGCTCTTAGGGGAGGCAGGCGCTTCCCGGGAGGACCCTGCGCCAGCTCCGTGCCAGCGCTGGCTGTCGGGCTCTTTGCACCCGGGGCAGTATTGTCAGCATCTTGACAGCTGGCCGGCTGCATGCTTATTAGTTACTACTTTCCTCTTGCCCTCCACCTCTCCTTCGCCTCCCTAACCACCTCCACCCTCTCCCTTCCCCCTTCCCGCTCCTGCCCCATCGGCTGGCCAGCCCTTCGGGGAGCCCCCAGCCTCTCCAGATTAGAGCTCTCCAGGGACTTCGTCCTTTTGAAAGGAAGAAAGAAGGAGGGGAGGAAAAAAAAAAAAAGGGAGGGGGAGAAGGAGGAGAGGAAAAAAATTTATTAAAAAAAAAAAAAGAGAGAGAGAGAGAAAAGAAAGAGGGGGAACAGAAGAATGAAAACAGACCCAAGGGGCAATAGTCCCTCGAGCCATTTCACTGCATTACAATGAATATGGACTCTATTAAGCTCCGTTCTGCCTGTTAGTGTTTCCCAGGGCAACACAGCTCCCATATGGCAAGCATGCAGCAGATTAGGGTAGGCCTCCGGGCTTCATTGAGGGCCCGAGGCTTGACTGGCAGTTGAACCCCATCCTTCCCCCCCCCTCCTCACACTTGACACTGCCTGTGTTTATCTAAAGCAAAAAGGGCCCGGGTGGGAGAAGGGGGCATTTGGGGGGTTATTGTCCCGGGCAATGGGAGAGGGCAGGGAGAGGGATGGGGGGGTGATGAGGGAGGGAGGTGGGATGGAGGAGAAAGGGGGTGGGGGGGCGCAGCCCCTCATACATATTCAGGAGGGGTCTTGAATGGGCAGAGGAGAAATAAAGCAGATGGAATTCATGTTAAAGAACAGCCACAATCGCCCTCCAAAAACAAGGAGAGAAAAGCGGGCAGCCTTAAAGGAGCGTAGGGAGCAGCGTTTATCCAATTAGCAGGGTTGTCAAATTGAATTTACTCAGAATGGAGGGGGAAGCCGGGTTGGGGGGGGGTGGGGGAAGGAGGGAAATTAAGTGTCTAGGGCATGGGGGGAGCATGATATTGAAGAAAGGACGTGGGTTTTCTTTTTTTCTTACGCTTTAGCCTTGTCTTTTCAAGGACTGGAGCTGCTTTCAGGGCACACCAAGGGGCAGCAAAAGCCAGTGTGTATACTCTGTTTTTAGCACGGGGCTCCTCACCTGGTAACTGGAAAAAAGGACATGTATCCTTGGGGCAAGGCCATCCTTGCATCCGTGGCTGACCTGCCCTAGAGCTGTCCCCGGCTGGCAGGTCCCAGCCTGGGACCACCATGCCACAGGCAGCGCCCAAGGTGCTGCACACTCGCTGTGGTGCCACCCCCCCCAAGGTGACACTGGTCACCCAGGTATGAGGGTGGCATTTCGCTCTTCAAGCGGCCTCACGCTTGCTGGCTGATGAAATGCCAACGTGAAGGGGTTTGCTGGGTCTCAGCAGTCAGCCTGATCAATGCCAGCTGGAAAGTGGCGCTCAGTTCAGAGGAGCTGTTGGATGGAGAAGTGCCAGAAACTGCAGGCATTGGGTCCTCAGGGATACAAGTAAAAGTCAGACAGGCTATGAGGAGGCTTTGCATCCTGTTGCTAATGCAAAGCCAGCATGCCCAGTCCTCTCCCTGGTGATGCTGCAGGCTGTTGTGGAAAGAAACTGCTCAGGGAAGTAACTTCATCTTGAGGAAGACAAAAGAGTTAGAGATGTTTGCATGTTTGGTTTGTTGCTGGTTTGGTTTGGGTGAGCAGTTCTGTTCGAGGAAAAGCGAAGTTTTACCTGCAAGTTTAGTTTATATTTTAAAGGGGTGTCTATTGCTCAGGACTTGCTTGAATTAAAATGGTGGCTCTTTTTTAGGGTCACCCAGTTGCAGTTTTGAGGAAAACTCACTGATTTGTGGTGGTTGTGCCATGCCAGGTTTTATTCTGAATATTTTCCTTCTGAGTATGAGTATGAATTTATCCCAGGCTTGCTTTCTTGTGGCTTTTTGATGGACTCTCTGAGCTCACAAGCAGCCACTAAGAGAGTCTTTCTTGCCTAATCACTTTAAAAAAGGGAGGAGGGAACCCCCTCATACAGTTAGTCAAGGGCTATGTTAAAAGAGCTAATGCACTCTGAAATCAGGAGCTCTCAGTGCTACAGAGGGAAAAACAGGCAAGCTTTTATCCCTGTTACCACAAACACGGTGCTACCTCCTTGACTTCAAACGTGGTGGTGTAACATTGGGTTCTGCCTTTCCGCCCTCTCCCGACAGCAGCCGCTTCCCATTTGGGATCCTGCCACTCCCTATGGCACCTGCACACCCATCCCCATCGGCTGCCCATGCTGTTCTGTGGGAGGGGGAGCTTCTCTCCTGCACCAGCCTGTCCTTTTCCCAAACCCTTTCAGAGAAAATGAGCGTAACTTAACAGTGTGAAATTAATACTTTGAAATGGAGGTGGGGGTTGGGTGAGTAGAGGTTAATTTTGCCGTCTGGGATGTTACTGTTTGATGGGTTGGGGAGAAGCAGTCAGGGATGCCCAGATTGCTGTCCATGCCCAGGAGTCATGCAGGGACTTTGCAGCTGATCTGCTCAGCTGTGTCACCTGGACGGTATTTTTGTGGCTAGAGGATTGTGCAGTTATACAGTGGGATTTTTCAGAGGGGATGGAAAAGATTTGGGATCCAAGACCAGCCTGCTTGATGGGATGGAGGTTCCAATCAGAGAACTTTTGATTTCCAGCCCTGCCTGCCAGTGCTTTATTGCATAACCTTGGGCCAGGTTGGCTTCCTCTTCTAGCCCTCAGATTCCTCAATTTGTAAAACAAAGGGGTACTGTTTCTCCCTCACATTTTTCTTTTTCAGTGGTTTTTGCTTTATGGGGGGGGGAAAAATGTGCTGTCTTGTATTAAAAACTAATGATTACAAGCAAAATTGGCTCATAATACTGTGTAAGACATTGCTTTTTCTGAAAAGCTGAGGTCTCAGTGTATGAGGGAGAGCTGTGAGTGTCACTGTCCCTACTTGACCCGCTGGAAACAGAGAGCAGCTGCAGTGAATTCTCCAGAGTCACCCAGGGTGTCCCCAGCTGGTAGCTGGACTGAGGTTGCTGCAGCCTTTCCCTCGGTGCAGAGCAGTCCCTGCCCCTTCCCACTGTTCATCCCTTGCAGGAAGAAGTTTCCAAGCTCCGTGTGCCTGGCACAGCCCCGGACCACCGCATCGGCCTTTGCCCAGCTCCCGGTGTGCCTGTGCATTCCCGCAGCCTGCCGGTGGGGCTGGGATGTGCCGCGGGGACGCTGTCCCGGAGCTGGGGCACAGGCTGGTTCCTATTTGGGAGCCTTGTAAATTACAGGCGGTGTGGCGGTAACAAGGGCTGCTCGGCTGGCCCTTGTTAAGCAGGAGGGGGCTTGGGGCTGTGAGCTGCGTTTCCTCAGTAAAACCTTCAGTTTCTAATCAGCAAACACCTCTCCCGCGGCCTGTGCTTAATTCAAATCCCTTTTTCCTTTCGAGCTTTGTCACCCCCCCGCGCAGGGGCGGGCTTTTCTTCCCTTTTATATCCTCACCTCTGGTTTTCCTTTCTCGCTCGGCTGCCTTTGCAGTGCCGTCGGTCGCTGCGGGCCGGGGCCTGGCTGAGCTGAGGTGTGTGCTGGGAAGCCGAGCCGACAGATTTTACACCCCCGCCGCCCCTCCCTGACTGATTAAGCTCTCGTTAATTTCGTTCTCTTAATGGCCCCTCTTTTGATTTACTGGGCTGTCTGAAAGGGACTTAGAGCTCCACCGACAGGAAATTGTTATTTTAACCTGGCAGGAAAGAATTTAAAATAAATAAACAAATAATTTTTTTTGTTTTGTTTTCCCTCCCTCTTGAAGCTCTTTAAATTACTTTAACTCTTTCTTTTCCTAGATAGCAATTAAGCAGGAGCTGTCAAGGCCAGTCTGGTTGGTGGCTGCTGCAGAAGTGTTGGCAAACCAGGGGCACCTCACAAGGTACCAGCCTTGGGAAAGGGAGGCAGCAGAGATGCACCCTGTCATGCAGCAGCCCTGCAGCCCCCGGTGCAGCCCCTTGCCCGGGACCACCGTCTCTGGGAAGTCAGCTGGAGCATCTGAGTTCTCCTCCACTCCCCACCTCTGACTCCTCTCCCACTGCAGTCCATTCTGGTGCTGCTGGCAGGGACACGAGGCAGATCGAAAGCTGCCTGATTAATAAAGTTCCTTGCTTTGCACTATTGCAGGCTGCTTAAGGGCAGCATTTTCAAAAGAGGTCAGCTCCCATTTAGGCATCGAAATAAGTTGGTTGCCTATTCAGGAGAGCTCAGCATGTCAAGAACTGAATGCTTTTGAAAATCTGGCTTCAATTGTGGAAGCTGAGAATTTCAAAATCTGGCCCTGGATCCTAATAGTTCTTTTGGAATTGATGTTTTCATTCATTTTCCTCATTATTTTTATGCTGGCCATTTACTTTTTGTATTTCACTCAGCTGTGAAAGAAATGGCCACATGTCCCTATTTAGAGCTGGTACTCTTGCCTGGAGGTTTGGGGAGGTACCATACATACACTTGTTGCAACACACCTTCTCTCCTTATTCTCTGCTCAATACTGTTCAATCTGCCCAGTGCCGTGGCCAAATTTTTTGAGCTCCCCTTTTTTTTCTCCCCACCTATTGCTCTTCATCTTTTCACAGACCTGGGGGCAGCCAGCACAGCCATTGCATCGATGTGCCTGGGTGGTCCTAGCTCACGAAGGGTCTCATGCACAGTTCTGTGCCTTTGGCTTTGCCCTTCTGGCCAGAGGCTCTGTGGGACACAGAGCTGCAGGGAGGTCTGGTTGGGAACATCTTTGCCTATCCACTCCCTCAGCCTGGGCTCCAGGGAGCAACTCCTTTCCATCCAACATTTTTCCATCCTGCTGCCAACCCTATCCAGATAGGGGGAATGAGTCAGCTTTGCTCCATAGGCTTCCAGCACTTAGGAACCAGACAGTAAGTCCTACTCCAAAATGTCTCTTCTACATCAGTGAAAGGCTTTCCATCTCCAGTAAATCTTAGGGTGTGAGGTGTTTTTAAGCCTGAACTACCTCAAAGTCTTTTCCATATGAGTGTAAGTAGTGGGACCTTGTGCATCAGCAGTGGTGTCAACACCTCATGTTCTGGTATGGACAGACCCGGGGCACTTTCGCAGCCATCGTCAGTGGTGACTTGCCGTGGTGGCTGTGGCATGATGAAAGGTGTTTTGGTGGCTGTCTTACATGGAGAAATAAACTTTAGCAACTCAGATGGGTCTCCAGGTCAATCACTAAAGTGTCTTGTACAACACTACATGTTGGTTGGTGGGGGAAATTTTGAGATTCTTCTCAGGTGAGAAGAGTGAATACCAAGAAGGAGGAGGTGTGTGGGAGGGAAATTGCTGTCTTATCTCTTTGGCACTGGAGGTTACCCCCAGGCATTTTCACGTGTGATGGGGCTGTGGCCTGCAGTAGCTAGAGTATGGCCTAGCTGTTCTCTCTGGGTGCCTGCAGGATATGCCCAGTATCTGAGCTCTGCCCATGCCCCTGGATGCCTGGAAGCCACATTGGGCCATGCCAACCTTGACTTAATTTACTCTGCCTCTCTGCAGGGCTTGTCGTCTTGGCCTCCCAGCCACTCTACCCGTGACTGTGTAACTCCTGGGAAGAGCTGCCTTGTGTAGAGCCTGCTGGGCCAGCCAGTGCACTGAGCTCATACTGGCCTGTGGAGGGCCATGTAAAGATGCTTTTTGTGGCCTTTCCAAAATCCAGCAGCATGTCACTTTACTTGGTGTTTCTTCCTTTTGGAATCACCAGCTCAGAGGAGGCTTTTCTTCTCCTCAACTTTATATGAATGTCTCTTCCATGACTTCTCCTTCAGGCAGGGCAGTGGGATGTGGGGGGAAAAGGGACAGCTTGTGAGGCAGTCAGAGGGACAGCCCAGTTTGCAGAGGTGTTCAAGCCAGCCTGCTGGATTCTTGCTGTCATGATGTGGACCTCAGCATTCCTGACCATGGAAATTGCCCTGTGCTGCACTTTTGCACCTTTGCTGTCACCAAAAGGCAGGCAAAGTCCTTTGAGAGTAGCTTGGTGATATTTCCCCAAATGCTGTGGTTTCCTTGCTAGCAGTAATCAGCCTTGCCTTGAACAACTCACCAAGCATCTCAAGGGGAATATGTGTCAGTCCTTACTTCAGGAGTTACGAGGTTTAATTTTGGGTGTTATGCTTGAAGGGACTTGTACCCTCTTTTTGACTGTAGATGGGTATGGAGAGCACATGCTCAAGCAGGGGATGGCTCAAGCAGTGATCATGGTGGAAGTAGGAAATACCACCCTGCAGAGAGTCAGGTGCTCCTGAGGATGGTGGTTGTGGCTAATGAGGTGATTGCTGCAGGGGGAGCAGGCAGCATAATTGCTCTTTGGGCTGGCTGCCATGGCTGCTTTGGGTGTGGTCTTGGGCTTCTTCCTTGTGGACATGCCACAGGAGCAATTCTGCAGAGCCCTAAGAACTTGCAGGTCATCTTAGTGCTGCTGCTGAAGGGAGCTCAAAATCTTACCAGCTGCATTACGGTGCCAGTAGAGGGAAATCTCCTGACTTCAGTGTGTTGCCTTTGATTAAAGATGAATTCAGTCTGACATCTGAGGTGTCTCTTGGGGCAGCTACTGAGGTCTTTAATTCCCCTGACCTGGCTTGTCTGTCTTAGTGTTCGTTCATGAGTCTCCAAAGCAGCTGCTGCAGTGTGCAGCTCTTCACAGCAACCTGGGTTGTGGCCTTACATTTCTAGTTTTTTGGGGCTAGTTGATGCTTTCAAATATGAACCTGGTGGTTTTGTAGACTTAAAACAGGTGGTGTGTTTCAGGCAGAACAGTTAATCTGAAGTATTTTTGTAGATTGAGTCTCTTAGTTAGAATGGTTACAGTAATTAATACTGCTCATTTACTTGAGTGTTCAAAATAGACCATATTCCAGACATAGCCAAGAAGTGGCAGCAACACTCAGTGGATATCTTCAGTGACGCTTTGTTGGAAATGTTTGTGTCTTGCTCCTGAAAATTGTCTGGTGTGCATCACTGTCATTCACTGTGCCAAGTGTGAAACGGGGAAGGGGAGTGTGTGTCTGTGTGAGGATGGGATGTCTTGGGAGACTCCCAACCTTGCCTGGGGGAGAGGCTGGAGAAGAGAAATGCTTACATCAGCGTCTGTAGTCTCCTCAGGCTGCTGACTCAGTGAATCTGCTGCAGTTTGGGGATGTTGGTAGAGAAGCCAGGCAGGGCTGGAAAGGAGAGAGAAGCCTAAAGGGTTTCATCCATCATGTCTCTTGTCATCCACAGGAATCCACTGCCACAGATCCACCGCATCCCCTGAGGCAGCTTATGGGACCCTTCCCTGGGCGCCCCAGGGCACAGCACATGGGATGGCAATGACACGTGGAAGGAAGAGGCCCATGTCCCCCTTCCCTTGCCTCGTGCTTGCGGCTGCCAGCTGTTTTGCCAGACTGAGTGAGTGTCTTTTCTTACCCATTCTGGTTTGCCTCGGTGCTGTTTAGCAAGCCATGCTCAAGGACAGAGGTTTCCTCTCTCTGCTGTTCCCTGAGTAGCCTTGACCAAAGGTCTAGGTTCAAACCCTCCTCCAGAGAGGGAGATACATTTGGAATGGAATGTTCCTCTCAGGCGGGCCAAGAAGAAATGGGGCCGGTGTAGATCTCTAAAAATTAGGATGGGTGTGTGAGGAGTCAAGGGGATGGTGCAACACAAGGAGAGGCCGTGGGGAATGCAAAATGTACAGCACTGCAGTCTTCCTCTGTTCTTTCTATTGCTGTGTCTCACAGAGCTTTCTTATTCCCATTTTTTCCCTCCATGCAGGTGAATCTCTGCAGGTCACAGTACAACCTGCTTCTATTGTCCAAAAACTCGGGGGCCCGGTCAGCCTGGGGTGTGTGGTGGACCCCCCCGGAGTGAACCTCACCTGGAGGCTGAACGGGAAGGAGCTGGCTGGCTCAGATGAGGTGCTGGGTATCCACGTGGAGCGAGGGAAGCTCGTCATCAGGGCCCTCACCAACCGCACCGTGGGGCGGTACCAGTGCATCGCTCGCGTGCCTGAGGGAGTCATCGCTAGTGTTCCTGCAGTGGTCACCTTAGCCAGTGAGTAGCTTTAGTTCTCTGACAGCCCCTGCTTTGCTTGGGCCGTCATTCACACATCTTGAGAGGCTCATCCATTGTTGCTTGTTCGTGCTGGCATCAAGGGCTGACTCCTTTGGCGTAGGCCCTTCCGTAGCACTTTTGGTCATGGATTGGCTGACATGGTGTGGCTCCGTCTGACCCAAGCTGTCCTCCTCCTGCATGGTAGGCTGCAGACCTGTTCTGCAGGAAGAAGTGTTTGCAAGACCAGGGAATACCTGAGCTGTGTGTTTGTGTATGTGGTTGGTTTCCTGACAGTCAGGCTGCCTCCTCTGGTTCCTGACTTATTGATGGAGTTCATAAATAGTACCTGCTGGTGCTGATGGCCCAACTGCTGCTGGGGCTGCTGCAGGACTGCTGCCAGCACAGGGTCCATGTGTGCTAAGTTTTACTGCCTTCCTGAGACACAACTCTGAGCAAAGGGACTCTGCTCCTGTCCCTGATCTTACATGCTCCTCACTACTGTCCTCTGGCACTGGACGACTTGTGCGTGGCCAGAGGTGTCTTAGATGGGCGATTTTTCTTACAAGCACCTGGTTTTGGCCAGGTGTTGTGTGTATTTGGCCAGAAGGTGATGTATTTGGATGCATCTGAGAAAGAGCAGTGGAGAGCCCCACCTTCTCAGAAATCCACACAGTGTTTGGGGGAATGAGTGTGTGCAGAGGAGGCTCCCATTGCCTTGCAGTGACACTCCCTGAGCGCAGTAAGGGCTTCATCTTTCCCAGCAAAAGGGAGTTCAGGCTAAGTCTTAAGAAAATGAAGAAGTGAAGATGTTTGTGCAAAGTGGGGCCTGGCTTTGCTTTAAAGCCAAGAACTATTGGCTTGTCAGTGATACATTAATCAGGAGTGAAATGTTTAGGCCAGGCTGGGTGGGAGGAGGAGGAGGCCAGGGAAAGCAAGGAGAGAGTTGCTGAACTCCGAGGCAGGGTGGGAGGGGGTTGTCACGGGGCCGAATCTGTCGGGGGATTTGGCCTGAGCCCCATGCTGAGATTAAGTTTCGGAGAACACATTCCAGAGCAGAAAGGGGGCTGTGTGTGCTGGTGGCCTGATAGAGAGGAGGAGAGGAGGGGAGAGGTGGATGGGATTACCAAGGGCATGGTTTGCATTTAGGAGAGTAGGGTGTGCACAGCTCCTCAGCCTGAGCAGCTCCTGCTTAGCTGATCCCCTTTTCTTTTTCACTCGCACCCCAGCCCACCACCACTAGCTCTATCTCTTGGGAAAAGTATGTCTGGCCTATCTAACTGCTTTAGTCTAGCATCAGTGGTGGATGGGAGACAAATCCTAAAGCACCAGAAGGCCCCACCATGTCCTTCAGGGCAAATCAAAGCCACTGAATAGTGCATCAGCCCTCTCTGGGAGCCAAATCACCTTTGCCTACTGGATTGCACCCAGAGATGTGCATGCAAAAGAGAAGGACTTGGCCACTGCTGTGGCCCCTGTTGTGGCAAATGCACTTCTGAGAGGAAGTCAGGAGCACCATTCAGTGGAGCCAGAGGTTGGATGATCAAGCAACTAATCCATTGTGGAAAACCCCTGTGCTGTGCTGTGCTGTGCTGCATGGGTCCCTCGTCCTCAGGGGCAGCTGAGGGTGGCAGAGGCTGTATCCCACACACCTGGATAGCCTTGGGTAATAAAGAGCATCCAGGTGGGGAAAATTTAGCAGTCAGTGAGTGAAGAAAGATAGGGCATCCCAGTAAAGATGTCTGACTGAAGGTGTGGGAGGAAAACCTTCTGGAGGGGTTCAAATAACCACTCTCATGCTCATGAGCTGGAGGCTGCTTGCAGCAGTGGCGTTGCAGTGGTCTGAAAGAACAGCGAGCACCACTTGATGGTGGGACTGAGTTTGAAAGCTGTGGTAGCAGATGTCCCCTGGGCTCTCTCTCTTGCTCCAGACCTCCTCTGCAGGACCTTGCTCAGAGCTGGTTCTCACTCAGCCATGGTGAGAGGAAAGCCCCTGGCAGGTCAGCATTGCAGGTGATACATCTCCTCCAGATAACTTTTAGGGCCAAAAGAAAACCTTCTGAAAGACTTAGTCCCATCCAAAAATTATTTTGGGGTGGCAGGGGGAAAGTGAAACTGGAATGTGTGAATTAAGGCAGTGGCGGGAAGGAGGGTGATGGAAATACATTCAAGGCTTAGGTTTATTTTGGAAGAGAACCTGGAGTCATTGGAAGAAGTGACTTGCTAGGTTTTGAGGAGTGCAGGTAACAGCATCTGCCCAGCTTTTAAGGTATTTTCCCTCCTTTCTTTTGGCCCTCTTTGAAGGAAACACTCTGGAGTGCCCCAGGCTCTCTGTGCCCGTGCCCTGGGGCCTGCTGTGCTTTGCTGACAGTCAGCAGCAGATAACCATCACCTCAGTGCTGGCAGCCACAGCGTAGCCCTGGGACTGATACCTCCTTCTCTCATCTATGGCACGATGGTGCTGGGGCCATCTCTCTTCCCCCTGGCTCAGAGAGCTGGTTGAAACTTGCATTTAATTTCTCCAGCAGAGATAAAATAGCTGTTGTATATCTAAGAGGTGGAGGGAGGAGGGATTTGCAGAAGGGAGAGATTTCATAAAGTGACAAAGGGAGCAGCACTTCAGGCATTACTTGAGCACCTTTGAGTCCAGTTAGAGCTGAGCTGGTGCTCCACACAACCTTGGCAGCCCATGGCATATCAGGGCAGGTCACTGCAGGTCACACCTGCTGATCACTGCGGGCCTGATCATCGTGCACAAGATCAGCCCTGCAGGCCCCAGGGCAGCACTGCAGTCTGGGACAGCTTGTATGGATAAAACAGGGGTATTCCTGGTTTTTCAAGCCAGGCTTTAAGCCTTCATGTGAGTGACAGCTCCAAAGAAGTGAGAGATGTTTCCTGTGCCTGATTCTATAGCAAAGTTGCCATCCTGCCAGAAAGCCCTGCCCCAGCCCCTCTCGTGGGTGGAGGTGCTGTATGTAAAAGGCACGGCTGCAGTGGGCTGTGATGGGGCCAAGTAATTCCACCAGGGAATGACATGGTGCTGAGAGCTGGTTCTGTTACAGCCAAAGGCTTGGAAGGTCGGGAGCTCTTGGTGGAGCACACAGAGACAATTGAAGTGCAGGGCTGGAACAAAGCTGATGAGCAGAGGTAGCTCTCAGCACTCGTCTGTATGCATAGAAAATCAGTGTAGCAAACACAGCAGCAAGCCTGACCTGGGTAGACACGGCATTTGAAAACAGAACAGAAAAACAGATGAGGGGTGCAGCAAAGGAACTCCACCCGTTGCAGTGTCCCTGTGGCCAGGGGTGTTGGGACTGTGCAGGTACCTGTGTCCTGGGAATGCTGTGGGCAAAGGAGGCTCGTTGGCCTGTTCCCTCCATCAGTGCCAGGGGTGAGGTCAGTCCTCGGCCTTGTGGCAGCACGTGTGGGAAGCTGGGCCCCAGCGTGTCGTGCTTGTGGGCAGTGACCCTGCACGGGGTCGGGCTGGGCATCCCCAAGGAATTTGCAGCTGCTTTCTGAAGACAGCCCCATTCATTTTCCTTCACCAAGGCCTCTCCACTGATACTCCCCAGAGGCAGTGGTGGGAGGGAGGGAGGGAAGGAAGGAAGGGGGTGGCTGCCTGTTGGAAAAGCATTTGCAGAGCAGGCACAGGGGCTCTGGCCCCAGGGACTGACGTGATGTGAGGAGGGGAGTGAAGGAAAACACAGGTGGTGTTTTGTGAGCGAGCGGAGCTGTGGCATGAGGACTGTGAGATGGGCCCAGGGTGGGGAGTGGGGCTGAGGCGTGGGGGTTGAGATGTGCTGGGAGGGTGTGAGTAGGCAGGAGTCTGTGCCTGTGTCAGTAGGGTGGGAGGAATCTGGTGGTGACAGCACCAGTGCCCAGGCTCCTGTGGTGGTGGCTGGATGGAGAGCAAGAGCCACAGCCCTAGGCTGCTCTCACAGCTGAGGGGGGAATAGCAGAAGATGCCTGCCCCAGGGTGGGGGACCCCACTCCTGCCTATTCCCCTTCTCAGGCTCCCTCCCTTCCCTCTTTCACTCTTCTCTGTGGCAGAACTTTTACCTTCCACAATATGGGGAGCCATCATTTTATTTACTATTGCTTCTTCTCCAAAGTTATTTATGGTCTCCCATTCATTTAATCGTGTCTGTCTCGCTGCTTGGCCCCCAGCCCTGGGAGTCAGCTGGTTTCCCCCCCCAGGGACAGCAGCACAGTTGGCTGCAGGGCTGACCCTCCCTGCACCCCAGTTCACCCCATCACGCCTCGGGGCCGGCTGCAGATGGACACAAGCAATGAAGCAATGGCCTTTGGTTGCACTCCCTCCTAAACAAAAAAAGGGAAAAAAAGGGGGGGAAAAGAGTCCTCCTATCCCAGCACAGCTGGGATTGGCAGTGTTCAGTCTGTCTGTCCACAGCACCTCCTGGACAATGGCTGGTAGATGAGGACTTGCTTCACTGTGGGCAGGCGTGTCTTTTAAGGACAAGAACATGGGTTGGCACGCTGCATGCTGCCATATGAGAAGGAAAACCCAGCCAGTGAGAGGGGATGTGGTTTCTCCCAGCTGCAGCGGTTGTTAGACTCTGGTGCAAATTGCATGTTAGGTGTGGGGCCTGGCTGCTGCTGGCTGGGCAGCTGAAGGGGCAAGTGCTGCATATCCCCCTGGCATGGATCCTCTCCTCCACCCCTCCCTGCTGGGGGGGACACGCATGGTCCCCCCACAACTCAGGGGCAGCCTGTTTGAACCCCCCAGGACAAAGCTGGTTGTCCCAGCTTGGCACTGGCCTTCTGTTTTGCTGTGCTGGGGCCAAAGGCAACAGGATGTGTGTGGGGGAGCTTGTCCCATGCACAGAGGGGGACAGGGGTGACCTTGACCACCCCTCTCCAGCTCTGGCTGACCCATGGGCGCTGAAGGATGGCTCTACATGCCCATACCAGTGGCAAGCGGGGCAGTTGAGATCACCCGTGGCCAAAATCCACTGGCAAATAAACCAGTCTTGTCCTCTGCGGGGAAACAAGAATTTAGGAGAGTAGTTTGGCAGGAAGGTCATACTCTTGGCATGTGAGAAAGTAGTTTGTCCCAGTTCTGCTGTTTTTCCCCTCTCCCCTGCCAGTTTCACTCTGATTCTCCAGAGGCACCTGGTTCCTGCTTCCACAGCCACCCCAGGATCCCTTTCCTCTTTTTCTTTCCCCCTCTGGCCATAGTTTCACCCCTTGTCCCTCACTTCTTCGCTGAGGGGAAGCCAGGAAGAGCTTCAGGTCCTGCTCCCTACTGTGGGGCTGCAGCCCCCACAGCTGTGAGATGTGGGCTGGGCCACCATCTGGGGGGCTGCGTGTGAGAGGTCCCCATGTCTTCCCAGCCCACAGTCATCCAAGGGGGTGCCCTGGCACAGGGCCATCATTTTCCATCTTCAAGATGGCTCTGCCATGCCAGGACCTTGGGTCTGCTCTTTTTCCAGGCTCTTGGGCCCCTTCTTCTCTTCAGGGTATGTGTGCATGTACACGTGCTCGTGTAAGTATGTGTGTGCAGATCCCTGCCAGCATTGCTGGAGCCTATGCCTTGGCTCCAAAATCTTAATTTGGCTGTGATGAATCCAGACCACCAAGGCGCACATTAATTTTCCTGATGCTCGTTTATATTTTGTTGATCGGAGAAACATGCGCAATGTGGGCAGGCAGACACTGGGCTTTCGCCACTTCTCCACCTCCTTCCATTTCTGTGGCTCTCACTGTTTTATTCCTTGATCAAATGTAAAAAGCAAAGAGGGGAAAATATCCATCATCCTTCCCCTCCCGAGCAGTGACTTTCATTGGAGGAGGAGCGTGAGGCACTGCCAGCTTTTCACAAGTTAAGAGTTAACTTTCATCTGGCTTTAATATCCAGTGGAAACATGGCTCCCCTCCTCAGCTTGTCTTAAAGGATTAATCACATTTCTGAACTTCAGCCGTATTCCTTATTTTTATTATTTTTTTTTAATTGAACAATGCCAAGAAATTCCAGAAGTATTAAGCATGTTCATTGCAAATCATTTTTATGACATTGCAAAACCTCCCCTTTTCTTTTCAACCTCCTCCCCTCCCCTCAGATCTGGGCCCGGGACCGCTGGCTCCCCCAGCAGCCGCCCGACAGCCCCTCCACACCGCGCTCGGGGAGGCTTTCTCCAGGCCTTGCCAAGAGAGCTGGTTTTTATTTAAAATCCATAAAGGATCTTGCTTTAATCAGAAAGTCTGCTTGAGAAATTTCATGTCACTTTTCCATGACTGTGGGTGGGAGAACCTTGGAGCCAGCGTTGTCTTTTGCTCTTGGAGCGCTGCTGCATTTCCCAGAGAACAAACCCCACATTTTTCTGCTGGCTGGGGCTGCCATGGGAGGCTGCCTGCTGCCCTCCTGCTGCCCCCCAGCTCCCCAAACTGCCCGGGGTCACGGGTGCCACGTCCTGGGGTGGGTTTCTAGGGCCGAGGGAGCTGTCGACAGCACGTGGCCGTGCTGTGGCTGCAGATGCAACACGCTGCCTTAGAGTGGGGTTTTGCAAAGGAAGTGTGGTCTCATCCAGGTTTAGTGGCATGCCATTCAGGAGATCTGTTAGCCCTGGATCCTGGGAAGAGGCACCAACCTGAGCCTTGATGTGACAGCGTGACCTGTCACCTGTGACAATGACCAGGATGTGCCGTTTTTACTAACGGTTGCCTGGGCTGATGTACAGCATTGTAAAAATGCATATGAGAGACTTTTTTTCCTGGCACAAAACCTTCTCCCTCACAGCACAGGCTGTCTGAGACAAACTTCAAGCTTGCAGTGCCTCAGCAAGATTTGCCATCACATCTGGAGAGAATGGAAACCTGTTTTCTCTCTGGAAAGTTTGGTGGGGCCAGGCTGGCATGCTCCTTGCTCTACCAGATCTATGGGGTTTCACTGCAGTCCTCTCCTCCTGCTTTAAAAAAACAGGGAAAAGAAAACAAAAAGTCAGGTACCTCCTCCTCTTAGTTCCTGTCCTTCCAGGCCTGCTGCCCACATCAGCCTGGCAAGGGTGGGAACTCCCATCATAGCCTGGGCAGTGAGACGTGGTGGGGCAGGGTTTTCACAGCTGCTTTAGGGAAGGAGCACCTGTGCCATGTAGAGGAGGAGCTGGTTGTCCTTGCCAGGTCCCTGTTCTTTTAACTGGAGCTTGGGCACATGTGAAGCATTGTGGTTAACCAGCTTTCAGCTGCAAGATATTCGATGGGAGCAAGAGTGCCCAGAGCAGAGACACTGATTTCTCAGGTGAGGGAGGAGCTCAGGAGGCATCACACACTTCCTCCCACCTCCCATCTGTACACCCTCGAAGCAGGCTGGGCTCCCTGAGTTATGACTACAAAGTCAGCTTCTCAGCAGCAGGACAGCAGCAGTGTGTGAAATAGCAGGCAGCAGAAGGACCATTTCTGGCCGCCCTTCAGTGCTGCTGTAAGTTGGCTTATTTTTTTACTCTCAGGCCAGGAGTTTTCACACCCAGTTTCCCAGCTCTGGAGCAGGCGGTTTCTCCAGAAGCTGTGTTTTAAGTAACTCATTTTGTAGGGAAAAGGAGGAAAAGAAAAAAAAAAAACATCTGTGAAAGCAAGCCAGTTTCCCTAGCTGCTGGGGTCAGCAGTGTTCTGCCAGCACCACGATGAAACAGTCCATGGGGAGTTTCATCCATGGACTGACACTGAGCTGACACTGAGATGTTTAGCCAGCCACTGAGATGCCTTTTGCTCTCTTTGCAGATCTCAAAGATTTCAAGTTCGACGGCCAGCATGTGATCGAGGTGGATGAGGGGAACACAGCCGTGATCGCCTGCGACCTGCCCGAAAGTCACCCCAAGGCTCAGGTCCGCTACAGTGTGAAGCAGGAGTGGCTGGAGGCCTCCCGAGGTGAGTGCACCGGGGTCTGTCCCAGCAGGTTCTGTCACAGGACCCTTGGTTTTGCCCTTCCTTACCAGCAGTAGCTGTCTTTACCTGCTGCCTCCTTGTCCCTTTGCCACCTGTCTGAGCACAAGTTAGTTTAGGGTCCCTGGCATGGTCTCTCTGATGTCCATGCTGCCTTGGACATCATGGTTTTTTCTTTCCCCCTGGTCCACCTTTTCTTTAGTGCACTGCATGTCTTCCAGGAGGCTGGACAGGAGCATATCTTGTGACCATGTGCTACTTTCTCTTTTCTCTCTACAGACAATTATCTTATTATGCCATCTGGGAACCTTCAGATCGTTAATGCCAGCCAGGAGGATGAGGGGACTTACAAATGTGCTGCCTACAACCCCGTGACACAGGAGGTGAAAACTTCAGTCTCCAGTGAGAGGCTCCGTGTGAGACGTAAGCCATTCTCCCTCCACTGCACATCTCCATCTCTGGGGGCACTGACCAGTGCTATTGCAGCTGGTTTTCTGTGCGAACCATTACAGTTGCTGAGAAAACTCCTTTCCAGCAGCAGCAGATCCCAAAGTCTGCTCCTGGAGTAGGTGTATGTAGCCCTGGGATTGCCATGGTTCCTTAGGATTTGTTCTTGGTGGTGGGCAGGCAAAGGCCCTTTGCCCTTTGGCAAGGTGGCTTTGCTGTGTGCACAGAACCCTTACAGAATGTCCCTCTTGTCCTGCATTGACATTTACCTGCCCCAGAACAGGAAAACAGTGTGCCCTACCATTATCCCAACCTGCCCACTGCACAGGGTGCTCTCCCACCAGCCACCTTCCTTCCCACACACCTCCTTCCTTCCATCTCTCCTCGCCAGGCTCCACAGCAGAGGCAGCCCGGATAATCTACCCTCCTGAGGCTCAGACCATCATTGTCACCAAGGGCCAGAGCCTCATTCTGGAGTGCGTGGCCAGCGGGATCCCCCCACCGCGGGTCACCTGGGCCAAGGACGGCTCCGGCGTCTCCGCCTACAACAAGACGCGGTTCCTGCTCAGCAACCTCCTGATCGACCCCACGAGCGAGGAGGACTCGGGCACCTACAGCTGCACGGCTGACAACGGCGTTGGGGAGCCCGGGGCTGCCTTCATCTTCTACAACGTACAGGTGTTCGGTGAGTGCTGCTGGAGCCATTGTTTCAGGAAGGGCTTGGGCATCTCATCTTCTTCTAGGGGAAGATACCAGCGCTGAAACACTCTTCCCCTCTCTGGACAAACCACAATGCAATGCAAAGCCCTGCTTGTGGTTCTAGTTTCCAGGAGACCAGACTAATTCTTTCTTCAGGGTAATAGTTCCTCCTTCTTGGCTCCCACCATTGGCTGGAGATGATGGATCCTCCCTTCCTCTGCAGAAGATCTTCTCCTGTCATTTGTGGCACTGCTTTTGTTCTAATACTTTCTAGTGAAAGCCTGGTTGCTTTTTAGATGTATTTGACATAGGCATAAGGAAGACATTAGAGTGTCTTGGTTTTATTCTGTTTTGTAGGGAAGCTCTCTGTGGAGTAGAAAACGTAAGGGATGCTGCACTTTAGATATTTCTACCACACATACTTCTCATTCTCACAGTTTTTAGGAAGGCTAAACCTGTGTTTCACGGATCGCATTTCATCAGGTGCCGATGTGTTGTTGTGGCACAAGCACAATTTTTGCAGAGTAGCATTTCAGCTTGGAAAAATGGGACTTGTAGATGTCTGATGTCACGCAAGAGGGCAGATGGCTTTGGGCTACCTCCCTTTGCAGTTTATGTGGATGCTGAAGGGGAAGAGCACTGAAGCAGACCCATGTGGGCCCCCACAAAGGGAGTGGGACTTTAGGGTAGGGAAGGGTCCATCACTCTGCTGTCACCCCTGCCAGAGAGGAAAGTGCAAAGCCGTGACTGGCACAAAACCGGCCAAGTGGCGCTCAGCAGTCTGTGTTTTCTCCTCACACAGAACCCCCGGAGGTCACCATGGAGCTGTCCCAGCAGATCATTCCCTGGGGCCAGAGCGCCAAGTTCACGTGCAAGGTGCGAGGGAACCCGCAGCCCTCGGTGATGTGGCTGCGCAACGCGGTGCCGCTGTCGGGCAGCCACCGGCTGCGGCTGTCGCGCCGGGCGCTGCGGCTGCTCAGCGTGGGGCCCGAGGACGAGGGCATCTACCAGTGCATGGCCGAGAACGAGGTGGGCAGTGCCCAAGCCATGGTGCAGCTGAGGACAGCCCGCCCGGGTAAGCCCCTCTCTCCGGAGTCGTGGCCATTCTGTCACAGCCTAACACACGGGACAGGGACAGGGGAAGGAAGTCGGTGTGCTGCCTCTGCTTCCTATTTAACCTGTGCTGCAAGTGCTTTTCTGCCTGAGGTCTCTATTTCTCCCTGTGGGACCACATGACACTGGTTTTGCTTCTAAGGGCAGGGCTATGTGTGCACATTGGGGTGATCTCTACACAAAAGACACAAAATGTCTGCTTGTAGTGCCTCACCCCACGGGTTAGCCCTGCCTCTGAACTTGCACTGAGCAAAAGCTTAAAAACTGAATTCACTTGGGGTAAGAGAAGTACTGTCTGATTCCTTGGACTCTGTTGAACTTACACAGGTTAAGAGGGACTTCAGAGAGACAGGGAACCCTGTGGTTTATAGCAGGGGAAGGAGGGATTGTTGCCAACACTTTTTTGAGTGGCATAGCAGGCAGCACTGCACAAGGGGCTCACAGATCTGCCTTAACCACAGACTGGGATGGGCGTTGACCCTGCTGTTGACACCTTGTCTTCCAGGAGCTCCACTCAACCCTGAGCGAGATGCCCAGCTGGACTCGGCTCAACCTCCAACATCACCTTCCAAGGACAGTGCCTTAAAGCTGCCCTTGGATAAAGCTGGGCTGCCAAAGCCTGGGACAACCCCTCTAGCAGCATCTCCACAGTGTGCAGCCAACAAGGAGCTGGTGACTCCAGCTGAAGCTCCCATCATCCTGAGCTCTCCACGGACATCCAAAACTGACAGCTATGACCTGGTGTGGAGACCCCGGCCTGACAGCAGAGCCCCCATCCTCTATTACGTGGTGAAGCACCGCAAGGTATCCCTGGTTTGCCCCGCTCCATCTTCCCTCTGAGCCATTCCATGGGCGGGCTGGTGGCCTCACCATGTGTTGCACGCCTTGTGAGCAGGTGCCTTGGGGCTGGGGCACCCATTGCTCACTGGTAGCACTGGTTAGTGGGACCTCCTGAGCTGCAGCCTCAGCCTGTTGAGATGTGATGGATACAGGCTGTCACAGGAGGTTGGCTGAGCTGTCCAGGAAGAGCCCAGTGGCAGTGCGTGTCTAAGTATGCAGAAGGCACATGCACACACTTCTCCAGTAGCTTCCATGTCCAGTTCCCAGCTGTGTGCTTGCACAGGTAGGAAGCCCTGAGGACAGGTTGCACAATAACTTGCTCTGGAATGCTTTTGTCTTGGCACAAGCCACGGGGACACCTCGGCCTTGAACAGCTTGGGCTGCAGGACACAGAGCAGCAGCCACTCTGTTGCATGGGCCTACCCTGCTCAGCAGCACTGAAGTTCCCATGCTCAGTGAGAGCGAGGAGCCAGCAGAGAGCTGTCATAGCCATGCTAAATCCTCTGGGAAGGCCCTTACTCCCCAGTTCTATTCTGGAAGCTGGAAGGCAGTGCACTGTGGAGTACACTGCTTGCAGGTGGCACCGTGTGAGCACACCGTGCACGGCCAAGTCCTGCTGGAGCCCAAGGGCTCCTCCCTCTGGGATGCTTCACAGCAATACAGGCACAGTGTAGCCCAGCAGTTTCTTTAAATGGTGAAGCATTGTTGAGGGAAAAGTTCTGCTCTTGAGGTTTAAAGTACCTCTTTCCATTTTGCTGGGGATAAGTGGGAAAAAAGGAGCTTGAATTTATTTGTCTGCTACTTTTCTTTCCTTTGGGTAGGCAGGGAGTTGCAGTAGAGAGGCAGGTTTTGACTCAAACCCTAGAGGGTTTGAGTATGTTCCAAAAACATGCCAGATTGCATGTTTGGGATTCCCAGCAAGGCACCATTTTCAAGTATATGTGAATATATATATCTATTTTCCTGGAATTGTGTGCTTTTGTGAAAATATAGTGTAGTAAAAGACTGTTACAATCCTTGATTTCTTTCTAAAAAAAATTTAAGACGAGGATTTCAGCTAACCATCTCTTTAAAGAGCCCTTTAAAACAAAGGCAGAAGATGCCAGCACAGGAACACAATAGGGCAAGCTTAAATAAAAAACAAAGATGCCAAAAGCATCCCCAGACTATTGGCTCTGGTTGTCTGCCAGGAAGAGATTTATTCCCCAGTGGTGTATCATGTAACTACCAATTCTGCTTGCAATCTTAACTTGCAGCCTTGGAGTTTGTCCATATTTGATTTGTTTTTCAGCGCGTCACCTGGAAGGGGCCGTGGGGCAGTGAAGGTCACCATGGGTCACTGCAGTTTGCAGTAATATGTTTTCAGTGTAGTCCAAATTCTCAGCTGGAGACTCTTTCTTGGGATGCTTAAGAATTGTGTGGAAAGGAATTAGTCCCAATAACCCTTAAACTTGTTTAGAAAGAGTCTCTTTCTATCCAGGATCCTTAGGATCAAGTTATATAATGATCTGGGTTTGACATTTCTGACTGGAAAAGCATGTGTGTGGAGAGGGAAGGAATCAATTCAGCAACAAAAGAAAAGGCTCTTTGTGTAGAAGATAGCTGTAAGGAAAGTTAGACCTACTGACAGGAGACCTACATTTGTACTGGGCAAGGTTCTGCTTCTTCTCTAGAAAATATCTGTGAATGTCTCTTTTTACTCCGTTCCTACACTGCCGCTAAACTCCCAGCAGCCTGCAAGCAGTCAGATGCCATGCAGCCCTTATTTTTGTTTCTTAAGAATTTCTCTTTTCCTTTCCTGGCCCTGGCCTCACAACTTTGCAGGCTCAGGAATAAAAAATAAAATGAGGCAGGCATTAATCAGTCAGTGTCAAACGCTTGGAGAAGATGAATGATACAGCAGAGTCTTGGCATTTCCGTTCTGTTGCGTTGCCTGCGTTACTAATGCTCCTTTCAGCACCGGGTCACTTCAATGTCCTGCCTATTTGCCTGCAAAAATATTATCTTTGCAGCTGGGGAGAAGGAGGAAGGTTCCACCTTCCCTCGCCCTCTGCATGGGGCATCAGGGTATCACCAAAAAACAAACTGTGTTTCCAAGCTTTTCTGAGGGCTGTGGCCGTACACAGTCCCTCCTCTGCAGAAACCTTTGCTCAAGCATTATGGCTCTTCATTTCAGCCCCAAAGTGCCTGGGGTGAGGCAGGATAAAACTCAGTAAAGCAAAGTTGTGTCTGGGTATCTCATCCCATGGTAATAGCCAGTTTCTAAATGAGCAGCTTAGCAGCTGGGCTGCCGGAGACATTTGGCTCCTAAAGCAGCTCAGTCCTATGGCTAATGCTGCATTTTGTGGGGCACACCCACCCATGAGATTTACACACGTGGAGGGGTAGTGGTATTGGAAGGAACCAGAGGACAGAACAGGGCTGACTGAACCCTGGGGCCAAGAAAACACTCTGGGGCTTGGGTGACTTGTCTTGCTTATACCTGAATTGCTTTGCAAAACCAGGCTGGAAACATCTCCCTCCTTTGCAGGGAGGGAAGGTAGATGTGGTTGGGGCACAACTCACTAATAAAGTTTCTGAGCTCAGTGGCCACGGGAAGCCCAGCCTGCCCCAAGCTCTGCAACACCTGCACTGGTCTCTCAGCAGGTCACCAACGCCTCGGACAGCTGGGCCGTGAGGGATGTGCCAGCCTCGCAGCACCGCCTGACCCTCACCAGGCTGGACCCTGGGAGCCTCTACGAGGTGGAGATGGCTGCTCACAACTGTGCCGGCGAGGGACAGACCGCCATGGTCACCTTCCGCACCGGTAAAGGGCAGAGCTTTCCCGGGGCTCCCCTGGGCTCTGAGTCAGGGAGGGCCCCTCTGAAACATCCTGTCCCAGCCCTGAGGCACAAGGCACCAGCCTCAAGACAATGGGAGTGTTTCTGCTCTGGAAACCCATCTGCCCTCAGTTTAGAACAACTGTCAGAGGGGAAAGTGGAAGGTAGGATGGGGAAAATTCCAATTGATCCTCTGTTGGGTTGGAATAAATCCCCTTGTCCCTTGATGTCTCAGTTGAACACCTGCAGAACTGTGGAAAATGGGTCTAGTATAAATGCCAAGAGGTTGTTTAATCCATCCTCTGCATGGAGACAGAAATCTAGCAACATTTCAAGAAAACCAATTAGAAGTTGTAGAAAATGAAATACGAGGTGGATCTATTAACAAATCTGTCCCTTTAGCTTTATTTCCTGCCAGCAGGCTGAGTGCTTTGAGTCCCTAGGGCTGTTAGAGTCCAGGAAGTACTTACCTCCACATCCTGTCTGGGAATATTTGCTTTTATCATCACAGCAAAATTAAATTCTGAGCGCACTTCTCTGTTAGTGATGCCACCTCTCCCTTGTTCACAGGCCGGCGCCCAAAACCAGAGATTGTTGCCAGCAAAGAGCAGCAGATCCAGAGGGATGACCCAGGCACGAGCACTCAGAGCAGTCACCAGGCCGACAACAGCCGTCTGTCCCGTAAGGCCCTCCCTGAACTGGCAGTGGGGTGGGTGAGGGGTGCTGGAGCTCTTGTGGGTGGCAGTGGCCAGGCCGCGCTGGGGTTGAAGTCTCCACTGGATAAATCAAACCTGCAGTGCTGCATGGGTGGTTCCTAGCTTCTGACAAGGAGAGGTCCTTCTTGGACACCCCTGCCACTGCCCTTGGCAGACAGTCACTCCTGGAGAGCAGGCGAGTCCCACTGCCTGGCCTCACCTTTAGTGCAAGGATGTCTCAGCAACTCCCTGGCTCTTGCTGAGTTCCACACAGAGGGTTCAGAAAGCCCTGTCTTGGAATCTGTGGATGTGTGGGCCACAGGAACAAAACTGCACTGCACCAGTGAGTGCTGATGGAGTGTGAGGGAGGAATGGGGACCAAGCCTCTGCATGTCCTGGCATTCTCCTCTCTCAGCCAAGCCCTGGCTAGGGGCAATTCATTCCCATTCTAGGGGTGCAGAGTGCTGCAATGGAGAAACATCAGATCCTTACTAGTCAACCTCATTTGTTGTTTCCCACCTTGTCTCTATCATTACTGTTGCCTTTATAATTTCTGTGAAATTCTCTCCTTCAATTCTAATCCTCCTGTGAAGTGCCATCCTCAGTCTCCCCCATACTCATTCGTTGTCTTTATTTTCATATCCATAGCTCCGTTGATCTCTTTCCCTCCCATCTTTTGATTGTTTTCCTGTCAAATTGCATTTCCACAGTTCAGAACTTATCCTTATTTCCTTCTCAGATGTTTCTTCTCAGTCTCTCCTGTTCTCATCTCCTTGCTTGTCCCCAGCATCAGTCTCCCCCTGCTCACTGCTTCCACATCACCCAGGCTTTTTGCTCCATCCTCCAGCCCTGCATCCACCCCTCTCACTGCTTTCCCTCCCATGATGGGTGATCACACCTCAAACCTTGTCTCATCCTACTTGAGCTGGGCGTGGAAAAGGAGCAAGATGCAAGCAGGAGTAGAAGGTGCTTGTGGGCACAAACTGAAAGGCATGAGGATTTGGGGGTGCCAGCTCTAATGAAGAGACAGAAGGAAGAGAGCATTCAGGAGTTGCAGAGCATGTGGCTGGGTGCAGTGCAGGTAGTCCTTCACCCACGTACCTCTGAGGTACGTGTCACCCTCCAGACAGGGTGACAAGAATATGTTTCACATCCTGATGTCCTTCTGGGTCCCTTGCAGCTCCAGAGGCACCAGACCGTCCAACCATCTCCATGGCATCAGAGACATCTGTGTACGTGACCTGGATCCCCCGTGGGAATGGCGGGTTCCCCATCCAGTCTTTCCGCGTGGAGTATAAGAAGTTGAAGAAGTTGGGAGACTGGGTCCTGGCCACCAGTGACATTCCTCCCTCTCGCCTCTCTGTGGAAATCCCAGGCCTGGAGAAAGGTAGGCAGGTGTTCTCCTCCCAGCTTCCTGGAGGTCTGTAGGAAAGCTGCAGGGTCCCTGTAGGATGGTTAACCATCTGTCACATCCTGCTCAGCCCTGGCATGCGTGAGCAAAACAAAGCTTCCCTGACTCCTGCCTTAGGTGCATGGGGAAAAAGCTGCAGATGCTTCTCCAATTTCTCCAGCTGCAGAGACCAGCACAGGTCTGACCTCCCTCAGGGAGGCTTAGGCACGCATTTCTGTATTAGAGGATACAGTTACTAAAGGCATTTGGTTTTGCCTTTTACAAGACAGGACGGAACTTTCCTTAGCCACAAGACGGGCACACAAATCCCATTGCGCTTCACATGAGAAAAGATTTCATCACGGAGCTGGACAGCTTAAAAGGAGAATATAATTTCCCCAAAGTAAAGACCAGTAAATGGAAGTTTGAGTAAAAATTGCGTAGACTTTGAGCTTTGAACTGGTGTACTTAATATCCATGGGGTAGAGGAATAACACCTTTCCAAACCCTTTCAGGTCAGGATATCCTTTCTGTCATTTCTTAACCCGCTTCACACCTTCCAAAACTGCTATCAGACCTTTGGACCATCCAGGCAGGAATTGGGGAAGGTAAATAAAAGTAGGCTCCATCTAGGACATGGCTGAAATGTGGCCATTCAGTGCTTGGACTTCCACAACAAACCTGCTGTAGGCTCTCCACCGCCTGGAGATGTAGCCCCTCTTCAGAGTCGGGGTCTTGGAAAACTCCAATCCCTGCAATGGTTTTATTTCTCGTTTTCCCCACAGGCACATCCTATAAGTTCCGTGTCCGGGCGTTGAACATCCTTGGGGAGAGCGAGCCCAGCGCGGCGTCTCGGCCGTACGTGGTGTCTGGCTACAGCAGCCGCGTCTACGAGCGCCCCGTGGCCGGGCCCTACATCACCTTCACCGACGCCATCAACGAGACCACCATCATGCTCAAGTGGATGGTAGGGCTTGTGGGGTGAGAGTGTGCAGGGGAGGAACCAGGTATGAGGGTGCTCCTTGCCCAGCTAACACCTCCTCCAGGTTACCACACTGGAGCCTGGCACCAGCACAAATGGATCTGGGATCCGATAGCTGCCTCCACCAAAGGAGGACTGGGCTTGGGATACAAAGAAGGGCAGGAAGTAAGAGAGCCTAGGAAACTCTTTCCATCTGAATCCAACATCATATACGGGAAGATTTCAGTGGATAAGCGTGGGGTCTTGATCATTTTGTTCATTAAGCATAGCTGAACAATGCATTGGGTAGCTGCTTCCTCTCCTGGCCAGATTTCTGGAATCAATTAGCACCTCTGTCTGTCCTGGTATTCTCCAGCAGATACATCCTTCACTCTCATTTGGTGGATAACAGTCCTAAATGCTGATAATCATTTACAGCAGTCACTCCAGAGGATTTTTAGGAGTGGGTGGGATCTTCTGGATCACAAGCCCAGATCCAAGTGTTTTCAACAGCCTAGAGCTTATTCAGAGGGATGCATCATTGCTCTCTTCTTGTAGCTGCTTCTTTCCAGAAATTGCCACAAGGTAGAATGGGCACAGCTATTCATTTAAACTCAAACAGTAGCTGATAAAATACTGGGTGAAAGACAGCAAGAACACACAGAGCTGGGACGGTGCTTCCCTAGGTGTGGGGGAGGAGAACTGTCTTCAGAAACACAAAGCTCCTGCAGTGACCAGTTCATGGCAAGACCCAGTTTGTCTGGAAGCCATGAGCGTACTGGAGTCAAGATGATGGTGTGCTTGCCCATGCCCAGCTGAGTCACTGCTGTTGAGGATTTTTTTTCTCTGAATCATTGGCAGTGGTTGCTGAGAGGGAGCAGAGCACTGGATGCCTGGAGTGACAGGCCTAGGTTCACAGCTTGTCTGTTACCTGAGAGAACCAAAGCTTGAGAGTAGAAAGTAGCACGGAGCTTTTGTAGAAAAGCCCTTACTGTGCAAACCAGTGTCAACATGAAGAAGATTCCTCTGCTAGGTTACCTTTCTGTCCCATCCCATTTATTCCAGCTGCTCCTCACCTAGTACAATACGAGCATGGACATCTCTGCTAATTCCTGCTCTCCCTCCCATTCTCTGCAGTACATCCCAGCCAGCAACAACAACACTCCCATCCATGGATTTTACATCTACTACCGCCCCACTGACAGTGACAATGACAGTGACTACAAGAAGGACGTGGTGGAAGGTAGGAGAAATGGAGAGACTCGTCCCAGCTGCTTGTCCTTACTGGAAGCCAGCACGGCCAAAAGGAGCCCTGTGCACAAAAGGCAGCAGCTGTCCAGGCCACTTTACCGGGCACTGCTGCAGAGCTGGGCCAGCTGCCTGCTCCCTGAGGAAGTTAAGAGCTCCATGTGTTTGTTCCCTCCTCAGGAGATCGGTACTGGCACTCCATCAGCCACCTGCAGCCAGAGACCTCGTATGACATTAAGATGCAGTGCTTCAACGAGGGAGGAGAAAGCGAGTTCAGCAACGTGATGATCTGTGAAACCAAAGGTAAGCGGCTTCCCGGGGCAGCTCTGGGAGCACAGCCTGCTGCCCTCCCTGCCTGCAGCTGTCAGAGCACAGCAGGGCAGGAGCCATCCCTGCTTGACAGTGTGTCACCCAAGCTCAGCAAAGCAGTGGAGGCAGCACTGGAGAGAAGAGAGGCAAAGGCTCATCCATGCTGTTGATCAATGTGACCAGTCTGTGTACTCACCCCTTGTGCAGAGTCCATTGCTGTCCCTCAGAGCAGCAGTCACCGTTTGTCTTCCTAACAGTCATAGGTGGTGACTGGAAGCAGAAGGGCTGACTTTCCCTTGCTGTGCTGAACTCCATGTTGTGTTAGAAGCAGGCCCCGTGTTGTCTTTCAAGAAGCTGCACTGTCATCACAGGAACAGCATTAAGTCCAAGTGTGTGCTTTGGAGAAGCTCTTCTGGTTTTGCTTTCGCTTGGGCAGTCTAAGAGCAGATCTGGCAAAGCTGTGAGCCAAGCACAGAGGCCTTGTCTGCACTGCCATATGCATCAGCCTAGGAATCCTGTCATCCAGGAGTGCTTCTTTAAAGCTGCCATACTCTGGCAACTCCACAGCAGCATAAACATCCCTGAACTGGGCTGCTGTGCCATCTGCCATGTCTCACGTTCTCTCTCTCTCTTCCTTCCACAGCTCGGAAGTCTCTTGGTCTGCCAGGTCGTCTCCCACCCTCCACAGTGCCCCCTCAGCAGCGTCCCCCACTCAGTGGTGGGCACAGTGGCCTGGGGACAGGAGCCATGGTGGCCCGTTCCAGCGACTTGCCGTACTTGATTGTAGGCGTTGTGCTGGGCTCCATCGTACTCCTCATTGTGGCTTTCATCCCCTTTTGCCTTTGGAGAGCTTGGTCCAAACAGAGTAAGGGTTGTTTCTTGGGGGCTGATTTACAGGATATGGTTTGCTTGTGGATTAAATCTGACCCTGCTTGTAATTGCATCAAACACCCAAAATGTGAGGGAATTCTGGGAAGTGGGGAAGGGCTGAGCAGAGGGCAAGTGTCAGATGTCCTGTGGAACCCCACAAAGACAAAAGCCTGCTTGGCTTGTTGCAAAGGGACCTCAAGGACTAGGGGCAAAGGGCCCATTTCCACCATTTAGCTCCAAGAGTGCTTTGAGTGTCAAAATAGCTGCCTGATAGGATAGCCTAACCCCGTGCATGCTGACCTTCAAACAAGCTTGAATTTATCTCTCATTTTTGCCTCAGACTTTCTTTTCCTTCCCTCTGCAGAGCAAACCATTGACATGAGCTTCCCAGGAGCTGGGCTGCTGGTGTCATCGTGCCAGTACACCATGGTGCCTCTGAGAGGCATCTCTGCTCCTCGTGCCAACGGACATCCCTTTGTTAATGGGCAGCCCTATGCCAGCAGGGCACACCTGAATGGCATCTGCACCTCTGCAGGAGTGGGGTACACAAGCACCAAGCCCCGAGATTACAGCCCCAATGAAGTGCCACAGGTGAGTCCACACCTGGGATCAAGAGCGGGTTTGTCATGAGCTGGAGGCCACACTTGCAGTGAGAGGGGTGGATTCTTGGGCCAGTGCATCTTGGGTATGAAGGAGGCAGTGAGAAAAGGCAACTCTTAGGGGAACAGTTCCTGTGTCCCCTGAGCAAAGCTCACAGGCACTGACAGTGCCGAGGACTCTGTAAAGGGTACCAGGCAGTGCCAGAGCCGAGACTATAAATTGCTTATCCCCCACTGATTGAGCAGTAAATATACAGTGAGTTTTTCAGTGGTCGGTTCCACTGCCCTCAGCAGCAGAAGAGTTTCATCTTTTTCTGCCTCCTGCTGTAAGAGCTTCAGCAGTCTGCCCCAGGGCTCTGACTCACAGATCAGCACCTGCCTCTTAATGCTGCTGTGTGCCATTGCTCTGCTAAGAATCCTTCTCTCTCCTTCCAGTCACAAGAGGAGACCAACGCCTTGCTGCAGGCAAGAGTGCTGCAGAATGGGAGTGCCCAGCAAGACTACCAGTCCTCCAGGTTAGTCCTGGCATGTGGAGGAAGGGTGGAACAATCCACTGGGACCCACTAGACTACTGCTCACAAAAGCCTGCCCTCAATACACTCCTGTCTGTCCCAACTCTTGAGAAACAAATCCATGCTCCAGCACTAGGACACCTTGGTCTAAATTCTCTTTGCACAACTGCTTCCTCTTAGATTTCAGGAAGGAATAATTTACTTGTAGAGGTGGCCAAGACCTACTCCCCTCTGTCCCCTTTTCCTCCTCCTGTTTCTAAGTGGGAGACTAAAAAGCAGGATGAGAGAAGCAAACATCTGTGATTGATGCTGATAAGCAGCAGCCCCAGAATCTGCCCAGTGTCCAGGTGTGAGTGCTTTGTGTCTCACTGTTCAGACATCTTCATTACCATGCTCCCTGTGAGGCACTATTCCTCCCAGCTCCTGTGGCACTCACTAGTGCTGGATCATGGATACCAGGTCCCACATCACCACCTTCCCATCCCACAAATGCATCCCAATTTCTGCTCTTCACCTCATTTAAGAATGTTCTGAGTCATACATTGATGAGATGGCTGAGACATGACACGAGTTACAATTTTCAAGGAGGAAAGATCTGTAAACAGCACTAAACCCCCTTCTCTGCTTCCCCAGATTGCCCAGCTCCACAACAGAAGACAGCACTTTCCTCTACAGTCTCCCAGATGACTCCACTCACCAGCTTCTTCAGCCACAAGATGACTGTCCTCACCTTCAAGAGCACTTTGTTGGCCTCCATCATCCAGTGATGGGGAGCAAAGTAGGAGGCCCTAGCCTGGATGCTCGACGAGATACCCTCTTCCACCAAGGTCAGTGGCTTGGAACACTGCATGCCTCCTTCATTTCATCATTTTAGGCTGCTCTTGAAGGGAAATCTCACTGCAGAGCCTTTCTGATGGTTCATGTTCAAGTGATGTGAATCTGTCTCCCTAGGACCTAATCCATTGATCCACCCCTGTAGTGCAGATCAAACTTGTTTTGCCATGATCATGGCATCAAATTCCCACACAGACTTTTGGAATGCAGATCTTCCTCTTTGATCAGAGTACCCCTCCTCATAAAGTGAACTGTTGACTTGAAATCTCCCACAGCATCTCTCATTCCAGTGTGCATTGTAATAATTTCTTGCTCCTTTCCCCCTCAGGAAGCCCTTGCTGCCTAGGCCTAGTGCCAGTTGAAGAGGTAGAAAGACTAGATTGCTGCCAGTCCAGAGGAGATCTCCGTGCCCAGAATCCGGTGATCACATGTTTGGGTCAGGACCTTCCAAGACATCTGAACAGCAGCCCTCCACCACTGAGACCCTCAGAGACTCATCCTCCCACCAGCTAGGGACAAAGCTGCCTTTTGCAAAAGACTTATTCTAAAGAGAAAAAGAGAAAGAAAGGGTATTTATTTTTGTATAACACCCCTATTTATATATTTATGCACTTGTATATAGATGTATATGTGCCTTTTATAATGCTATGGAGACAGAAGGCATCCTCAGCAAGGTCACAGGAGGACCCAGGAAACAAGGCAGCAGCTCCTGGTGGCATCATCAGAGCACACAATGGAATGAGCTGGACAAGGGACGCTGCGGGACACGGGTCCAAACAGAGCTGCCACCACCAAGAGCCAGCGCCCTCCTGCAGCGAGGGCTTCACAACAATGCTGTCCAAAAGGTCTTTTCCTCTCCCCCCCAAGGAAGGTTTGTTCCAGGAACACACTCCTGTGAATGGACTGGAGTTATGCACTCTGCCTGATCAACTTAAACAACCTTTCACATACACGCCATCTGCAGCTGCCTATCTGTAAAGACAAATCCACGCTTTAACATCTAAAATAAAGGCTTTAGTCTTTGCTGTGCCTGGCTCTATGCTAATTCCTCACACAGAATGAGCCTTCTCTTTTTTCACTTGCAGACATACAGCAAGCAGGACACCTGGGGAAAGGTGACATTTTCCTACAGTTAAGAGTTTTTCAAATCATCACTGGTGATACTTAGTCTGGGGTCTTCTTGTTCCCTGTCTCCAGCTGAGTCTCTGGGTGTCTGGTTACCCAGCTGGCAATGGATGTCCTTGTCCTTTGTCAGGCAGGGGATTGGTGCCAGACAGCCCCTTGCCAGGGGCTCCAGCCATTTGCCACCTCCCAGGGCACAACCTGCAGCTGCACAAGAGCTCCCAGCACCAGACATGCTCCTCAGCAGGGACTCCCTGTAAAGGCAGGCTGCACAAGCATCATTCACAGGTTTGTGCTGGGACCAGCAGGAAGTTCTTGTGCCTGGCTGGGGTATGGCTGGAGTCCTGCTGAGCATGCACCAGACAGAGACACAAAGTCCTGTGCCAAGAGGTGGGAAGTGGGGAGGAACAGCAAGAGCAGCTGGATATTGTTTAATTTATTCAGTTAAAAATTAGCACCTCAGGAACCTTACATGGGAAGAATACAACACCTCCACCCTAGGGATGGAGGAAGGTTTCACAGACAGGCTAAGTGCTATAAATGGTCACGTGCTGCCACCACACCAAATGAGAGAGGCAAAAAAGAGCAACACCTGGAAACACACAGAGCTTGGCCCTCTCTGATTAGGTAGGTGCAAGCCAGTGGAATGACAGGCTGACTTTGCATTGGTACACCCTCCTCCTGCCAGGTAAATGCCACGTCCTGCCCTGAGGAGAAAGGGCCCTTTGCTTTCTCCTGGCCAGTAGCATGCCCCTTGACTCTTAACTAGCTCAGTTAGCAGAGCAGGGCCACTGGTGCTCAGCAGTAACAAATGCTCACTTGAGGTAAACTGCTTTTACCATTTTTGAGAACAAGGTACCAAACCAGTATTTGCCCCTGTGAAACTTCAAACCAGCTTTCCACAGCCACTTGAAGAGTAGACATAGACATAATGCACAGACATGGACACACACAGGGCACCTTGTCCAGTGCAACCCTCTGCAATCGACTGATAACAATAGTTAGTAGTTTTATTTGCTATTTTTTATTCCATATATGTTGTTACAGTCGTATTTTGATAAAACAAATACAACCCTTTACAACTAAACCCGTGGATAGCCAAAACAATTAATTTTGCACTTCTAGGCATGACTGCTGCCACAGTTAATTTTAAGGGTGACTTGGATTGTTAGTTACTATTTCTGAACACGGAGTTGAGTCTCAGAGTCCTGTGATAATGCTTGTAGAAAGAGGCACCCACCTTTTCTGCTAAGGAAAGCAAGTTCTTTTACCTCCCACATACTCTGCTGTGGTTGATTTGCTCTCTCAGAAAGGCCACCTCACAAGTTATGTTCACGAGCCGTGACTCCAGCCTGGCTGTCTCTTTGATGTCAGCACTTCGGGAGCCCTCAAATTCTCCTCCCTGCAGAGGAAAAAAATGGAGAGGAAAAGAAATGGCTCCTATAAAACAGGAGAATGAACACTGGAAATTTATTTCAAGCAGGGAAAGTGAAGCTTTCCAAGAACCAGGACATATCCATGACTTCTCCACACCTTAGGCAGAACTATGTGAAAGAGTGAAGGTTCAGTAACTTACTCCCTGGTACAGAGTAATAAATCTACTGCTCATTGTAATGCTGTTACATGACTGTAATATGACTGTTTCCATGTAACAAAGGAATATTCTTTTAATTCCTTCAAGGCATATTTTAATTAGAAATGAGGTTGTTTCAGTCTTAGAAAGCAGCTAAGGGAGAGATGCTAAGGTATGGAGCAGCCATTCAGCTTGTCCCACTCCCACTGCTGACTGCAGAGCAGGATGTGAGACCAGGGAGCTGGTGAGGGTTCAGATGATCCCTTACCCATTTCTGAGCAGTCCCACACCTGCAAGCACTGCAGTGGCTAAAAGGCTCACCTGACCAGTTGTCATCAGTGATTCTAGCTCCGTTTCGAGCTGATGCTTTTCATGGCAAAACCTGTTCAGCTGGTGCAGCTTGCTGGTGTTTTCCCTTGTCAGCTTTGTCAGCTGATGCTGCAGGACTACAATTCTTTCCTAGAAAGATGTAAAACATTGATCTGGGATGAGAAAGGACAAAAAGTGTGGAGTGGGGAAGAAGTGCCCGGCCCAATGTAAATGTCACAGGTAAACAACAGACTGATCCTGCCACAGCACCTGATCCCAGAGTACCTTTAGTGCAATGTCATCTTTTTGTTTTCAAGTTATATAAATTACAAATGTCTAAGTAAATAAAGCAGTTAGGCAAAAGTGTGGGAAAAGAAAGCCATTAGGTACATAATACTTCTGTACCCTCCTGTGCTCTTCTGTAAGGGCAGCATAAGTGTGTGGCCTGCTTGCACCACAGCAGTTGAGCCTTCGGCCCCACCAAATGGAGACATGAACTTGTCCGACTGCACAGATTGGCACCCCAGGCATGAGCCAGAGCATGCCCTGTACTCAGTTTGTCACCAAAGGCACTGAGAGAAGGCAGGAGGTGCTGAATGCTACCTGAGAACCAGAGAAAAGCACTCTGCAAGAGCTTCACTTAGGGAATGAAGTAGGACAGTGTGTTTGAAGAAGGCAAAACAGAGACATCAACTACCTCAGTGAAAAATAGGATGTGCACCAACAACTGAAGCAGAGTGATGATGGAAAATTGGAGTTGAACACTATGGTCTGTTAAGTACAAGTGAAAAAAAAAATCAAACAGGAGCATATTCACAAAAGATTTTAGGGTAACTTTTCAGCCCCCTGGGAAACTAAGCCTTAATAGAACATCACAACACTCTTCCTGCTGCTTACCTCCCATTCTTTGAGCTCCACGAAGTGCTCATACTCTTTCTCCATTACTCTCACTTTCATCTGCTCCATGGGTATATTAACAGAGTGGACTTGAACTGCTTCAAAGTCAACCAGCCGACCAAACTTCTCCATCATCAGATCATTGCACCTCTCCTCCAGTCCTAACAGAGGGACATTGGCACAAATGGCAGCACTGTCATTCATTGGTTTGTAAGAATTTCTGCCTTACCCCAGCCTTTTGTCTGAGCTCTTTGGTATTTGCTCTGTAATAAATAATTCACACAAAACCACACAGAGCTCACAGCTCAGTCATGCCATTTGTCCTTGTCCATGATTATGCCTGTGTGCTCACTAAGTCACACTCTAAGCCAGTCCTAGTAAAGCCACTCTCACACCACAGGCTGTACAGGGCCTCTGCAGGCCTGGTGGTGCTAGACACAGCTTTGGGCTTGGCTCTAGGGAAAGTGTTTTGATTAGGGCATGTTTCCTTCTTCAGATGTTACAAAGGGGAGGAAATTGCCAGAAAAAGCTCATGTATCTTTGGGGAAACTACTTTTTTTCCCTAAGAGTTCAGGTGTACAAGTAGAAATAGCAAACATGTGTCCAGACTTCCAGTGTTTCATCTCAGTCAGCTCTACTTATACTCAGTTCCCAAATTATTTTGCACAGCCTGATGACTCTGCAGTGCTGGAGAGCTGCTACTCCACTAAAACAGTCCACTTGATCTGTTCTATTTTCTGCAGTAACCCTCTGTGACATCTGTGCGAGTATAGAGACAGAGGTGGTGAGTTACCCACACCCAGTGAGAGGGACAGAAGGAACATTAGCAATACTGTGCTGTTCACAGTCTGTGTTACTCACGTTTAATCTCCTTCTCCATCTCCTTTTTGTCCTGGAGAAGCTCCTTATGTTGCTCCTTGGCCTTCTTATGGATGTCTCTATGCATTCTCTTTTCATTACGTTGGTCCACGATTCTTTTCCGCAGGTACTGCAAGTTCTGGTTGGTAAATACTAAAGTGTGGGAGAAGTCACGGGGCATCTCCCCATCAACCAAGCAGTGCACCTGCAAAAGCAGCCAGAAATAAGCAGGGCTGGCTTTGCTTACTAAGGGTGATGGAGATGTCTCTCTCTATCAAGTGTGTGAGCAAAAGAGAGCTAGTGAGCGAGGTACTACTAAGCATGGGCATGACTCTTTTTTTGGGCCAGGGAATTGTGTGAATGAATGCATTGTATCCAAAGTGGCATTATTGAATTGGGCAGAATTCCCATTAGTTTCAATAGTTTTGGGGGCTTTTTTGATTTGTTTTTTTTTCCCCAGGAGAATATCAGTAGGTATGGACCTGAAGGAGAATACCACACCAAACCTATACAGAACGTGAAGACTATGCACATTTCATCAATGGGCCAGCCTGCCTGTCCTTACCTCATTTCTGTCAGTACAGGAGAAGGAAAAAAGAAAAGGGGATTCTGGAGGAAATTGCAGCATGAAGTTCAGTTAAGGGCATTTCCCTCCCAGGAGACCATAGGAATCAGGAACTAAGGGCCCCAAAGAACAGTAACACCATTGTTTAGATGTACATAGGGCACTCTGCACATGCAGATGCACAACATCTTGAATTACCTGATGGAGTCTCAAAGGCACAACTACATCCAGCTCATTCAGTCTGTGCAGCTTTTCCCACTGAAAGGCCTCCAGTTCCCTGTTTGTTGTGTCCAGACTGGTTTCTAATTTTTTTGCCTGCAGAAAGACAAATTGTGGACAAACAAAATCCTGTGATACTTAGAATACATAAGGCAACAAGGTTCTGTTAGAGTTCTTGATCCAAAGGGAAAGCAGTATATAAAAATGTGGGTTTTTTAAAACTACTTATGATAGGTGAGTTTCATAGGGAAACCCAAGGATCACCTACATATATTCAAGCATGATTGTAACCTGAATACCTTTGCACACATGTACACTCAGGAATGTCTCCTTAGAGAAGCCCTGTATTTATCAAGAGACAGATGCTTTGTTTAGCATCTAAAACAGCTGTAGATCTACAAAGCCTGCAAGATAATTTTTATTGTCTTATGCCTGGAAAATCTTATTGTTTCTGCATGAGAAAGAAACAATTCAGACTCAAATGTCATGCCCCAGGGTGAATATGTGGCAACTGGCACTTAGGAAAGCCTTTAAAAACTAAAAAACTTTGTATGTTAAGCATGCTTGATGGAACATTTTTGAGACAAAAAAAGTGCAAGACTTGCATAATGTTATTTTGGTAGCATGCTCACTCTTCCAGATAACCCTTCAAAATAAGGTATTTTTTTAATTAATACAAATCAAATTTCTTAATGAATGCAGGAGTTCAAGAAAGCAAAATGGAAAATTTGTACCAAAAGAGTTTATTCAGTGATTACCCGTGACAAAGAGCAATGGAAAATAACAAAAAGTAATCAAAATAGATGAAAGAATAGAATTTTTATGCATTTATTGTAACCTGGATTTGTGTTAGGGTAAGAATCCTTCTATCTCTGTTCCCACACACACACACAGAGGACAGGCCAGACCACACCATGTGTTTCATCCAAACCAGAGAATCCAGTTCCTGCTGCTGCATTAGGCTACACATCTGGGAAGGAACTGGACCTAAAGCCTGGATCCAGCCCCATGAAAACTAAGGTTGGACCAACTCGATTTACCCTTTTCAGGAAAACGGGTGACCCATGCCAGGCTGCCTCCTGCCTCTGTGCTACCACAGATATCTCTTCCCAAACGGAGGCCCCTCAGAGGGTTAGGAATTTGGTTTTAATTCTTAGACTAGCACTAATCACTAGTACTACATTGAACATGCTGATGCTTGCTGAGAAAACACTACAATACCTTTATGGCCAAGGCATCATATTCCTTTCTGAGGTCAGCAGCAACTTTCTTCTCCTCTGCTAAAGCTTTTTCAATGCCTATCCGCTGCTGCCGGAGCTGGATGGTGTTCAGGAAGAGATCCTCACTGCAGCCTAGGGAGGAAAAGGGTCAAAGAAGAGCTTACTTTCACTCTTACTTTCACTGTGACTGCACTGGAGTTACTGGGTAGAGCTGGTAGCTTCTCCTGCTGCACACATTCCCAGCATTCCCCATAATAACACCATGGGTTTGGTTCCCTAGAGCTTCCTTAAACATAAACCCATGGACCACGTGCCTCCATGACCAGGTGAATGTCTTGGATGGATCATTTTCTTCTTTACATTTAGTCAGGACAGTTTGTTTCCAGAGGTCAAATTAAATGCATCAAAGCCAGCATTAAAGCCAAGTGCTGAAATACTAGCTTTTGTAAGCAATGCAGCCCCAGTAATTATTGTGTTGCAGTAAAATCTTCAATTATGTGAGCGCTTAGTTGTTTCTCCATAACACCCTTCACTGTAAATCATGAACTTGCTGTAGGGCTCATTTATAGCTCTATTTGTAAACAAAGCTGTATTTCATAGAACCTGTGTCACGGTAAGGAAGATCTGTGAATTTCTATCTGATACTGTGATTTCAGTAATGCTAAACAAGTACATAATTATGCCCAAATCAGCAGGCATAATAATAAAAAAAGAGAGCCCAATAAAGGCAAAAAAAAAAAATCCACATAAAGAGACAAATATGAAGAGGATAATGCAACATGTAATTTCCCTATTAAATTATCAATTTGGACTTTTTAATAGGAAGTAAAAATCTTTATTTCTTCCCAACATTCCATTGAAAAATGAGATGAACGAGGAGTTAATAAAAAATTCAATTTGTGGAAATGATGTCAGAATCCAATTTTAAAAAAAGGAAAGGCGAATTGTTGGTAAGTTCGAACTTGAAAATGAAGCAGCGCTGTTACATGGTCATTGACACATCACCCAAAAATTTTTTTAAAAAAACAACATCCTAAATTAGCTAAGCTCATACAAAAGAAAAGGAGAAAGGCTGCCTGCCTTTTTTGAATGCACAAATGAAGAGGATTTTGCAAAGCAAAGCTCCTAACTTTTCAGAGCAGCCTAGCAACAGGCAATTGCTGCATAAATCCACGAGGTGGTAACAAAGAGCTTCAATTAACAGCATGAGGATTCCCCTCAGAATTTCCCTGAACAAGGAGGGATCCAGCCAGGCCAGGCATCTGATTTCCAGAGAGCAGCTACAGCCTTGCCAGTGCTCCACTCCAGAGAGGAGCCTTTTCTCTCCAGATAACAGCCATGAAATAGTGAATGCTTCTTTACACAAAATAATTAATCCGTACTGCTTAGCAAAGTTTTATTTTTCCAAACTTCTTAAATTAGGGTAGTCTACACTACCAGTGCTTTTATTATCTTGACAATAGTTTCCTGGCAGAAAATGCTGCACACAGGAGGGGTAGACACATTCCAGCCCTTCGTGACTTTACCATGCAGTGAATAATTAAAAAAATCTGTGTTTTCTTTTCAAACACACTATGTTGCCCCTAAACAACTAGTTAACACAAGGAAATAACAGCTTAGGTACCTTCTGGGCAAACAGAGTCACCAAGGATTACGTCTTCAGATCCACAATTCTCTTCATCAGTCTTTAAGTCAGGCTTTTCATCATTCTCTTCTTCATTCTCATTTTCTTCATCTGAAAGAAACAGAGACTGGCTTGCAAAACACTCCAGACCCACCAGCTATGCATTATGCCAGTGTGCTGATAAACACAAGCTCAGTAACCCATGAAAGGTCACTCTGGTGATACGTGAATCCAGGCACCTTGTGCCTATTGCATTGATCTGATGGGATGTTTTCACAGAAAGAAAAAAAGAAAAAAGAGGAGGGAAAAAATGAGAGAGAAAGAGAGAGAGAGATCACCTAGTAGTAGAACAGGCACAGGTGCAGCCCCTGTTTTTGGGACTTAACTTCAATATATTTCCTCTCTTCATATGTGTTAGGAACTTAAATAGTGTGGGTTTACTGTTCTACTACAGAGATTAATCAACCAAGCAGAATATGGAAGCACAAATCTGCCATAAAAGCATCACCATTGTCTGCACTTTTTGCTAATCATGTCCCACTTGAAATCAAAAGCCAGGTCAGAGAGCGCACAAGTATTTTAGCTCAGTAAGACTGCCTAGCTCTAACAGCTTAAAACTGAGTCACTAAGACAAATTGAATCATTTTGTAATATGTTTAGTCCTGTGACTAATAGATGATTGCAGATTAGGTTTATGATCTCTCATTAGTCCATGGACAGATTAGAGCAGAATGTCACAAGTGTGACTGACTAATCACTTATCCATAGCTCCCATTGGTACAGCATAGAAAGCATCTATGTGCCTCTTCCCCTAACCAATTATCAGTCCTCAGTATTGACTTACAGGATGTAAATTGCAGGAGCTGTTATCAGACCAGCTACAGCCACGTTAGAAACTGGATTACATCATTGTTATCATTCAAGATGACAGCCACAGAACACACTGTCAGTTTATAAACAAATCTGGGTAGGTCTGACCTACGGGTTTTTGAACTGACTGGAATATTGTGTGTACTCAGGGCTCCAGCTAGACTGAGAGACATGTATCTGGCCACATAGAAATATGTGTAACAAATCCATAAAGCAAAAAGAACAAAATCTCCAACCTGCTTTTCTTCCTACTTCTTTTTTTTCCACATACTCAACTTCCTTCTTCAAAATATCGGTCAGAAAATCAGCAAATTCATTGTCTTCTCCAAGGGATGCTTCGAAGCTGGCGTAAAGAGCTTTCTCACGTTCCTGAAGCATCACAATTTCACATTTTCTATCCTCTATTTGTGCAAGGTAGCTCTTCAATTTTGACTAAACCAACAAGAAACTACTTCAGTTAAAAGGTACAACCCAAGTGTATGTATGTAAGATGCATCTGTGAAGACCTGGAAGTGCAGAACTTGTCTTTCTCTTTTGAATAAACCCATAGTTCAGTCAAGCATCACCTAGACGTTATGTTCCTACAGTATGTGATTAGTCATTTATGCCATATCATGAATGTTCTATTAAAATACAAATGTTAAGATTATTAAAAAATTAAGTATTGGAAGTTAGAAGTGACCATCCTAGTAGGCTGATCATCAAGAGTTTCTTGTTTCTCAAAATTTAGCACTAGTCATTGCATGGTGCTAAAACAAAGCCAAAGGATGCCACCATTTACTTTATGGTTTGCTTTTGTTTCAAGCCATGCATTAATGGTACTGTGAAATTTAAATTTATGGTACACATGGCCTACTTACTTGTATGTCCTCCTGTTCATTGATGAGGGCACAGATTTGCTCCTTTAGAAGGTCCTCATGTACCTCAAGTTCCTTCAGGATAAGCAGCTCTTCACAGCACGTGAGGCAGCGCAGAGCAGCACTTTTCATCTGCACATCCATCTTCAGTTTCTTGTGCCGCAAAAGGCAAAGCTCAGCATCGAAGCTGATCACCAGTGTGTTGATCTGGAGCAAAGGAGCATCAAATCAGGAACAGGAAAAGTACTACCAGTGCAGTTAAACATGCAAAGCTAGAGAAGGGAGCAGCAGGGGAAAATTCTCTCTGCCAAATCAACAACTCAGACATGCTATTTCCTAGAGAGTACTGATGCACTTAGAAAGACAAAGTTAATCCCAAACGTGTCTTTGTTCTCAGCACAATAGTAAAGAATCACCAGGGCTTCACAGGAATCTTTCACGGCATCTCCTCCATCCCTCAGAGAATGTTTTAGAGCAGTCTGTAGCTTACAGTGCTTTATGTAACAATCCCAGACGCATCAATAAATAACTCTTCTGCCTTGACAGACTCTTTTTGAAATAACTGCTAGCTCTTCCCTTAGACATTTACAGCTGAATAAGTACTAGCAGCTGCTAACAGTAACCTACAGGTGTGTGATGTTCACAGCAAGATTTCAGTATTCTCTCAAAACCTTCGTACACAAACACAGGGGTGTCTGTGTTGAGGCAGACCAAAGAATCAATGCCCAGTAGCAGAAATTAGAAGAGAAATGCTAAGAAATGGAGCAAACAAGTGAACAGTGACACACCTCTGGTATACTGCTCTCTGTACCCTCCTAAACTCTGAATTAGGTGCATCCTGAGTTTGAAGCAATATGCTTGTATTCAACAGCTTCGAATGGATTTTTTTCTACACTTTCAAATTATAGCTTCCCCCACATCCTAGGGCTGAGGATTTCATTTGCATGCTTCAAGCTTTCTATGTGACCATTTCATTTGATATCTCTCCGTAAGAGGTGATTCACACTCTCTTTTTCTTTACTATTCAGAATTTTATCACATCTCTAAAACCATTTCAATTGCCCTTTTTGCCAGCCAAAGATACTCCATCCACTAGACGAACCTTTTAAAGAATCTTTTCCATGACTAAGCATTTTGATTACTCTCTTTTGTACTTTTTCTAACCCTACACGGTAATTTTTGGACCAACAAGTTGAGACTACCATTACTTAAGAGCTGAGAACATGAATCTATCAAGTTGTTGTGCTGCTGCTTTTTTAACTTTTAACTCTAATTTTCAAGTTATGTCTAAAATTTTACTTATCCTTCTTTTGTTTGTTTGTTTTTGTTGTTTTGTTGGGGTTTTTTGCCCACTAACATCACAGTTTCATGGCACAATCAATAAGAAATCTAAGATCTTTTTTTCAAATTATAATAGTCAGAACACAGGTTATAGTTATGGATTTATATTGATTTACACTGTAAATTTGCAACAGTTAGCATTTTCCTGGACTGCAGGAAGGCAAAACTAGCTGCAATCCGGAGACAGAAGGAATTTTGGTTTCATTTATGATCCAGTGGGATTTTTTAATCTGACAAAAATAACTTTCAATTTCCTACCTTTTTAATCAAAGTCTCCTGCAAGTATAGATTTTTTATCTTCTCCCTCTTTAAAATTTCCAGTTCCATTTCTGTCGGCTCTGCTTTCTCCATCCCAAAAGCATTCTTCTCCTCTGTGACCACAGTTGATCCATGACCCTCTTCCACTGGAGGGGTTTGAAGAAACACGTGCCTAAATGCACGAGATGAGGGACACCCTTCCAGTGGTTCCTTGAGCTTTGCCTTGGCCTCCTGCTCCTCTTTGAACTTCAGGAGGACGTCACTGTTGTACTCAACTATTTTTTCAGGAACCTCATCTGGGTTTAACTGAGGAATTAGGGGAATAGGGAGATGTTCTGATACATCTAAGCTTGCCTGTATGGATTTAACTTCCTTCACTAAACTCTTGATTTCATCAATGGTAGAAACCTTGAGATCCCGCAAAGACACAATCTCTTTGTTCATATTCACTTTCATCTCATGGATCTGCAAAGGAAAAACAATTTTAGTAGGATTCTCCACCACAGGAAGTAGTCTTACCCAACTCAAGAAGGCTAACATTAGGATTCGTAATTGCTCTGTGAAAAGGGGACACTGTATTAGTTGACTCTTTCTATGTGAAGTAATAATTGAATGTGATTTATCATTAATATACTTGGCAGAAACTTCTCTGATCTTTATAAAAGAAAATAACACACCACCCACCTGAAGCAACTGGAATTCCTCACCTGTATAAACCCAGAATTTATGATGAGAACTATTCCCTTTGTTTGTCCTAATGAGTTAGGTTAATCACTGGATATCTGGTAGCATCAGCACTACAGTGAAGTGCTGAAGCCCAAGCATGAGACTAAAATGGTCCAACAAATCCCCTGAGACTGCAGCATTGCTTCTGCAATGCTTAGACCTTGCTGTCAAAGTTATCCAAAGTCAGTCTTCTGCACTCCAGCCAAGTACAATGAAAAACCATTCCCATGAGATGGGTGGTGGGGAAAGAAGTCACAAGGAAAGCAACAAAGATACTGCACAAAATTTGAACTTATTGTGTCTTCGTGGTTAGAAGATGTGTGGTAACTGTAGGAGTCCTGCTATAGCAAGGTGGCTCCAAAAGACCTGGTTTTTCAGGAAGATTGCAATTCCAGAAGCAGTGATTGCCAAAGTGCAAATAGAGAGAGGCCACACTAGAACACTTGTCCTTGCTCACATCCCTGTTTTTGTGAAGGTATTTCATGGCAGGGGTTATTTAGCTCAGTGTTTTACTAGATTGTAAGACTTATAATTAAAAAAGACAGGTGTTCCTGCTGAAGTACTAGTAAAGGTAAATGCTCTTTTTCATTTATAAAGAGCCACCCTGGATTGATTCAGGTTTGGGTTTGATGAAACACAAGACAGTCCACAAGAGAAGGTCTGATTTGTAACTAAATCTTACTCAAGACAGCCGTCTGTCCTTCAAGACCTATTCCCACACTCCCTTTGAATCCCTTTCAAAAAATTTCTTCAGTAGTTAATACACTATCCTCACTTGCTCCCAAAAATGGGGCAATATACACAGTTTTACATACCAAGTCTTCCAGGACTGCAAGCTGCATCATCTTCTTCTCAGTGCTTATATGATCCTCTTCAGTGAGTGTATAGTTAGTGGCAGTCTTCAGCCTGTAACATCCTATATTCTCCCGTGCTTCTTTGATTTCCTCAGCATCTTTGGCATTCTCATAGTTATCTCTAGGCTTGCTCTTGTATCTGGCAGATACAAAATAAAGCTGAACTTCAAGACAGAAAGCATGCAAATGAACAAACAGTCAATTCACACCCTCTGACTTGTGCAGCAAAGTTTGGGAGATGAAAGAGTGATACATCTCTTTCAGAAAAGTGTGGCTACTTTGGAAAGAATATTCTTTCACATTTAAATGAAAATCTCAGATTGTTTTGGTTTTTTTTCCCTAAGAACTCTTAAAACATAGCTCTGCCATGGGAAAGTTTAAACCTTCACACTCAGGCTGAGTTCTGGGTTAAGTGAGTACATGCTGCTAGCAGTTTCAGGGTGCTGCACATCAACAATCTACCAGACTGTAGCACAGAATACCTGATCCTACTTTATGTTGTTAAATAACCTTAAAAGCTTTGTATTCTGACTCTACATTGGTCCCATTCCCTGCCATTCACCTCCTAAGGAAGAACTTCTCTATTTCCATGAACACAGAATGGTTTGGGTTATAAGGGACCTTAAAGGTCATCTTGTTCAGTGCCCCTGCCTTGGACAGGGGCACCTTCCACTAGACCAGGTCACACAAAGCCCCATCTAACCCACCCTTGAAAAAGTGGTCATTCAAAGATATGATTTAGGTTAGATATGTGGAAAAGGTTCTTCACCCAGAGGGTGGTTGGGCACTGGAACAGGCTCCCCAGGGAAGTGGTCACAGCACCAAGCCTGACAGATTTCAAGGGGTGTTTGGACAATGCTCTCAGGCACAGGGTGTGACTCTTGAGGCTGCCACGTGCAAGGACAGGAGTTGGACTTCAATGATCCTTGTGGGTCCTTTCCGACTCGGGATATTCTATGATTCTGTGAAAGATGGCCTGTCCCCCTTTGTTGCCTCTCAAGATAAAGACCAGCATGGAGCATGAAGGCATATCACAAACACTCACATGATGGCTGAGATGCTAAGACTGCTGACCCAACCCAGCTGTTACAGGGCCTGCTCCATGTGGGGCTGGCAGGATTCACTAAGACTTGACTGTAATGACACAGGTGTCTCTCAGGCATGATTAATTTAGACACATTTTGCTCCCTATCTGAAAATGCAGCTACCTAGCTGAATTCAAATTTGATAGTATTTTAGAGGAACTATAGGAAATAAATATATTCTAATGCTCTCTCGAGACTTAGAGATATATGAAAATGTATCTGTTTTAATTACTACCCTTAGGAATATAAATACATAAGCAGGGAGATTAAAGTGCCATATGACAGCTAAATAGCATTATTTGACCTCAAACAAGAAGCAGAACTAAAAGGGAACAGAGTCCAGTTCAAGACTCACAATTCATGCCACTCTGCCCTCCTCTTCATGATCTTGGCTTTTAGAGCATCATATTTCTCAACAAGTCTTCTGATTTTCTCACGTCTGCTTTCTATATAACGTGTGGTTGACTTTCGGACCTCTGGTGTCTCCAGCATTTCATCCTCATCCTCAAAAACTACACTTTCTGAAATAAAACATAACCATGTGAAGATGTAGTACCATGCAGCACAGTGCAGTCCCAGCTACTGGAAACTCCCTCAGACAACTCCCGTAGAGCTGATGTAAATCAGGATAGTTCCATTGCAGTGGATGTTCTGAAAGTATTCAGGTTCTTTGACTTGACTTTTAGTCACATTCTACCTATGGGGCTGACAGACAACTGCTGATAGTGGTCTAAACATGGAAAACTATGTATGAGTGTTACTTTGTATGTAGGTACTAAAAAACCACATCACAACTGTATTTCTTTACCTGAACTTACACATGTATTTCTTTATCTTGGACTCAGGGAAACAAACTGAGTTTAAAGACAGAAACCATATCACTGAAAGATTTAAATGGTTCTCATTACCTCTATGCACAGGGCGTGTCTTTCTGGGGATCTCCTCTTCTGCCTGTTCTGTCTCTTTAAGTGCCGTCTGCTTCTCTTTAAGTACTTCCCACTTGCTGTCCTCCTGTTTCTTATCTTGGGTGTATTTCTCAGACACTGTTAGAAGGCTGTAGGTGGAAATCTGATGATTGCTTTGAATAGCATGAACAGTGAGAGTAAATTCCAGAGAGTCTCGAAACCTGGAATCCCAAATTAGACAAAATTGTCTGATGTCAGTGAGGGCAACATACCATTTTGCTTTGACCATAGGGCATGAATAGTGTAGTCTACTTATTGCAGATGCAATCATTACATGTAAATCCACAAATCAGTAAGTAATTGCCATAGCATGACAACATCTGACACTATCTATTGACTTTTATCCAATCTAGGAATGGAGATGCTCAAGAATAATCTCATTAAGACCTTTCCCAATATTGAAACTTACACCAGGTTCTTCATGACAGTAACTTTCATCTTCCATTAAGAACTGATTAAAAACATGTTGATTCTATCCTTTTTTCCAGTCACATACTCTGTGTGCACAAGGTGTTTTTTATTGTGTATTTATTTTACTAATTCATCTCTTACTTCTATTATTACATCTCTTATTGCTACTATTAATGATATCTCTTAATTCAGCTCTTACCTAGATCTACGAAAACCAACTCAAAATGCACCTCATGCTTAAGCTTGTGTTCTTGAGCAAGTTTGTTTCATAACTTCAAATTTTATAGAGAACGTTGTGTTAGCAATGACATTACAATATCTGACAGACACACAACGTTGTCTTAAAAACAGGCATTCATTTCACAGGTTGTTTTTCAACATTTCAGTAAGAGTTCTTGGTTCTTATTGAACTTACTGGCAAAACCCCAGGCAAACAGTCTCAACCAGCTTTCTTCATATAGAAGTGAATCAGAATGATGTAATTTCCTTCATTTGACTATCTGCATTTTTACCAAAGACTCAATAGAAGTAATTACACATAAATATGAACATATACTCTTGTGTATGTTCCAAGTAAAATAAGAACAGAATCAGAACAGAACAGATGAAATACTGATTATATGAGAGAGGAAAAAAAAAAATCACTTTTTTTTCCCTTGTGGAAAGTACAACTTCATAGACAATAAGCCTCATGGAAGGTCAGGGAGAGAAGTAGAAGAAAAGTGGTAATTACTGTGTTTGTAGTTTCTGCAGTCCAATCAATTGTTTCTCATTCTCCCAAGCCAGCTCCTTTTGCACTAACTGGATTCTCTGTAGCTTCTGCCTTTCCAGCTCTTCAAAGATCTCACGGTCCATCTCAAACTCCTACAGGAAGATGGAAAACCCACCATCACATTATTCTGACTACTAGGTCATGATAATAAACATTTTTACCTAGCTGCCATAGTCGCATGCACATCAACACTGTTCTTTATTTCAGAAGTTATCTCCACACAGAACCACATTTTTGTCCTGTGCTTCTTAATTGGCACAAGTCATCAGCTGTGATTCAGAAGTCCCAGCAATTTATATGTTCTTAAAACCACCTTAATCCAAAGCATTGGGCGTCTTTGGCCCCAACATGATAGGTAGCAACATTAAAGGTAAATGACTCTCATAAAAGCCAAGTGTACCTCTCTGTGCAACTGCATGTGCTTGGGCAACTCCTGATTCTTTTGAAGGAGAAAAACAAAGTCTTGTCTCAGTGCACTTAATTCCTTTCTCTTCTTATTTTTCTTTTCTTCAGCTTCCTTCATTTTCCGTTCATACTCCTTTTTCTGCTTGTATGCCTCAATACTGAAAATGCATAAAAAGGAAATAGTGTAATCTCAATGCAAGACAAGAAAGATTACAGTTTATATGACCTTTTAGATTTCCTTGACTCTCTTAAATTCCCAGTGAACTCAATGGTTCTTAAGAAAACTTAAAAAGAAACCATCTTTCTGTATATTTGTACACTCCTAACATCAAGGGTCTTTGACCTTTTGTTGTCTCTGTAGTCTGAAGCTGCCTCATAGTTCAATATTTGAATTACTGCCAGAGAAAAGTAGATGAAATGGAGAGAAAGGCTGAAAAAACTGTGTGTTTCACAAAGAAATAACCCAAATTCAGAGTGATCAACTTGTCTCTCCTCTTTGTAGGCAAAAAGAAATACATGGGCTGAGAAAAGAGCTACTTGAAAACCTCTTTCATCATTATCTAAGTATCTCTTACGTGTAGGCATCAGGATCCCTAATGTCTTCAGGACCCTTCTCCTTCTCAAGACCACTCTGGAACAAAAATATTGTCTTGTCTTTAAACAAGCAGTTATAGTTTCAGCAGACAATAAAGCTTTTATAAACATTAAGACAGAGCTCCCACCACCTCTCACAAAATTAAAAGAAATCATAATTTTCAATCTTACTATCTGGGCCTTAAATATTACATTGTAATGTTTCAAGAAAAAAGCAATGCAGATGGTTTACATGTAAAAGAACTAATGAAACATGGATCTTAGGGACAGAGAACACAAATCCTATAACCTCCCCAGCAGCATAAATTGTTACACCATTGCTTGTCCTAACTTCACCCTGTCCCATAACATCTTTGGTTGTCTACCCCCCAGCCCAATTCTCCTGTCTCCCCTCACTGTCACATTGACAAGAGTCAGTGTGTCATGGGCTAATTCCAAGTTACATGTGTAATTAATCTGGTTGTCTTTTGCTGACTGCATAATGGATTCACAATTATTAGCTGTGAAGAATGACAGATGGATGGACATTGCAGTAGCACAAGCCTCATTTCCCTAGGCAATCAGGCTCTGAAAAAAGAGGGGGGACTATCACTCAACAATTTAGTTGTACTTAATTGATCTGTAATTTAACTCAATTAGTTTCAGATGATTTGTATTTGATTCTCTAAGAATCTCATTAAGTTTAATGAAGTTAGAATTTTTAAAATCTTCCACATGACTTAAAACTAGAATAGATACTTAATGAAGATACACTTTGAAAAGGGAAAAACTCTACTAGGATGGTCATTAAGCAATGTTGTTAGCTGAACAATAGAACTGACCATAAAGGTCTTTATATAGAGCTACTTACATATTCAAAACCATAAATCTTTATATATGCTTTATAATTGTATATTAATCACTTCTTCCAATACTGCAGTCAGCAAGGTTCTGACATCAAAGGTTCTAATCATTCACTTAGAGAAAATAATTCTGGCTCTATTCTCAGTGCTATATAGTCTTGTCATATTGGTAAAGAATTCCAACTAGTCATGAACAATTTAGCTGAATGACCAAAATCACAATTTCCTTTCTCTGTTGCCAAGCATCCTTCAAAATGTAGTTACCAACCAGTATTAAAACTTATTTTAAAGTTTAATTTATTTTATGTTGACACTTTCAAGATTTTTAAACTCTACTGAATGTATGTCTACTGTAATATTTATTGTGCACGATGGCACTTCTTTACTCAACAGCTCTCACTGCTTCTTTCAAGTTATATTTATTTAATTTAGACACTCTTAAGACTTCTTAAAAATTCAATAAAGTCTGAACATTTTCAGTTGAGGAGTTGACATCCCTCTTCTTGTGCATTATCAGTAGAACTACTTCTGAGTTCCAGTGTCATCTGACAGCTCTGCAGTGAGTACAGGACACCTGTAAATTCATTACTACTAATGCTGTCCAAGAGTGAAAGAGCAACGGGATCAGCACCGTGTTGTGCTACTTTGCAAATGTAAAAAAATCCATTGTGAATGTCAAATGAAAGGGACTAGATGTATGGAGAAACTACATATTAGGTATTCTCCAACAGGATTTCTAGAATCTCCATTCAGAGCAGAATCATACTTTACTGCAATTAAACCCAAGAAAGCTATGAAGTATGAGAAATCCTTGTAATTCTTTCATTCCAGGAATATGCATGGCTACACATTTGAGTGGGAAAGCACTTGTAGAATACATATGAATAACACTTACTATGTTTATTTGGAGAAAAACACAAAACACTGAGAAGGAACAGTGCAGTCCCAGAGCCCATTTATTAGGGAACATTTTGCAAGACCTATTTTTCTAAATAGTTTGGGAAACTTCAGCTGTTGCTATGAAAGACCTTTAAGAAAAATAATTGAACCATGTTTGCCCATCTGGGTAGTTTCATATCAAACAGGCCTAATTCAGGGAAAGAGGGCACCAACTTACCCTAGGAGGGGGGATTTTGACTTCTACATCTTTGGGAAGCTCTTCCTCTGACAAGAGGTCAAATGTAAAAATGTTTCCATCTCCACCATAGGTAATCAGACACCCATTATCATGACTTAAACAGATGCCCCGGATCTGCCCATTGTCATTGTCATGTACATTCAGGTACCAGTAGTCCTTCAGGGCATCCACGGAGACTCCTTTATCACTGAGAGGATAAGCACGAAGGGAGCCATCCTGCATCCCACAGAACATCACAGGGTTGCTGGTACTGTTAAATAAACAACAAGAAACAGTAATAGCAGCAACTTCTAACAATCAAGCTCAAAATACAAAAAGAGCTGATCTAGCTTAATAGAAATCACTTTCCCAAGTTTGGAAGCTGAAAGCAAAGTATTTGGCCCATTTAAAGTATGTCTGATTCTACTACAAAATGTTTTTCAGCTAACTGGCTGCTCAGGAACATTCCAGCACTTACTAGATGTCTTAGAACTAGTCTCAGCCCTGAGATGGGCAGTGTAGCAAACACCAAGTTAAAAGCTAGAAAAGCAGGTTTTTCTCCCTGCTCCCCATTTAGTACAGATGGTGGTGAATGCAGCCAGCAGTAGATTAAAGCCTGAATTAAACCTGCCCCCTTTCAATTCTGAACATGCCTCCTCGTACAGGGAACCTAATACTGGGAGTCTGAAAAGAATCCAGCCTTTCCATTCATACAGTTCACAGAATGTCCTGAGAATCCTATATTCTTAACACAAGAGGGATGGACTGACCACTCCATGTTTTAACTCTCTGTGTTAACTATGATAAAGAACTGCTGTTCTGGTGATCACTATATGCAGGGACTTCTAAGGGCTCTCCTGGAGTTCTACAATCTAGGGTGGTTGAGTTCTAGTCAGTATTTAAAAATCCCACTTTTTCATTGTTGAAGGTCTTTTAAAATTATTCTGTCAGACACATGGCCCAGCTATGTCCATTAGGAATGTTAAGTGAAACTCAGTGCCAGGAAAACCAGAGAGAGTTTGTGTATACTAGAGTTGAGCCACAATTAAAAAGGGACAAAGGAACATAGACTCCTCCTTCCCAAGTTCAATTTCATCAAGCTTTATCCCAGAGCTATTTGTTAATCACAGTGTTTTACCAGAAGGAGATTTGGTGAATGGGATTGTTTTCAGTGTCCTCCATAGGAATCACTTCAAAGGGTTCATCTTTCCTCTTCTCGGGGTCTTCTTCATCATCATGTGAGAATTCACAATGATAGAGAAACCCTGAGTCATACCCACCCTGAAGAAGAGAAGGACCATAAAGAAATGGTAACGAAAGAAAACTAAAGCAGCTGATCAGGTAGATGCAAATTTCAGAGTAATTACTTCTTTCTTAAGGATCTATGATAGGTTAAAAAATGCTACTTCCAAACACCTAGAGATTCTATTTATCCACAGACAGAAGACTGCCATGATCACTGGCATTACAAGACATTTTACCACTGTGTTAAAATTCTACCTTCTGCTTGTGAGAGAACAGCTCAGTCTTCGTGTCCATTCAGGCATCACCAAGAAGGGCACCTACTGGAAATCTACCTAACAATCTGCATCAGAGTGACACTACTGGTTTATTTCACAAAAATCACTGAAACTGTGAAGGATTAAAGGAATTTGATGTCCTAGGGATGACAGGGTTCAAAGGGAAAGGATGTCACATCATCAACATGAAGTAAAATCTGATTTACCAAGGAAAGCCAGAATTTTCCTGGTGCTGAATAAAAGCCACAGAGGATGGGACTGGGCTCCTCTGGTATGTAGATAGCTGGCAATGGCTCTTCTTCGGGTTCTTCCTCTTCAGTTCCTTCTACCTCAAGTCCCATCTCCTTTTGCTGCTTTATCCATTCAAGCCTTGCTTTCTCCTTTTTCTGCTTTTCTTTCTCTCTCCGTGCAATCTCCTCTTCCAGCTATTACAACAAGCAGAGAAACACCAAGACATGAAACCAAGGCATTCCACACATCACTGACTGAAGGAGTCTCATAAATGAAATCCAAGGTGGTCCTGGCATTATACATACAGAATATCTACAGAAATCTCTTCCCTGTCAATTTAGCAGAGATTAACCAGATTTCATGAGACTCTCCAGTGAAATGCCCTCATTTCCTTCCTCTGAAGTATTTACTCTGAGTCCTTTGAAACAGAAATCATTCCAAATAACAAGCAGATTTCAAAATTTCCTCAGAGAGATTATTCCAAATCTTCTCCTTACTATGCTTACTCCTGTTGAAATCCTAAGTCCTGTTCCCTGCCTGCCCTGGAGAAAGAAAAGCACTGGAAAGCTGAACTCAGAGTTCTAGTGCATCATTGGCATACAGCAGAAGAGAGAAGTAAAGGACTTAACTTCTTTTGAACAATGAAGAAAAGATTTATCAAACCTTTTAAACTCTCTTCCATTCAAGCCTACTATATCAAAAACAAGTACCAAACATTTTCTAAAACAGCAGCTTCCTAAGAAGGTATTAGATAGCTGAAAAAGCAAACTCTTAAATATTATCAGCTGATCTTTGTCTGATTTACCTTTTAAAAAAATCTCCTGTTCTAGGGATTCCACAGACTATAAAAACTACTTTAGTGTTTCACCACCCCTATGTGAGAAATCTTTCCTTGCATTAAAACATCCTTGTTGTAACTTATTAATTATTGATCTATTTCCAGAGGAAAAAGAGAGCCATTAACAGTCCTTCTCTCTGTAGAAACATTTTTTATTATTAGGTATTTAGAGTGTTTCTCAACATTATTCTTCTCTTTTGACTAAAACAATGAAACAAAACCAACCAACCAACAAACAAGAAAACCAACAAAACTCTACATATATTATTTTAATCTTTCCTTTCATATGCATACTTTGTCATCATTCTTATAGATATTGCTGTGAAAAAAACACCTGGAGATCTTTCTCCTGAATGCTGACTTCCTCCAAGTTATAACATGAAATGAAGCTTTGCCTGACATTCAGTAATACAGGAGCAGTTAAGAGAGAAATCACAGGGCAACAACAGAACCAAAGAGGCTGTTGGATTGTAGTGGATTGAGTATGGAACTGACAGCCTGCCCACTGGAGTTGTCCTTCTGAGCCTAACATCAGCTTGCCTTTCAGTTTCACAAAACTAACTATAGCTGTGAGCTGGCATAACTCTTTTCCTTTGGCCCCACACATTCTTTTTATATACTAAGTGTCATTCAGAAATTAAATGCACACCTTTAAACTTAAAACATTTTTAAAAGTCAGAAGTACTACGAAAAAGAAAGATAAGTTTTGCGTTGGCTTCAAGGTGACTACCTGGGGATTTTGTAACTGTTGAAAGGAATTTCCTTTGATAGGGCCAACATCAACCACAAGAAATATTCTTTTTGTGAAAATTACCAAAATTTAAATGCTTTGAGAACTAATGCACTAGTATTACCTTTCCCTTTCTCTAATGCTGTCTTCTTATCATAATCAAAATTCAGATCATGCTTTCAGTGTCATGTAGGTTTGAATAAACCAAAAATGACTTGTAATTTCAAGCCACAGATGGCTTCTACCTGGCATTCCCTTTCAAGGAGCTTAGCAAAAACCCTGTGATACAGGGACTAGAAACTCTTTTGGGCAGTTTGATCACCTGGCACAATGAAGAAGAGGAAATTCTTCCACAGGAGAATTTTTTACCTTGATTTTGGATTTAATACTATAAAAATGGAAGTACTGTGTTGGCAGGTTTTTTATGTGATAGGTGGTTGCTGTATCATGCTCCTCAGGGAGAGGGGCAGGAACCTGGACAGCAAAGCCATTCTCACAAAGGATGAGCAGCGTGCTCTTGTCCTGTAAAAAAACAAAAAGAAGACAAATATAGGGCAAATGTACAAATGGAATCAAAACAAATGGGAGGAAAAGTTAGTTAGGAAGATACACAGGGACAAAGCCAAATTCCAGCCACACTTACCTGTGCTCTTATTCCTATGGACACTTTTAAATGGACATCAGAAATCAGTGAGCATCTTTCATGCTGGACAAAGCTAAGGAATTGAAGAAATCCTTCCTGTGTCCAAACCAGTGTCAGAATTATGTGTCCATAATTCTGACACTGCTTAGCTTGAAAGCAGCATGATGATATTTTGGAAATTTATTTAAATTAAAAGATGGATTTGACCCAAGAGTTAGTAGGTTTTGGGAGGATAATTTCATATATTTCCATACTAATAAATCCTTTATATCATCAAGACTTGGCTCAGTCTTGCCAAATGCTACTTATCTTTCAGTTTGTTTGTTTATTGCTGGTACCTGACATGTCCTTTAAAATGCAAAGTTAGGAAGAACAGGTGAGGTGAGGGTAATAATTATTCAGTGTTTTGAGATTTTAAAAGACAAGTCTGTATTTAGTCTCAATTTTCATAAGCTATCTGGAGAAATGAGAGAGAGGCTTATTTTATCTGACCCATCACTAAAAATGTGCAACGAGGGCATATTAGAGTTGCTATGGAAACCCTGATAGGAATGATATGCTTTCTGTGTCTATAGGATCTGTTTGAAAACACATTCATTAAATGTAATGTATTTAATCACCAATGCTTCTTTAAAACAAACAAAACAAAGAAGTAGGGTGACACTCAGATGCTGGCACTGTGTTAAGCAAGTGTTCTCATCCAGCAATAGAGGCCAGATACTGGAATTAGTCAAGCAGAATCTAACATCCAAGACACAATGGGTCTCCTTCTTTAGTAAGGAGAAGTACCTTGTCTTCAAGGAAAGAACTCAAAATGCAACTGTCAGATCAAGATGTGTTGTTTCTGCAGTAAGATAGATTCACACCAAAAAGACTTCTTTGGCCAGTTTCTAACAGTTCAAATTAATAAATGAAAATACCATCACTTTGCCACTATGCATCTGTAAAATATACCTTGCTAGTATCCAAACATAATGAATAGTCTCTCCTCTAAATAAGGATACCGGACCAAACAAAATTTCAGATGTTACCCTAACCCTTTTTTAAATATTAGCAAAAACCTATTTTGATATATCCTGACACATTTCAATCACAGAATCACAGAATGTGAATTTCAAGAAGCACCCAATATCTTTCTTAATATCATCAAAAAGATTTTTAAAAGCCTGTTTTAATATGGGCAAGAGTCACAGACAGTAGCATCCAAATAACTTCTTTGTCAAAGAGAATCAGACCTTCCAAAAGCTAAGGAATAAGATTGTTTCTTCAAGTCAAGGGCTCAAAAAGCACATCACAATCTTGTGGTTTGCATTATCCAAAACCCAAAATATGCCCATAGTGACTGAACCAGAGATACAGCTACACAGAACCTTTTAGAATCCGTCATACTGAAGCAGCATGAAGAACAAAGTAGCAAAACATTATTTGTATTGTCTATAGAGGACATGACTAGAGTCATGAATCTTCATCTATTTGCATTGGAAATTCTTTTTTAAATGATATGTTAATACTGCTGGGAAGGAAAGAACAAATATGCATTACTCACATGAGAAGGTGGAGACCAGTGTAATGCCTGTACAGGCCCAGGGACACAGATGAATCCAATTGGCTTGTATTCATCCTCAATAGCAAAAAAGAAAACTGTTTTGTCTTTACTCTGAGGAAAACAAACAAACAAACAAACAAACAAAGACGATGACTGAATCAGAGCTGACCAAAAATTAAAAAAAACAAAGCACTTTATGACATAAGCACATACTTCCATTTTTTTTTTGTGCCTAAACAGGGGAACTTAGGACTGGATTTCTATGGTAATTACCAGGAGGAAATAAAAATCCTGCCCACGTTGCTCCAAGAAACATGTTGCACCCATAGCTCTTAATTGCACTCACGGGCCTCCTCTGGCATTCCCAGCCACGTGCTTTCTGCCCATTGCCTCAGGAGCTCTTTTAAATCTCAGGCTCAGGCCTAATTTTTCAGATAAGGCAGCACAAGCTGATTTCCCCAGATAACAAGAAAATCCAGAACTGGTACACAGCACAATTCATTGTAGCTTAAATCCTACATTAAATTAAATGCATGCCAATTCATCCCAAGGAACATGTAACTGCAAATTGCCCTGATCATGGCTAAGGACTAGCTTTTAAAAAGAGACAGCCCATTAACTGGAAACCATCTCAAAGACTCCAGGCATAATGACAAACTGACTGACTGACCCTGTGGTAAGGCCAAGCAGTGCTGGGTAGCAGCTGGATTGCTGCCAACGTGGTCTATCAATGGACTTGCTTTTACTAATTCCAAGATCCTACTAAACTAATTCCAAAATGAACCAAATCCATCTTCAAAGGGGATTAGAGAATTCACACTAAACAGTCCAGTGATTCACAAAATGAATTGTGTGAAGTGCACGGTTGCTTTCCTTCAGAAAAGCAGATGTGAGTGCAAACAGATCCTTCTCCCAGACAAGAGAACTACAGCAAGCAATCAGCATGAGTAACAGAAGTAAAACTGTGTTGTCAGTGAACAAACATTACCTTATCCCTTTTAAAAGGCTCTACATTTGTGGCTTAATAAAAGCAACCAAACTAAATTATGCATACCCCTGTGGCAAACACATCTCCCTTTGGTGCATATGCCAGGGCTGTAACTGCAGCACCATGAGGTTTGAAAACTTGTTTCAGATTTATCTCTGCAATCTCACTGGCCTCTCCTTCATGACCAGGCAGCAGTTTGGGATCATAAACCTCAATTATGCGGACAACACCATCTTCAAACCCCACAGCAATCTGGCCTCCTTCGGGATTTACCTTTAAGTGAAATGAAGAAAAAAAATCACAGTGTACATCTGAGAGCTCAGATGAATAATCCATTTGGCACATGCTCTGGAACTCACCTTACATGAAAGTGTTGCTAAAGCACCAAGAATATTTCATACATGGGAAATGTTCCTTATTCTCTCTAATACAGCACCATAAAAGAAGAGAAAGGACTGGGGCCTATTTTTTGGGTTGAATTGTGTTTTGGTTTTTTTAGTGATAACATGCTATTAAGACTGAAGATGTTAATGAGCATGTGGCTGTAATGTTTGAGGAAGAGGTAATTCATGCTGACACAAAGATACATATCAGTAGCTTCTTACACAGAAGAGTTAGAACTCAAAAAAGCCATTATATTACCCTGGTTATAATAAAAACATAATAACCAAACCTAAGTAAGATTTTTGAAGAGGTCAGGGCACAGGCTTGGGTCTGGTTGACTCCATATAAAGTACAGCAGTCAACAGGGACTGCTACCTGAGATGAAAAGGAGGAGGAGTCTTTACCATACGTCCTGTAAGTAAGCCAATTGCTAACAACTAAGACAGACTTGAACTGTGATAAATGTTAGCAGAAACAGGCCTACATTTTAGCTGGATATCGCTGGACTTGTGGACTTAGCTGATATTTGTCATTTGAGTGTCTTGAAGTCAATTACAAGCTGACTTTTCATTGTTCACTTACCTAATAAATTTGCTGCTAGCTTGCCTATAAGGAGATTATGGTATACAGATGCTTCAAAGTATGGTGGACTAAGTTTTCTTTGATTAATAGCACAGGTTCTAAAATACATTTGCACACTTTAAACCGTGACCAAGTATCTAATGCAATTTTAAATGCAGCTGGATACACTAAGTACCCTTTGTTTATCAGATTGTGTTTACTAACAACTTTTGTAAAATTGAAATAGGTCAGTTTTGTGATGCTGTACAATTTATTGTGGCACACAGCTTACTTCGTGAAGGTACAGGTCACCACTTAACAGCATCTCTGAAAGCCTACATGGCCAGAATTATATTTTTATACAGTATTTTTTTATATAAAATAAAGGCACTCTCCCAGTGGAACCCTCCCCTTGAACATTCAATTAATTATTTTTCTCCTAAATTTGCTTGTAATTAACCCACCAGGCTTGCTATGTTTTCTCAAGAGCATAACTAGACACTATTTTAATTAAAATTAGCAAATATGTCTAAAAGTGATAGACTCCACACTCCACAAATGATCAGTTCTGGCAACAGTTTTTAATGATTTATCTCCAAATGTTTGTGATTTGTCTGGGCTGTCATTACAAAATGTGTTAACTAACTCATGTTAATTGACAATTGCTCTGTGTGGGTTAAATAGAAGCTGTTAGTCTACAAACTCAGACTACTTCCCCTACTGCACACTGAGATCTGATTTTAAAATCTTAAGGCACAAAGTAGGATACTTGATAACTCAGAGTAAAGTTAAACTGTTCCCATACTGTATACAAACATACTACCTCACAAACTTATACATCCTGCTACAGTAAATCCCACTGTGGCCTAACAAGTGATCTCTAATATCTTGCTTGGTGAGCAGCTTCCTGGATGCTGGCAGGCTCCTAGGCTCCTTGATGAATTTTTGCTAACAAGCAAGGAAAAACTCACAACAGCCGGTGCCCACGTCAGCGCCGTTCCTCCCTGTTTAAACTTGGTTACTCTCAGTTGGCTGTTGCTGCCAAAATCATAGATGCGCACTGACCCTGTGTGGAAAGGAGACAGTAAGAATTTACTGCTTGCAATATCACTTACATCGTTAGGACTTATGGAGAAATGTCTATTTATTTGAATTAAAAGCTGGATAAAATGTATGTTTTCTCTTTTTGAGTAACAAAATGCCTGCCTGAAAGGTGACTGATGGTTACAGAGCAGCACAGCTAGCAAGGTGAACAAAATATATGGTTTTTTTACTCTTCAACTTATACAGAACCAAGAGTTGGCGAGTCTGAGGGTTGTAATAAGAAGTTCCAGGCTGACAATCCACATGTAATTTTCAAGTGAGCACGGAATTATGGCATACTCTAAGGAAAACTTGTATTGACAACATAGGAAAAGATGATAGGCTAATACTTGGGACTGCCTAGGGAGAAAAACATTTAAAGGGAGGAAAATACAGGAGATTGTTCACAAAAGACCAGTTTCATCAGGGGGAAAATTAAGAGATACATAGGCACACATACTGATTCCATAAAAGTCCACTCCAACTTGCATATATGTGAAATGTTGTTTGCTCAACTGGTAGGAATTTGTCTTCAGCGGAGAAGAATATGTGCATTGTATAATACAGACAAACTACAAGGCAGTACTGACAAGAACTGAATTAAAAGACCTTGTAGTGTTTTCTGAACAGTGTAAATGACATTGTTAGTGTTCTGGCCAGTAGTCATTCTTTCAAAGCACAATAAAACTAACAGTGAGAGGCCTAAACAGCAATATTTGTACAAGTTAAATGAATATTTCTGTAATTACTTGTTATCTGTTGTTGAGAGCATAATAGCTATTGTATTTTCTAAGAAAGGCACAAACATTATTATTTTCAATGGCTTACACAATGCTGGAGGTGTATGTAATTTCTTACAAGATGAAAATCCCAACATTTATTAAACCCCAGCATTGAATACCAGTGCTGTTACTCAAACCAGATGTCTCACCTTTTCATACACAATGAACAAATAAAGCCACTCATTCAGAACAAATAATTTACAGTGTTTCCCACTAAAAACGTCTGTTGCTAAAATCCCAGGTTTTCAAGATGAAGCAGTCTTAATGCATTGTTTCAAAACATTAATGATTTGCCTTAACTATTAAAGAACTGATCCCAGGAAAAACAATTCCGTGTAAAGTGACTTTGCAAGAGCAAATGCACAAATACAAAACACAGTAGTTCCAAACCAAGCATCACTGCCCTTCAAAACCAATAATGGCATGAGAGGAAAGGAGCAGTGTACTTACGGTCAAGAGCCGTGGTGGCCATCAGGCACGTCAAGGGAGACACACCGACGGCCTCGATCCCCCCAGAGTGGAAGGTACACACACGCTCTGGATCGTGGGTCTGCAGCACAAAACAGAAGAGAAATTCTGCTGCATTTTACACTTGTGCTCTTCAGGTTGGGCTTGTGCTGCTTGGGAAATAATTTCATCATCCAAGGAATTACAGACTTCGCCACCTCTTTTTTTTTTTTTTNTTTTTTTTTTTTTTTTTTTGCATTAGTTAGTATAGTATTTTATTTACCATAAAATTCTTGGAATTTATTCTACTTTTCACATTAGAATTTTATTCCCCGCAAGGGATTGTTCCTATTTACTTTATTATGTTCCAGAGCAAAAATTACATGTCCCCTTTTTCACCTCTGTCATCTCTTTCTCCATCAAAAAATCTCCAGCAGTAACATCAGTAACCAGTAGGATAAAACACTTCAAGTGTGTTTCATCTTCTCCTTGTTTTTTTCTAGTTCTTTCTGTCACTTAAAGACTACAGTAAGGATTGGCTCAAACACCTATCTATAGAGGACATAACACACTCCTTGAACTCACTTCCTGCATCCATGCAACTTGCATTACCAGTACATAAGAATCAAACTCCTTTAAAGGAACTTGAATTTGGCAGCTGAAATTTCCGGAATCAAAAATCAAATTCCTCTCTATCATCCTGCACAATCATTGCAATCAATTACATTTGAAAATTTTTATGAAATAAAATATTTTCTTCAATGCTACAATTTTCTACCATGCACCTTCATAAAACACAAATTTCATTCCAAATGCAACCAGTATAGTTACAGGATGTAATAGGACATGGTTTCTATTGCAAATGAACTGAAGAAATCAGAAGAAAAAACCTCAAAATTACCATATTTGAAAAAGTCAAATCCAGCTTCCATATTGCTCCATTTGTATCCTAAAGAAGAAAAAGCATTAATTGAATATTTTCAGACTCAGTTGGGAAATAAAGCTGCACATGGTGACTTCTTAAAAACTCCTTAATGACTATCATTGTGAAACAGAAATGCAATGACGTTGGTCTTATGAATCTCATCCATCACTTTAAGATAATAGAACTTGGACAATAACTTTTGGCATTCTCCTATTCTCATGCCAGAGTCTCACACATTACTGTACACTAAAAATACAGCACAGCATAACATAGGATAATTCAGTTGGAAGGGACCTGCAAGGATCATCTTGTCCAATTGCTTGATCACTTCAGGCCTGACCAAAAGTTAAAATATATTATTAAGGGCCTCTATTACATGCTTCTTAAACATTGACAGGCTTGGAACTTAAACCATCTCTCTAGGAACCCTGTTTCAGTGTTTAAAGAAAAAAAATAATCTGTAGATAGGTAGGTAGATAGATAAGATGATGATTTTCTATGTATCCAGAGACAACTGAATTCTACCAAAAAGAAACACACTGATTTGTAATGGACTCCTGCTATTACTTACCATCACCTCCCTCATTTTGTGTTTCTCCACAGGCATGCATGTACCTGAGTGTGTCTTACCTGAGCATACCAAAAGGGCTGTCCATGGTCACGAATCTTTGTCATGAAATTCAGGCTGACATTCTTGCCAAGCCAAAGTTCATTCATAGGCTCCATCTCCACTAGCCCTGTGTTATCCACAGGATCAGCAGTATCTACTACCTCAAAGTTCCACATCTTCATGGCATTGGAAGCATTAAAAAAAAGAGGGAAAAAAAAAAGCTTTTTTTTTTTATAATAACACCAGGTTGTTTTCATACACAATTAATATGGAAAATCAAAATTTTAAGAAAGCAGCATCACTGCTTTGAACATAACCTATAACGGTGACAGGAGCTTCAATTCAGCCCTGACAATAGCAGAGCTACACATGGCAGCTTCAGGACTATGCAGAATAAATGGTATCTGTGGGCACTCAGCATGGCTCATACTGAGGCTGCACAAAATAATTGGAAATCTAACCCTTTCATGTTCTGCTCTGTAGGATAAGGACAACATATCAGTTACCATGCCTATAATCAACTGAATTTTCCTAATGGGATAACACCAACCTATAAAACACCATAAAACCAACAACAACAACAGTGTATGAAAACCTCCACTGTCTATAGGTCAGTTTCCCATTGATTATCTGGGTCATTTCACACATCAGCAGAAGACATATCATGTCCTCCCTTAAAGAGCAGGGAAATCAGATTGCAAAATTCTTGTACATTGACAGGTGAGATCAGAAAGTGGTGTTATGAATAAGGAAAACCTTTTGACCTTAATTTATAGAATTATTTGTTAACTTCAGGATCCTTTTTCTTTTAATTTTCCCCTATTTCAGGATATGTATCTCTGAGATGGGAGTTAATTTCTGTGTCATTTTAACATTAATAATCTGAGCTTTTAAACACTCAGAAAATTCATTTCAAATATTTCTATAGTTTATTTTTTATGTTTTAGATAACAGTAGATAACATTATTAGACAACTACGTGTTAATAGGCCTGAAAATGATAAAATTATAGAATGCAGTCAAAGCTGTTAGAAAACCATTGAAGATTTTGACTGTACTAAAGTAAATTATTTATTTATTTATTTATTTATTACAATTAAACAAGGAAAACTGCATGCCATGATAACCAATTCAAACACATACACCGTGTAAATGTGCTCTTATTTTCTTTGTTCTAAAAAATAATTTTCAGAAAGAAACTGCACTCTGAGAATTCCTCCAAAAACCTGGTAAAGGAAACATGTAACATTTACCATCTGACCATACATTTGCACACCTGAAGGCAGAGCAAAAGAAAAACTCACCCGAATGTAACCATCTTTTCCAACAGAGTAAAGGTCTCCTTCATCAAAAACTAACTGGTTGATAGGGCCCTCATGACAGGGCTTGTGTCCAAATTGACAGAGCTCTACTTTAATGAGGCCCCCTTCCCAAAGCAGCAAATTGCCCCACTCAGTTCCTGAGACAACCTTCAATGCAAATGAAGATAAGTATGTAAGCACCTGCATGTAGT